>CM062353.1:853000-1453000 GCA_031216105.1 Dalbergia cultrata | reverse complement strand
ATTTTTTCAATGGTAACGTTGCAGAGAGTGAAAGGAAGAAGATAAAGAAAAGAAGAAAGAAGGAGGAAAGAAAGTGGCAGAATACAGAGGGAAGGAAAAAAAAAAACAAGGGAGTGTTTTCTGTATTGATCAAACCGCGTACATGTGGACGGCTCTTTTTCTCTCTTCTTTTTTTCATTTTTTTGTTGGCCATCACAGTATCCCAAATGAATAGTTTCGGCTAACATAATCAGCCGCGGCTCATCTACCATCATCCAAAAGCCGCTGCCGCGAGTCAGCGCATAAATCATCCAGATATTTTTGGGCATCACCTATCAATCAGACTCGTTTCAGAATATTTTTTGGGCATCACTTATATCAACCAGACTTATATTTCCCCATTCCCTGCTGTTTTTCCGAGAGATGGTCTCTGATGGGTGGTTCAGCCCAACAGGTTCACCTTCCTTTCTATGTTGAAGGCTTGTTCTGTGTTGGCAACGTTAGAGGAAGGGATACAGTTTCATGGCTTGATTTGGCGGTGAGTTAATTTTCTGAGGTTGAGTTTGTGGTGAGTAATATGCAGGTTCATACGCTTCGGCAGCCACAAGTCCGTGGAAGAATGGCAGAAAGTCTTTTTTTTTTTTTTTTTTTAATTATTCAAATGGCTAGATGGCTGGTACCATCAATAAATGGGATATTTTGTAAGTTCTTAATTTAAAAAATTAATCATAGTTAATACTATCATCTATGGAGAAGAATTCCAAGGAATAACTGATTTTGGTGTCAACGTTTTGTATCATTTTTACCCTTATAAGTAATTTGCTAAATAACATTTTAAAGGTTAAAATAGTAATTTCTCACTGGCAATTCATTAATCATTCACTCAAGTCACACATGTCTTTGGATTAGAGTTTGCTAATAGAGATCTGCACTAACTTGATTCTGTCACAATTTATTTTGATGAATATAGAATAAATATTATTTGAATATTTTTCATTACAATCACTTTTAAATGTGTAATTATCAAAAGTGCATTATACTTTTAATATTATTCCATTTTTTTATTTTTATCTTAAATGGTTTGAATAGACTGTATTAATACTATTTTATAGAAAATTATATTAAATATTATTTTAATAGACTATATAAACGATATAATTATTATATATAAAATTATTTTAAAGATACTTGAATATCTGTTTATGCTAATTTTAAATTATAAATATAAAATTCATTTTTTAAATTTTTTATTTTTCATATCAGAAGTTAACGATATCAATAATTTTTATAGGAATAATAAAATTTTAATTAAAAATTATTTTTTGTAAAAAAACTGAAAGAGACACCCGTAAATTAAAATCAAATTAAGAAATTTATTTAAGTTGTTAAGTTTATTATGCTGTTTAGAAAAAAAATTATTATTGAACAAAATATAAGATATTTAATATATAATATTGTTGAATAGCCTCAAGTACATCAACATCGTGACCAATTGACCATACATGATCCATCTTGTAGACTAAGTGCACGGTATGATGTATGCGGCAGTTTTAGAGGATATAAATGGAAAGTGAATTATTTATGAATGTGAACGTGAAAAATTTAAACGTGACCAGAAATGTATGAATTATTTTTGGTTGCTTTAACTCAAACCAAGGTTGGGAGGTAGAATTGATTCTACCACGTGCCAACTGATAACCAAACACAATTTTTCCATTTTTAATCATGTTAGACCCTCTCATTCTTTAGGTTTGAAATTCTCTTTTATCTATATGTATATGTTTCTCTTTCTAATATATCTTTCTCTATTTTATCCACAGGGAAGATAATAAGACATTCATGCTTGATTTTATTTGATTTGCTATATTTTTTTAACATGAATTTTGTGTTCACATATATTATCTATGCAGTTATTGTTATTGCACCCACAAAGTAGAATAAGGTTGCATTTGTCCAAAATGAAATATTGATATCATCCTACAAATAGTATCAACACTTCTGTTGGAAAATTATATATAGCGTCAATGTTATCAATCTTATGTAGTTATAGAAACAACTAAGAGCAATGTCATGTTTGAAGTTTTCTTTTAAATTTGCTTCACTATAGACATTGTTGGCACCTTTTGTTCCAATTAGTTCCAAATAAATTATATTTGAAGACATGTCTCTTTTCTTTAATTTATTATTGTTGAATCGTCAGCTTTTTTTAATTGGTTCTTGGGATCCTTCCCTTACATGTCTTTCTCTTAATTTATATTGTTCTTAAATTTTCTTGAACATATTTTATTTTCGTTAACAACAAATATAAAAGTTAACAGAAAAATTGATTTTTATAATTGAAAAAAAAATATCAAGAGTCGATTTGCACGTTTTCATAAGCTTAAAAGTTAAGTGTATATATAATCTATAATTTAGAAGAGTAAAATATATTTTTCCTTAAGCATATTAATATTTCAAAATAAAAAATACGGTTTTACAGAGTGTCAAGTTGCTATTGATATATGAAAGCAAAATGGTACAAAGTAATTCTTTATATCAAGACCAATAAAATAAAAATGCTACGTGACTCTCAAGTTGCTAGTTAGAATATACATGAAGCAACTTCTGTATCTCCTTTTGGAATTGGAATAAATGTTGGTTATCTACAGTGCCAGCACACAGGGCCTTGTTGTATATTGGGAGGAAACATCAAGAGGATATACGTAACATGCAAATGGGAAAATACGATTTGATCTCTTGCTGCAAAGCGTACTAGTCTTCTTTCTCTTCATACTTTATTGCACACATAAACAGTCCCGACGCTGTGATTGGAAACAAATTCTTATAATTAAAAAAGGAAAAAAAAAATACAAAAAGGGGACCTGTGGTGTTTTTCACTTTGTAATTGGAAATGTTAAAGCAGGAAAACACGATGCTGGTTTGGTATTTGTGGTATATCTAATTACCATTTCGCGATTCCAATTGGTAGGGAATAAGACTTGTTAAGTTAGTTGTAATCAAATGCTGAGCTGTCATCAGTTACTTACACCAGTAACAGGTTAGTTAGACATCTAGTCACTGGCTGTGGTTGGTCATGGGTTATATAAACCAGTGTATCGAGAGAGAGTGAAGAAATAAAAAAAGAAGAGGCAAGGGTATTAGAGCGAGTTGAATTGAAGTTGAGCAACAATGGGAGGGTGTTCTTCATATTTCGACCAAGGAAAGCAAGCAGTGAGAAGGTCGCAACAACATCAACCTCAATATCAACGCACCACGACCAACATGAATGGAGCCCGCAACGATGCTGTCCTGTTCTTCTATAGAACTAATGGTCTTCAGCCAACTTTCACCCAGTTTGAGGTAACGTCATAGCCAGTAGCTAGCACGCACGGCACAATCGACGCTCCCTATTGCTATTACATATTCAATTCATAAATGCTTTTTGATTTTAAAAGTTCCTTATTTCTCTGTTTGATCTTTTGATTTGTATCTATAGCCACGTCAAGTTTTTGTTTGGTCCCACTATCATTTTTTGTCTCACTGTCTGAGTCAATGGTAAAAGAGATCACATACAACCAAATTATATAAAAATTTCAAATAAAGCCCATTTTAATCACTTGATGCAAATTAGAGAGGGTCAATGCATTAGTTAGGCTTTAGATAATCATCATAGCAGGAACAAATCTTAAGCTATAACAGTTAATTCTTTAATCATGTTTTATAAGCTCTGATGTTTATATATTCCACATTAAAAAATGAAAGATTTTATACATTCTTCCACCAAAGTCAATGTGTTCCAGTGTTGTTTTTGGCCACTTCGATAAAACATGTTTAGTATTTTATGATTGGTGTTTGTTTGTCTTCCAATTTATTTCTGTCACTTCTTTTTTTTTTTTTTAATTTTCCTGTATGAGCTATTTTTTATTGTTGAAACTTGTACGAGATGGACTAATATTTTATGGTCTTCTAATCTTGTGCTGCAGTTATCTCTTTCAGCATCTAACTTGCTTGATCGGGATATTTTATCAAAGGTATATTTTGGAAAAATTACCGAAATAAAATGAAAAGAGAGAGATGTTACGTGCTTCTCTTGTTTTTCTGTTTGTTACATAAATGTCCTATTTTTTTTAAATAGAAGTCGATTTGAATCGACTTCCGTTTAAATCCATTTTTTTGCGCAAAAATCGATTCTAGAAATATGTCAGAAGTTGTCGGTAACAGTGTGAAGTCTATTCAAATCGACTTCAATATTGCTTAGAAGTCTACTCAAATCGACTTTAGTATTGCTGAGAAGTCTACTCAAATCGACTTCAATATTGCTTAGAAGTCTATTCAAATCGACTTCTGTATTATCTAGAAGTCTATTCAAATCGACTTCTGTGTAATACGAAAGTCGATTCTAGCAAACTTGACACTGTTACTGACAACTTCTGACATATTTTCAGAATCGGTTGTAACCAGTTCATGGTTATCGACCATTAGTGGAGCATATCCCAGATCCTTCACGGCAAGGGTCTTGTCATGAGGCAGAGCCAGATCTAGAGCGGGACCAAGTTCAGGAGGAGGAGGAGGAGGAAGAGCGGGATCAAGACGAGGATTAGGAGGAGGAGGACTAGGATCATGAGGACGAGGAGCAGGATGAGGGGGAGGATCAGGATGACAAGGAGCATGAGGAGGGGAGGAGGGTCGGGAGGTGGAGGATCGAGGCAGAGGCGGGAGGAGTCGGCTTATGCGACATATTGTACCCCATCATTGTTTCACAGGAGTCACTTCATTGGACCTAGACGCACTAGGCAGGGAGGACAGTGATTAGGATTATATTATTATTTATAGCATGTAAATTTGTACTTTTGTAAATTGGACTTCTTGTAATTCAGACTTCTTATATTACATAGTGTTGATAAGGGTAGTGTTTATATTTTGTTTCTATTAATCATGTTACATATTGCACGAAAATTGCAAGAGAGTGAAACACATAAGTAGATTAATGAAACATTAAGAGTTACATTAAATAAGATACCACAATGAAGTTACATACAGAGAGTACACCACAAATGCAAAGGAAAATAACAATATTACATTGAGTACCGAACCTATAAAGAAGTCGATTTGAGTAGACTTCTAAGCAATACAGAAGTCGATTTGAATAGACTTCTCAGCAATGCTGAAGTCGATTTGAGTAGACTTCTAAGCAAAACTGAAGTCGATTTGAATAGACTTCACACTGTTACCGACAACTTCTGACATGTTTCCAGAATCGATTTTTGCGCAAAAAAATGGATGTAAACGGAAGTCGATTCAAATCGACTTCTATTTAAAAAAAACAGGACATTTATGTAACAAATAGAGAAACAGGAGAAGCACGTAACATCTTTCTCTTTTCATTTTATTTCGGTAATTTTTCCGTATATTTTCTCCTGCATAAGGGTGCATATACAATGTGATGATCTCAAATTGTAGCTAGCCAAAAAGATAAAAAGATTCCTGAGCATGGAGGAACCCTCTAGCCTCTAGTACTGGGACATAGAGGAGCCCTTCAGCCTCTACTATTTTTCTCTCACACAAATTTCTAGAATGATTTTCAAGACTTGGCCTAATTCGGGTATACATAGTGCAGGACAACAATAGTAGTACAATTCTGCTGCACTAACTCTTTCCTCTCTTACAGCGCAGCACACATCCTTTTTTTTGGTCTTGAGAGGGGGAGGGGGACGCATTAGACCTCCTCTTCGAGTCAGGGAGAAAGATTCCACAATGAACCAAGTTCATTCAACAATTAACTAATTCCTCTCAATTATAATAGTATAGTCCCTTATTTATACTCTTAATTAACTAACTACTCCTATGGGGCCTAATCAATTGGTCCAACTACTTGAGTCGTATCAACTATTCCCCTCTTCAAACCAACCTTGCCCTCAAGGTTGTTAGAAAAAAAAGAAAGAAAGACACAACAATTAAATTCCTAATTACATTTACTAAATTTCTTTAAAAAACAAATGGAACTACCAAGTAACCTATCACATACAAACAATTGCCACCAGGATCCCATTGTAAAATTGGACTGACAAAAATATTTCTTGGCCTCTTAAGAATGAGAGAAATGGCTGCTACAGGCTTCCCATTAGATTGGGCTTGTCCTATTAGCCTCAAATTCCACCTCTTCCCTCGAAAACACGATTGGGCTTGGCTAATAGATTTTAAACAGTTAATTTCATGAGACTGCCAAGCTATTGGCCTCACTTTTGCTTCCCTTTCATCGAATTGGGCTAGGCCCAAAAAGGAAGGACCCAGCTCCTGCCCATCGAGCCTTGCGTTAGCTCCCTTGCCATTCCAGAACCTTCTTTCGCAAACCCATGGTAGTGCTACCATGGTTGCTAGTCGCCCAGCTTGAAATGTGTCGTCGTCGAACGAAGGACCAAACCGGCCACCGATGACCTGAGGATGTTGCGTGCAGGAGGAGATTCACCATCGCATGCTCCGTCGACGGCCTCTATTTGCCTCGCCATTACTGCCTTCCCCACGAGTACACCAAGCATCACCACCTCTGGTTCTGCCTCCGCTAACTTCTGCAACCACGAGTCGTCATCGATTAGCTTCAGTTCATTGCTAGCAAGCCAAAACGCGATTGCTGCTTCCACCTTGTTCTCCATCGCAGTGATGTCGTCGATGAACCCATAGTTCGCTGCCTCACTCACCGCCTCTATCGAGTGTTGAGTTGGTGGCGTTGGCATGGTGGTTGACGTAATTGTGCACCGTACCTCTTATGAATCAACCCCCTTCAATGGTTCTTCCAACAAATCTTCTTTCTTGGCGTTGCTTTGATCAAGGCTGCCTTTGCCTCCGCCAGAGTCACCATGCTTCGTGAGAAGTTGGTGTGATCTTGATTGACCACCTGGATTTGAATTGTAATCTAATTCTTGTGTTGATGACTCTGGAATTGCTTGTGCATCGGTTGATTCTTGAAATTTTGAAGTTGATGTTGCTTATGCAATGTTGATTTCTTCTTCCTGCTGTTGTTGTTGGAAGATATGCAAGCATGTCTCAATCTCTTCCAAGACAAGATCCAGATCAGAGACTTCGTTCCAAAAAATTTCCGGGAGGATGGGGCGAGCATCTCGCTAGTAATGGTGCATAAACACGAGCTCGAACATTGTTCAATTGGCGTTTGCATTACGTTGATTCCAAAGCTTGAACCATGCTTAAGCTTGACCAGTTAAACCTCTCTTAGCCTCTAGCAATCTTTGCTTTTTCGGTGTTCCTCGAGCATTCCAATACCGATCAGTGCAGATGAGCCACTAGTAACCATTGGTTACATCAAACACGAGAAACTCCTCTTCAAGAATGAACTAAGTTCCTTCCATGGTGGAAGGCTCTCCATGAAAGCACCACTGTTAGACCTCTTTTTTCGAGTCAGGGAGAAAGACTCCACAATGAACCAAGTTCATTCAATAATTAACTAATTCCTCTCAATTACAATAAAATAGTCCCTTATTTATACTCTTAATTAACTATAACTACTCCTATGAGGCCTAATCAATTGGCCTAACTACTAATTGGGTCATATTAGGAGGGGTGTTGAGCATCCTCCCAGCTCTGCTGGGGCTCGAATTGGGTGCATTTTCCTAAGAGGCACGTCATGCTTTTGCCATATGAGTTGGCCTCCCAGCACACATCCTTTGACTGCATGGAATATTGGTTCTAATCTAAAAATTCATTTAAAGCCTCAGCCCAAGTTTGGTGATTAATCTAGTTTCAGTTTGAACGTTTTCTTATGCCAACAACAATAGCCCAAAAACCACATTACAGTCTTCTAATAATTGGGCTCGGCCCGTTAGTCCTATAAAACACTTTTTCTCTTTTTGTCCGAGTTCTATAAAACACTTGAACTCACTCTTTTGGCAAGTACAATAAGGCCCCCTAACCTATCTAATTGCCTTTTTTTTTTGGTCGGGGGGGGGGGGGGGGGGAAGGTTTGGGGCTGGGTTCACACACCAAACCACCTCTGGTGGGGTCGAACCCACGTGCACCTTACCAGAGGCAGAGTTCTGCCATTTGCGCCAAGCCTCGGGTGCATTTAATAGCCATTTAAAAATTAAACCATGCCAGTCCCACATATTTGGGCCTAGCCCATTAGGTGAACAACTCAACTGAACTTACCTTCAGTCCAAAAATGTCAAAAACTCATCTGGTAGAATTCCCGTTCTGCCCTTCCTTTTATCTCTTTTCCCTTCACGCTCTCCACATTCTCCTCACTCGCGCCGCCGCCTGGGGAAGTTCTTTCTGCTGCCATCTTTGGCTGTGCCTCCGCAGCGGCGACAGTCCAAGCGGCCTACGAACCCGATGGCAGTTTGTCACGGGCTACACCTTGCTTGTCTGTGTTTGGATGTTTTGGTGGTGGACGCTGAGCAGCTGGGGTCTCATCTACCTCCGCGTCCGACCCTAGGTCCGGCAGTTATGGTGGTTCTGGGGTCGTAGACGGAGGGATCTTGGCAGGAAATCCTTGAATCCATAACTCCACAGTGACCGCGAGCTCCTCTTTCTTCCTCCGGACAGCATAAGCCACCCACCTCCGGCGATGGCTTGAAAGCCGGCGGTTCAGGCGGTGGCCGTGGGCCGACTTGCATTGTGGAAGCTCAGAGCTCAAACACGAGACTCCTCGTCGGTACCTCCTTCTCCACGGTCATCCTTTCAAGATCCACCACTTGGCGATGGTTCCTCTTCGCCCATCGAATCTTCCTTTCACCTTCGGTCGCCTCACTTTCCTTGTCATGAAACCTTGTACATCTCTCGTATTCTACTTGAAATCGCATGACGACACTCTTCACAACCTCTTACCCAATAGCATTTGGGTTGTGCCACCTCCAAAGTCGATACCAGACATAATAAGCACGGCCTTCCAGAGCACTACGACTGCAGGTAACTTCTCATTCTCCAGAGCGTAAAATTGATTAATCCATCTCACAGGGCTCCCAAGACCGGGAGCTCTGATACCAGTTGATAGAACAGAAATGGTGTCACGAGCTAGGGAATCAGGAGAACAAAATACTGCATATACTGTGACTGAAGCTCAAACACAACCTCAGTCTCAGTGTTGGTATTTCAGAAAATAAGAACAATGAAACAGTAACACGCTTACAAGCAAAAGGCAGAAAAGATTAAAAAAAAAAAAAATTACTACTGGGCATGGAGACCTCTTCAACCTAGAGGAGGAGCCCTAAAGCCTCTACTATTTTTCCCTCACAAATATCTGAAATGAATGATCATCTCCATACGTGGATGCCCAATCCCATCTTGGATCCCATTCTTCACCCCACCATATTGCTCATCCCTAATACGTCATAAAGTATAAAATTGCGTATGAAATGGAAATTTTTTTGAAAAATTATCATATTTATCAAATATTTTATTATAAATATAAAATTTTATTTTGGATTAGAAAAAAATATATAATTCACAATTTTACTAATTTTTACTTCGCGGAAGTATTCCTTGGTAATTGCTGTTGTTCAAAATCAGTTTTACTAGTATATTTTTATTTTATGAAAATTATGGTATGTTTAGATACTATAACTTTCTAGAAGTTAAAAGTCATATTTTTATATTTTATCTTGTTTGACTAACCAACTTATTATTTCTTTAAAAGTTATTCTTAATACTTTTTAAAAAGTTAAAATATCTAATTTCTTCATAAATATTTTCTAAAACACTAAAAGTAAATATTTTTATTATTATATATTTAATTATAAAATAACTTATTTATAAGTTACTTTTTAAAAGTTACTTCAATTTAAATAAGCTATTTACTCGAATTGACTAGTATAGTTTCTCTTAGTTCCTTTTAATTTAATCTAGTTTCAGTGTGATCCCATGGTTGTGGTATATGCAAAGAAACAAGATGGAAGGTTAGAGGAATTGGGTCGCGCGGAAGTCATAGTGAAGTGTCGAAATCCGGAGTGGATAGAGAAAATTCCTGTAGCCTTTCAGTTTGAAGTAGTGCAAACACTTGAGTAAGCTATCCTTAATCAGTCCTGTGTGTTCACTATAATATATTGAATGAGTGTTCGTTCTGATTTGACTTACAACTCCTTTTTTTCTTTTTCTTTTTTCGTTTTTTGCTTTTTCTTCCAGATTCCATGTGTACGTCGTTGATACAAAATATCATGGTGTTCCCACTAAGGTTTGTAAACAATAATAACTCCGCCTTTTAACATTTGATCAATTTGAAGCATGCTTTCTCCTCCCTTATTGTTTGCTAAATCCGAAATTTTACTGCGGTAACTTTTCAACTGAGTCAAAAAGACAGGGCCAACTTGTAGCTGCTAAATTTATTAAAAAGAAAAATATTCAACTATAGGGTAACTTTGTTGTCAATAATTAGCATATACTAGTGATGGTTTCACAACATCACTAAATTATACACTTGCACAATGGTAAGTACCCAATCTTGTGTTCATATGCTTTTCAATCATGTCAATTATAAGCCAAAGGAAGTTATTTTCATCGATGATAAATTATTTTAATCGTCTGCTCACAGATTTAAAACTAAGATTATCCAGCTTCTCTCAACTTTTAAGAAACTGTGAAATAAAAAGAAATAAATTGATGGCAGATTTTTATAATTTAGATGCAGTGTAGTGAGACTAGGAGGGGATCCAACGAACAAAAGTCGGTTATGATGGTAAAATTTGTATTTGAAAACTAAGTTTTATTTGTTTATTCTTGCAGACAATAAAACTAAGAGATGAAGATTTTCTTGGAGAGGGCAGTTGCACTTTATCTGAGGTGAGTTTCATTGTATTCAATAACATTCGTTGATGACAAGCATGCTAATTTGGTGTAATATGTCCTCTATTTTACTTTCATTATTTGATAGATAAAACAATCAGTTCACACTCTGCAAAATTGAGTAATTGTTGTCAAGCTTTTGATTTGGCAGTCACCTACTCGGTATTGGTAATTATTATGGGTAGTTCTTCTCATCCTGTGTGTCAAGTTTGATCCTCACAAGTCAAACCATGAATTTGGTTCTTTTATTTTCCCTCTCCTGGATATTTTTACTGTGACGTTCTTAATTGTTCCAGAGAACTTCAGAAGGTGAATTGAATCAAGTCCTTGAAAGCTTAAAATCTTTTTCTATAAAGAAACTCACAAATCAATTAGTGTTCAAATAATAGGATATCTAGTAGCCGAATAACAGAAATCCGGTAATGGTTGCTAGATTTTTCAATCAGAGTATGCAGGATTGTAACTGAATAGTACAAGGGTTATTCAAGATAAACCAAATTCAAAAATGTAAGAGATAAGGCTAAAGCAGGTTGCACAAAAAACCATCCTAGTATGCTACCCAAGGTAGGATTTTCCACTGTTCAAGAGCATTCTTTTACACCAAAGCTTCTTGCTACAGGCTCGCAACTTCGAGCATACTTTCTCACCAACTAAGAATCTTATCTTGATAGTGTTTGTCTCACTTGTGCGCCTCACAAGATTTTCCACTTTAAGTTTCCCTTGCTCTAGTACAAAGATCCAGAACAAAGAAGTTGAATTACAAAAGAGAGCACACGGCTTATGTGGACAAAGAACTTAAGAGTGTGCTTGTGAGTTTGGATTTTGGAGGGGAAGATAGGGGAGGGGAGGACTTGTAATATAATTTTACATTATAAGTCCTTTCCTCCCCTCTCCTCCCCTCCCTTTCCGTTCAAAATCCAAACTCACAAACATACCCTAAGAGAAATTTTAAAGTTGCTGAGACTTCTGAAGACATTGCTAAGTGTGATGAGTACATTGATATATAGCTTTAGGATCTTTTCCTCTTCCTTGTTTTCAACCCATTTGCCTTGATGGTTGGGATGTATGCAAAATGCTCATGGTCATATCACTTTCTATAGCAAGATTTAGGGTGCATTTGTTTTGACTTTTAAAAAAAGTAATTATGAAACTTTAATTTTGTGTGTTTGGATATTATTATTATTTTTGGGTAAGAATCATTATTTTCCAAAAAAAAAAAAACTTTTCACATATTTCAATAATTTTTTTATATAATCAGAATCTTAAAAAATCTATCTTTTGTGTTTTCGATAAACGTTAAAAAAAGTAGTTTCTGTTAGTTTTTTCAATTATATATAAAATTTAAGTTTCATTTAAAAGCTAAAAACAAACACATCTTCTATATATATAACTTAAAGAGCCGAAAACATATATATTTGAGATTTCGATTATTTTGAAAAAATTATTCAAACATATGAAAAAGTAAATCATCCATATTCTCTTTAATATTTGTCATTTTCCTGTTTATGCAAATCTACTGGTTCTATAGTTCCTTTTGTTTTACCATATTGGTTATAGTGGACATGGATAAGTTTTTGTCAACACACTTTTTGACTCAGCTGTTTCTTGATGTAGCCGTTGGAATCTCAGCAATAAGTCAATTCCTTGTTCTTTGTGCCTCTAATTCTCATGCCTAGACAGTAGATTTACCTGCCAGTTGCTTTGTAGATTCTGTTATATTTTGCTGCCAGCTTCTTTCAATTCTATTCTCTCACAAATAAAATTTCCTAAGATCAAGTGCATCACGAAATTTATCATCATCATTTTCATATGGATTCAACAGTTCCATTGGGGGACCATTGATCCTATAAGATCGCTGCTTCTATAATGTGCAACTTTCAAGTCACCCGCATTGTGGACCGTGATGTTTTAAAGAAAACTTGCCTTTAGTTCTTCCCATTAAGTCCCATTAACTAGTGCAGCTTGCTAATTTTGGGTGCTCGTCTCCTGTGTTGCAGATAGTGACTAAACATAGCAAGAGCTTAACCCTAAGGCTCCAATACAACAGTAGGCATGGCAGTTCAAGAGACCTGGGATCACTCACTGTTCATGCTGTGCATATTGCTGCTTCAAAGATTGCTGTTGATATGGACTTACGTTGTTCTAATTTGGATAAAAAGGGCATTTTTTCTAAAACTGTACGTATTTGATGCCCAGCTACATGTTGTGTGTTTAAAACATGTATTTTTTAGTTCATTTATCATTGGAAAAACTTCTTATATTTGTTTCTCTCTTGTAGGATCCCTTCCTAAGAATCTCAAGACTACTGGAGAGCGGGGATTCTATTCCAATTTTCAAAACTGAAGTTATTAAAAACAATTTAAACCCAACATGGAAACTAGTTTCCCTCAGTTCCCATCAGTTTGTAAGCAAAGTAAGTTTGTCATCTTTGGGCTTAGCATTTGACGTCAAATCATGGATTAATATACTATTTCAATTGCTTACTTACTAGCAAGATATTTATCTAGATTTCAAATTTTCACTTCTATGCAGGATAATCTATTACTCATCGAGTGTTTTGATTTCAATAGCAGTGGCAATCATGTACTCATTGGGTAATTATGCAATTATTGCTAATTGCTTCGTTTTATTCGTACTAAACTTTCTTGGGCTTTCATTTTTTTCTTAATGGATGCAAAATATATTGATGTCATCTGTTATTGCTATCAGTGAATTGAGAACATCAATAGCAAGCCTTGAAATACATCATAGGGAGAGAATGGGCTCAAATTTGTTCATGCCATTCACACTTAACTCTGCTCCTCGCAAGGTGCTTATTGACTCATGCAATAAATAACATTTAACTCCGCTCCTCTACTTAATGTCACACTTACAATTTCATCTGTACAGATTTTGAAGGGTCAACTATTTGTGGATCAATATTCTGAAATGGAACAGTTCTGTTTTATTGACTACATATCTAATGGATTTAAACTGAAATTCGTGGTTGCCATAGATTTCACTTGTAAGTAATAATTGTTCTGTTAGTGAAAGTGATTACTTATTTCATTTTTATATTATGCTAAAGGCTTCAAAATTTGTCCAGCATCAAATGAAAGTTCTCAATCTCCGGACTCTTTGCACTACATCGATCCATCTGGTCAATTAAATTCATACCACAAGGTAAGCTTGATACTTTCTTTTTGATGAATGATTCTGAACTTCTGAACCATAAAATCAATCACAATCAAGGTTTTATGACTTGTAATCCAGTATTATGTTTGGTATTTGTTGTGAAATGACGGGCCCAAAAGGTACAAATAGAGTATTGTAAAATAAATATATGAAAGCGTTAAGCAGAAATGACATAAAAGGATTAATGTGGTTCAGCTTAAAGCCTACATCAACGGGTAAAAGTGACAATTAAATATTTCACTATGAAAATATGACGGAGATACAAAAGTGGACACACTCCACTCAATCTAAATCCCAAATAATAGGGATGCAAAATTGGTAAGATCTCGCTCAAAACTAAGTCTCAAATACACCCAAAATACTAGATAATATTTTTCTTATTGATGTATACTTTCAACCTATAAAAGAAAAGAACTAATAAAAAACAAATAATTCTATTCTATTATATTGAAGTGAGGAGACGATGGATTGTTAGTTTCACCGTTTTCTCCTTCAAATGTTGCAAAGCATTGCTCTATTTATAGAGCTGGAGGCAAATTTTTCAATATCTCATTCGGTGCTTCCAATTAATGCACCGCAAAACATGACATTCTTGTTCATAGGCTTTCAAATTAAAACCATGCGTAGTTGTCAAAGTTTTCATGCTGCACCGAATAAAGGTTGGACTTTTTGTCCATTTGCTTTCCAATAAAGGCTTGAAAAGTCAAGCCATGACAGCAGTATTTCTATAAATCAAGATCATGGATGACTCAAGGTGCATGGAAGTGGGGGCACAAACTTGAAAATTTATCATATTAATATTAATAACTCTTGAATTCTTCGACATGCTACCAGTGTCAATTAGTCAATAAAATTTTGAGTTTAAGAAAACCACACAATATTTTAAAGTATAAAACAAGATAGAAAGAAATATAATTTGTGTTTTTTTTTAAATTAGTATGTCATATAAATATTAATATTCTATATATATTGCCCATACGGAGTGGAATTTATGATCCGTAGCTGATCGTGATCCATTATTTTGACATTATCTGATATGGTCTTGCCTAATCAACATAGCAATTGTTTGCAGGCGATAATGGAGGTTGGGGAAGTGATTCAGTTCTATGACTTTGATAGGCAGTTTCCTGCTTGGGGCTTTGGAGGAAACCTACTCGATGGTACTGTGTCCCACTGTTTTAATCTGAATGGAAGTCCAAGTAGCTCCGAGGTAAGAGCCTTTTTTCTGATACAACGGTTCTTTCTTCACAAGGGATGATAGAAAAATTTGCAGTAGAGAATAGTCATGAAAATGTAGAAAAACACTGTTAGTTGTCATTTTTCTTATTCAATCAACTCAAATGATAATTACATTTCTACCTAGCATAAGTTCTATTTCAAGTCCTTAAGCCTAGTACTATGTCTCCTTGTTTTCTTATTTGCGCTTTTGGGAGCCAATTCTTGAACTTAAAAACAACATAAAACTATAATAAGAAAGATAGAGCCAAATCACAATTTGTATATTCCACACTACCTCTGGTATATGTTAGTGTCAAAAGATAACTGTGAATGAGATATACTCCAGTAAATTTATTGCGGTTACCATGAACTTGCTGTTGTACTTTGAGGTTACTTTTTCATAACCGCTTTTTGTGGTCATCAGCATTTCCTAATTTAAGGCCAATGACTTTGTTGCTTATATGCTTATTTGATAAAGCATATTCATGTGAATCACGATATTTAACATGATAAGCAACGATACTGTACCTCCCTGATATATTATTCGTATTTTCTGATGCATTTTCTGATACATTGCTTCTAGTACCCATCTTTGATGGAAGAAATTAAGAGCTAGATTTTAATTGTGGTAGGTTGTAGGAGTTGAAGGCATAATGGATGCATATGCTAGTTCTTTGCACAATGTCACTCTGTCAGGACCCACTTTATTTGGTCCAGTTATCAACAAGGCTGCACAAATGGCTTCCGAGTCCCTTTCATTACATAACAGCACCAAATATTATGTATTGCTTATCATAACGGTGAGAAGATAATGAACTGGCTAACTTGTTTTCTTATGCATAATTTATTTTTTTTGTTTTGGTGGTGTGTTTATGAATAAACTATCAAATTTCCATAATTTTATAGGATGGAGTTGTTATGGATCTTCCAGAAACAATAGATGCCCTGGTGAACGCATCTGATTTTCCTCTATCGGTTCTTATAGTGGGGGTTGGAAATGCCGATTTCACGAGCATGGAGCAGGTCTACCTACTTACCCTTGTCCACGACTTTCTCTTCACACTAATAAATTATTTAGTAGCACGGCAATGCTTTTATTTAAAGTAAGTAACCAATGCCTAGAGAATTAATAACCATGTATTTGTTGGCTTGCAGGTACTGGATGGTCGTTTAGAGAGTTCTGCTGGCCGTGTAGCCACGCGAGATATTGTGCAGTTTGTCCCTTTAAAAGAAGTGCAAAGTAATGCTTCTGAAGTTATTTTATTGAGTAGCACTAATCTTCAGACATTGTACTTGCCTCCATCCAATTTTTAAATCATTCCATTTAAATAACCTCCTTTCATGTGTTTTTGACAGATGAGCAGATCTCTGTGGTGCAAGCTCTCTTGAAAAAACTCCCTGATCAATTTTTGGCCTTCATGCGTATGTGGGACATCAAGCCACTTCCGCGAGGTGCTCTTTAGCTAGCAGATACTCTTACTGTGATACCTTCTGGTCTAACTTATCTTCCTCTTCATCTTAGCTTTGACTCCTTTGATCTTGGTTCGTCTCAGACAGTGAGGCTAGCTGCATGGTGTGTTTGTGTAGTGCCCGAATGTGATGTGCATGTGGCACCTTGGCAAGTATGCTTCAATAATCCTTTACTGGAATAGGTGGCAAATAGTAGAACTTAATCCTTTATTTTGCTCGCCAGTGATTGCGCTAATCGATACACTGCCTTTTATTTGACTGTTAGATTTGTTTACATAAAAAGTAATTACATTTAATATTACTCAACTGCTGAAATAGCTTACACATCCGTCGGGCAATGTTGATTCTGGCAAATAGTCGGGTCATGTAGCAGCACTCTTACCTTCTCAAACTAAAGTATGCTATTAAAAACCCAAAGTATTGACGGGATGTAGGCTTATCTTCACAAAAGTATATTTCGTTTATACTTTGAATATTTCCTATCGTAAAATCAAGATACAAACTTATATCCAAACCATCGCTTAAGCCTTTCTAAAAGATGAAGCAGACATACTTTTAACACAAACTCCCTTTATTAATGTTCTCTTTGAATAGGCCACTAGAATTGAGTTAGTGATGGGGATTTGGATAGTTTTTTTATGAAGTTATAACTTCAAATCTCATTTCTAATATACAAAAAAAAGTCCTCTTTGAATAACTTATATTAGAATTTGAATCATCTAAAATGAAGCTAATTGTAAAATTATGGAAATAAGAGACTAATCACCTTTATATTGAGAACTTATATGCAGATCTCATCTAGTGATTTAAATATGATTAACTCCTCATTTTTTTTTTTTTAAACTGCAACCACTCTCATTTTTAGAAAAATCCAATTAGGCTATGGCACACGTTAGGTTACTTAGAACCCGGCAAATTGATGAGAATAAAATTGCAAATTTTTTTAAACAAGACATCATTTTTATTACCATAAGTTGATAAGTTCATGATAATATTAAGACTACTAATTTTTAATTCAAACTGAAACTACAACGATACAAAAAATAAATCATATATCAATAAATATTTTTACTTACTCTCACAATATTTAAGCATTTTTTTTTTTTTGGTCATGCCTACGGTTGCGCAATAGCAGGGCATGTTGACAGGTGAGAGAAATGAAAGTTTTTAAGAAATGATTCCTTAACGGGGGTTTACACAAAGAAAAATATTATTTATAGTATGATATATGAGATACTGTATCGACTAACATTATCTCATCTAATTGTCAATAAATATGAGTTGTGTGATATCTAAATGTATAGTCATACAAATAACATAACTCGGGACAAAATAAATATATAACATGAAAAAATTGGAACCAAAATCAAAGAAATTTTTTTAAAGAGATTGAAATCAAAATGGTCTATAGTTATAAGGAACCTTTTCTAAATGTAAAGTAAATATAATGATTTAGTTAATAGCAGTCAGCTAAATAGAAATATGAATGAGTGATCGCCAAATTTTGGTCACAAGATTGAGATTCAAAATTTAGGAAGCTCTCTTCCAACTTGTATCATTTACAACTCTAGCTTTTAGGACTTAGCCTAATCTACTAACGTTTTGTTAATAAAAAAAAAATCAAAATATAATGTATTTTATTTTGTCTAACTTTACATTAATCTCTAGTTAGTTATACGCCAGTCAGAAAAAAAAATGGAGATTTAAACATCAGCCATTCTGCATCATCCATGCCATCTCAGAAGGAGCAAGTACATTTCATTATGATTTCGATGTGGACTTATTAATATTAGAAAATATTATTTTTATTTATTATGTATGAAATATAATATCAACTAAAATCTTATTTATTATTAAATAAATTGTGAATTAACACTTTATCTAATATACAATAAATACAATAACACAACTTTTACTATTATTATCATTTGACGCGGACCTCTTTTCTTTTATTTTCTGATTGACCCGAATTTTATCCACTTTGATGTATACTTTGTATAACTCGATGAGATTTTAAGATTTTTCTTATATCCTCGGGAGGATACGCGTTTCTTCTTCCATGTGTCTCTTACACCATTCAACGAATTGAATAGTCAGATTGTTGCGTGGAGGAAGAATTTCTCTTGAGGAGGAAAGAAACTTCCCTGACGCTATGTTCTTTCTTTTATTTGGTTTGAGTATAACGCCATGTTCTGTCACCCGAAACAGACCATTTTTCCAAACATGAGCCCGAGGGACAAATAGGTAGCCCGCTGATTCTGCATGGAGTTGTATTTTAAAAGCTTTTCCAATTTGTGAATGCTATTTGAGTAATATTTTCTTTTTTCTTTTTTCTTTTAAGAAATTCTTAGATTTTTTTTAGAATAAGAAGAAATATTTATTAATTACCATATTGATTTTATGAGTTATTATTATTTTTAATTTTTCCTATATTTCTAATATAATAATTGACATATCAATTCAAAAATGAAACAAAAAAAATTTTCTTTTGCTTTTAAAGTACCCACAAAATTTCTTATTTTCTCCTGTCCCGTCTCCCATTCCACAATGGGAGGGCATGTTGAATGGCGAAACAATTCAAACGAATTTAGTTTTTAGAAACTGTAACACTGCCTCGAAACAAATTCTTAATGTGAGTTTACACAAAAGGAAAAAACATAATGATTGAAAAAATTGAAATTAAAGCCAACACAAAAAATGCATTCTTATAAGGAGTCATTTCTGAATGCCAAACGAATATAAAGGATTTTATTTTTCAACTTTACATAAATCTCTACTTAGTTATAGGCCTCTTAGGAAAAACAAAGAGATGTGTTATGTATTTTAAACAAAGACATTAAGTTAGGAATTCCTCCTACGGAGTTAGGGAAGGAAATGGTAGGATTCGAATACGAGATCTCCCACTTAAAATATGTATGAGACAACCACAATCATTAAAATATACATTTAACCTAAAAAAAATAAAGAGACTTATAGCATGCTTAATTTTGCTTTATTATAGAATTAATTTTAGGTTAATTTTATAGAAATTAATTTAGTTAAAATTGATTTTGAAGTAGAGTAATTTATATTTAATAGTTCCTAAAAAATTAATTATAGTAGAAAATAAAATTTTTTATTTCTCTTAAAATTGATTTTGAGATAAGAATTGGTTTTAATAAATAGAAATTAAACGTATTAAAAATCAGTCAAAATTGATTTTGACCTCTTATAAATTATAATCAATTCAAAGGATCTCCATATAAAATCAAATATGCTATCATACGTCAGCCATACTGCATCATCTATGGCATCTCAGCAGGAACGAGCACGTTTCATTATTAATATGATGCGGACTAATTGTTATTATTTACCTGGACTTTTTTTTTTTTTTTGTTCCTTATTGACCCGGACCTAAGACCTTATCGACGTTGATATACTTTGTATAGGCCATGTTATTTGTTATATAGATTTTGTTAATCAAAATCTTAAGTATAATAGTTAAGAAAATAAAAGAGAAAATATTTATTCAAAAAAAATAATTTTTTGTATTTTTAATGCATAAAACTTATCATAAAATTTGAAAAATTGTTTTTTTTTAGCTATTCTTAATCATTTTTCTTAGAATACTCTTTAGCAAAAATATTTTATATTTAATAAAATAAAATATTCTTTTTTTTAATTTACATTTGGTGAGAGTATAACGGCATGTTCTGTCGGCCGAAACAGACCATTTTTCCAGGGACAAATCCAAGGGACTTTCATAGGCAGCTGATTCTGCATGGATTTGTATTTTATATGTAAAAATCTGACCCAAAAAAAAGTTATGAAAAGGCCAACATTTTTTTCTCATGCTTTTGCGGATCAAGGCGGAGGCAGTAGGACTGCCTGCTTTGCATTTGCATAATAATTTTGACCATAAGTTTAGTCTTTAAATTGTAAACTCCATTCAATTTCGTCTCAAATATTTGAAAAATAAAAATGTAACGTATAAATTTTTATTATATTAATTAATTTAGTCTCTACCAATTAGTTAATTTCCGAGAAATATTTGATTCGTTCATAATATTCTAGAGACTAATTTATTTAATGCGATAAATTCCAAAGAATAAGTTGAATTAAGTTTATGTCAGGAATTAATTTCGAATTACTGGTGATCGATAACAAAAGATTTATACTTGATTAAATGAACGTTTTCAAGTTATTTGTATGCTGGTTTTTTTTTTTCTCGGAACCCATCATGTAATTAAGTTTGTGATATAAATTGTGTCAGTAAGAGGTTGTTACAGGTTAGGTGATCTATGTCCCTGTAAATAATAGAAAAACTAGTTTTAATTTGATCTACATGGAGACCAGTGTGGCCATGGAGAAATACTTAGGTATACTAAAAATAAGAGATAGTACTTGTTCTTTTCCATTTACTAATTGATACGTAAGTTTTGTGTGCCATTATTATCTCCTACCTCTCCTATATTTTTAATGTAATAATTAATTTGTTAATCACTAAATAGAAACGAGCAAATATTTTATTTTCTTTCTAAGAGACTTAAGAATTTCTCTGTGCATGAGTTATCGTGGCATTCACTATGCCACCATCGCATGAGACCCAAGAAAGCATGGTTACTTCTTTCTCATGTTGCAGTCTTCCAAAAAAAATGTTTCCTATGGTTGCAAATGTGTTGAAAAACTGATGGCTGTCCGTGTCTATTTTTGTTTGCTCAAATAATCTACATATTTCTCCAGATTGTATGAACAATATGCAGCTTGATTTAATCCTTATTTGATTTTATTTGAAAAAAAATATAGATCAATTAACATTATAATGTGGACTCGCTTCTTTTATTACGTTGCCATCTTAAATGACAGCTAATTCTGACTCTGAGAACAGAAACTTTCTCTGGCACAATATCATCCGTTCTCAACTTCTCATTTTTCATATAAATGGGTTGTTCTAGCCATTTTGTATTTAACTATTTATACCTGTCAATAGTTTTTTCCTTTTCTGTTATTGCTTAGCTTCTGTACAATATATATATATAGTCTCTTGACCCCTTTAATTTGTTCACCAAAAAAGCAAAAGGTTGCGTAAATATGCAACAGTTTACACATGTGCCGTGTTGAGAGCTTATTGCGTATTCCGAGAGTCTAGTTTGGCTGGTTTGAAGTTTGAACTACCATTTCCAACAATGATTTGCCTCGTTCCTGTGCTAATTTCCACCTCTAGACATCTAGTATTGATTCTCGGCCATGAGTGATTGTTAAATAGACTCAACGGCAAATAATCACAACCATTTCCAGTTCTAGTACAAGTTTAAAAGTTAATCAAACAGATGAATTAATATTCATGAACTGGTGTGTGCATGACTCTGTCATCCATGTTGTAATGCTCTTAGCTTTAATTCCTTTTTTCTTCTTTTTTTTTTTTTGGTCGTTTGGGTGCGCTTAATTAGCTTTCATTCTTGAGTCTACACCGTTAACTGTTCCTGCAATATGCCATTTGAAAGATTATGATTATTATCCTCAACCTATATCGGAAATTAAGTTTCAACATTTTTATGTATAAAACGTATTGTTGAAACAACTTGATACACATTTTTCGCATTCAAATTGTTTACAACTATGCAAATGGCAGCACTTGTCCGTAATTGTACTTCCTCGATAAAATAATACTGGAAATAATTCCCGTGCAATGGATGAATTTGTTATTTAAAGAAAAATTCAATAAGAACATTCTTTTAAGAAATACATTTGTTATTGAAAATATTGTTTCTGTTTCATGTTTGGTTTTAAAGACGGAGACAGATGTTGACTTTTCATTGGCTGGCGTTGACCACCGCCGGGCGGCCATTGACTAACGTTAATCGGTGGCTGTCGGCATTGACCGGTGGCTAGTGGCCTAACTACCACTAAAAATTTGTGTTCCCGTGCTCTGTCCTCATTTTTTGGAGGGACAGAAATATAGAAAATTTTTGTCTCTTGGACGGAAAAATATTTTGTCCATGTACCATATCCCCCTTACCAAACAACATACAGAACAAATTGTCCTTGTATTTGTGTCCTTATCTCCCTTACCAAACACTACCTAAGAATTCTCATGTGAGCTCCACCATAAGAATGCTACATAAAATCACTATTTATTTGAGAAATATTCTTATCACATGAGGGGAGTTGATATGTTAATATTATTCATGGCCATTTGATCATATTTAATTTTTTTTAATCCGCTATGTATGGGTAATTTATAGGCACATTATTGTTGCACATTATTTTTATAGTTTGTTAAAATCTTTAAGGAAATTAAAATAAAATATCTAACTTGTAAGGAAATGGTATGTGGCAACTCTAATGAAATAATTTTAATATTATAATATAGATAGATAGATACTATTGTGTTCACAATAACTGAAAGTGAATAAGAAGCTGGATTTTACTTTATGGAATGAATATTAATATCCCTTGCTATTTAAATTGTTTATGCTATTTCTTCGAGTCAGAAAAATGCCTAATTTCTCCATTTGAGTTAGAAAACAACTTCAAAATCTTATTTACTTTGAATTATGATATAACAATGGTATTATATTCCACTATTTATACACAGATCAATTAATTAACATATAACAGTCTCTAACAAACCCTCTACAACTTGTTTCAGTTTGCTTGTTATATTAAACCATTCCAAATATGCGTATGTTTGATGTTTACGTGAAGAAAGCAGATAGCAACATGTAAATTGCTTAGGCAAACGATGATATTGCCTATGTAGTTCCTGGCTTATTTTCTTGCAAGTTACGACTATGTATGTCAACAATAAATTAAATAATAAGAGAACACCCTATTTGATTCCTCAAAATTTTTGCGTCAAACTATTTTGTCCTCTAAGAAAAAAATTAAGCTTGTAGTATCTCAATATTAAAAATGATAGGCACATTAGTCCTTCTGTTAGTTTTTCACTAATAGACTTATATACATGACATAGTACAATAACAACATGCTATTAAAATGTTGATGCAAGCAAGATGACGTCATTTTGGAATATATTGTACTCATTTTTGTGTCGAAAATTGTAAAAAATGAGTCATTTTATGAATTATAATGAAGATTTAAATGACTCATTTTATACAATTTCAACCATCAAAATGAATAATTTTAAACTCTATTCTACTTCAAATGAAACATGCATTGCTTAGGGTCCTGTTAATGGGTTGCTATGCAATTTAAAGGATCAAATACACTGAGAGGAACTGATGTATCTTGTTATTAAAATATTAAGATAACACAAGTTTAGTTTCAATTATTGAGAGATTAAATTATCTTGCTCTTAATGGACTACCTGAGCTATTTATTTTAAATAATTTGATGTCCACGGGACGGGTAGCAATAGCAATTGGAAACTATGCCTGGGGATATCCACAGAAACCCACATCCCTCGTCTTTGAGAGATTTTTTTCTACAAGGGTAAAGATGAGGATAAAAGTTCTTCCGCAATTAATTTGGCGATGGAGATGGGAATTAAACACCTTTATTCATGAAGATCTCCTACCCTATAGGTATGTCAATAAATTTTGTGATGATATTGTACTACGTTTAAAAGTTTATGCTATATACTTGATTTGAAATTTGGGGATTTAGCATTCTAAATTATAATGGTGTAGTAGCAATTATAGTCTAAGACTTACATCAATCTGATTTAATATTTTTTAATCTTCTTCTTTTAAGAGAAAAATCTCGAGCTAATTAAATTGTTTCATGGTAGGCAGCTTTTTGCCGTTCAATTTAGTTTGATTTTCAAGTAAAAACTAATTTATCCAAATAATAAATTTTATTTCAATTCGATTTGATTCAATTTGCTTATTTGTTAAGAATCAAAACAAATCAAACTCATTTAATTCAGTTTGGATTGATTTGGTATTTGACTTTTACTAAAAACTTGATAAAATATAAAAATAACTATTTTTTTTGGTGGGAAAAAATAACTATTAATAACATTAAATTAGACTAATTGTTATTATAAAATTATATAATTATAAAATCTAAGCTAATTAAAAAGGTTATGCTAATATGTAATACTACTAACTAATATGATATAATAAAAGATTTGAATAGAAATCATGCTGATTAAATTAAAAAGTTAATATACAATTGAAAATATAAAATATTAAATTAAGACATGATACAAATATAAATATGGATAAGAAACTTTGATTAATAATATATTTAATTAATATATATAAATATCAATGTAATATGTTATTGATTCAATTTAAGAAACAGAAATAAAAAACTGATCGGTCCAGGAATTGGTTTTCACAAATTAAGAACTAATTCCAACTCATTTATTTTACTTTTGATCAATTTTAAATTTTAATTCAATTTAGATCGATTTTAAACACCTCAAATTCACACACACACAAAGACATATATATATATATATATATATGTGTGTGTGTGTGAGAGAGAGAGAGAGAGAGAGAGGATAAGGATGAGAAAAAAATTTGAAGGCTGAATGGAGATTACTCTCCGCCCTTATCCGGATCAATTATGTGTGCATATGAATTAATCCAATAGCTAACAACATATATTAGGAAAAGATTTAGGTACGTTTGTTTAAGTTTCTGGCTCATTTCTTCTGAGTTGTAGTATCAGCGAGAAAAACAAAATAACATACTCAAAGTAGTTAAAAAAAAATTATTCTGTGGATGTCTTGCCCGTTGTAACGTCTTTGTAGCTGACAGGCTTGACCATCATAGAACCTGTCAAACACAAACACAAACAATTTCAACTCAATTTCGTACATGGTTGACTTTGCTATTGTTTCCTGCCAAACAATTCTGCGGAAACTGTGATTCATTCAGCTTTTTAAAATATATATATATATATATATATATATTTCTTTCTTTTTAAATTTAATTAATACTTCTTGTTTTTATGGAGTATTTTTGCTTTAAATCTTTTAAACTGTTACCGTTCTTGTATGACGCGCAAATTATATTTCAATCTTTCATCTTCCTTTTCACTTTCTTTTTACCGTCCTTTTTAATCTCAAATGGTATTAATACGGATTTGATTGATATTAACACGAAATTAATATATAGATTGCGCTTTATTATCTCATTAAAAAAAAGATTGTGACTAGGCAGATTCCAAGTTTTTACACTTAAGGCCAATAAAAAAGAAAAAGAAAAAGAAGTACATTAAAAAAAAAAAAAGAAACGCGTTTTTTTATCTGTAGTTTAAAAGCAGCTAGGGAACCTAGGATCCGAAGGATAACAGCATTCTGTTTTGATATTTGTGATCTTATCAGTAATTAGCGTTTCGCTGTGTTCACTATTCCATTGGCATTGGAAGCAAAATTAGGGGTTTTCACTTTTACAGAGAGCGAGTGTGTGTGAAAAAAAAAAAGGTAGAGAGAGAGAGAGTTGATTTGAAGTTCTGAGGAATAATGGGAGGGTGTTTTTCAGATTTGGAAGGAGGAAAGCAAGCAGTGGGAGGGTTGCATCAACAATATCAATACGAACGCACGGCGACCAACAGCCATGGAGCCCACAACGATGCCGTCGATTTCTTCTATAAAACAAAAGGTTTTCAGCAAATGTTCACTCAGGTTGAGGTAACTAACTGCATAACATAGATGGGCTCTTTGCCCCATTGCTTATCAAAAAAAGAAAAGAAATTAAACTACATAACATACATACTTGTACCACGCACAATCGACACTCGATCGGCGTTTTCACATCATATGTGCTTTTTCATTTGAAAAATCCAACTTCCAAAGCACAACTGGCTTCTGGTCGACTTACGTTTTCTTCTTTTTTAATTTCGATATCTCTAAATATGATTTGCTACAAAAACTTCTCTCTGCAGCTCTTGCTCTATTGGCGGATTTTTTGTTTTTTTTTTTTGGTTTGGTGTGTAAAACTTGAGTTTTAATACCTGGTTAGCT
This sequence comes from Dalbergia cultrata, assembly GCA_031216105.1. Taxonomy (NCBI): domain Eukaryota; kingdom Viridiplantae; phylum Streptophyta; class Magnoliopsida; order Fabales; family Fabaceae; genus Dalbergia; species Dalbergia cultrata. Next base: position 1,426,476 of record CM062353.1, on the reverse strand, counting down.
ACACAATTTTTCCCAGTTTGTTCGAAATAGAATTCAAGAGTTCTTGCAAAAAAAAAAAAAATCACAAACACACTATCTTATCTTAAAAATGCCTTCTTCTTCTTTTTTTTTTATCAATTTGTGTCTTGTACCTGTAATTCTTTATCGTCAAGTTTTTGTTTGGTTTCACTATCTGAATCAATGGTCAAAAATGACAAACAACTAAATTATATAAACATTTCACATAAAAGATCCCCTCCCTGTTTCAGTCGATGCAAATTAGAGAGGGTCACATTAGTTAGCTAGGTTTTATAATCTGTCGCAACTTTTAAGACTGTAAGGCTGCTATCTTTGGTTAAAGAATACAAATTGAGGTAGTGTAATTTTATATATGAAATTCATGTTAGGTGGCTTACATAGTCAGCATAAGCAGCCACCGAAAGAAGAAAAATAATGTGAAGTTACGGTAATTTCACATGAAATGCAAGCTGTCCAACCAAAAATCATGGGAAGTTACTGTATATATCCACAATAACTCTCCAAAATCATCTATAAATAGAGGTTAAAACCGAATGGTTTCTGCATCTAGAGCTGAGACGCACAATTCCTCAACTATTTTGGGAAGAAGCAGTATAAGCTTCTTGTAGTAAGAAAAAAATAGAGAGAGTGTGTAAGAAAATTTCAAGAGTGTAGTGTGAGTATACACTGGGATTTTGGGTATATTCTCTAGATCTCTGTAATACTACAAATTATAGTAGGAGAGAATCTCACTGGAGATACACTATATTGTAATTACTTTTAAATATAGTGGAGTATTTTTTAGAGTTTGGCCCATGGTTTTTCCCTCAAAATTACAAGAAGGTTTTCTATATTAAAATATTGGTATGCAATTCTCTTGATCTATTTTGTTGGTGTGAATAGTAATAAAAACTATTCATAAATAGTGAAGCGGGTCTCACTGCATAGTACTATTCAAGTGAATAGTACATGGGTCCCACTGCGAATTACTATTCATCGTACTCCATTTTTCCATCTCTTTAATTTGGATGCGCTTCCGCCTACATCCATAAAGTGTTTATTACATTTGAGATGTAACCAACTCTGATAATACCATAACAATTCAATCGTGAAAAATTTACTCATATCTTTTACCTTCTAACCAAGCATATCCTGAAATTTGATTCTTTTATTATGTTTTATACGCTTGATGTTTATACACTCGTCATAAAAAAAAATAGATTTTTTGTTTATTGAAATAGGATTGGATCTTCTTATATTTATATTTATTTTGAATATGATCATATTATGTTAAAGAGGAAATAGACACTAGTATTTCAAATGAACAATAACTATTAGTCCTAATAACATTTTTGTAAATTTTGTACAAATTGCCTTGTACACTTATTCTCTTCCATCTTCTCCACATGAAAATATCTTCGAGCAAACCATGCAGTATTATTAATTTTAAATTGGGTTCTATAAATTTGTAGAATGCTGTAAGAATTCTCTCCCTGACAAGATCCTCATCCACAGAAACAATAGTTAATGTTATATGGTAGTTACAAGAGAGGGCATCAGTACATCCATTCAATCCTTAGATTTAAAACTTTTTTTATTCACTTTTATTTCTGCCTTGAGTCTTCTCCACTGACATAAGTCAAGGTTTATTTGCATCTCTCCTGTCCGTAGACCGAAGGGTCCAACTTATTAATTTATTTATGCGTTTGAATGTTGCAGTCAATATTTTTCCCTTTTTTATTGTCCAACATTCACCTGTCTTCAAGACCCGTATTGCTCTCGTGTTCTTGTTTGTTTGAGGTTTCGTTTCACCTTCAACTAATTGACAAGGAAACTTACGTTTGAAGGACTGCTTTCCTCGTTATATATTTAATTATTTGGCACTAACAGAGATCTTCAGAGCAAGAATTTCGTTTTAGAACAAATTCAAGGATCCCAATAAAAGTGGAAGATGTGGATATCATCATCTAATACCCAAAAACAAAGTTGATGGCTGAGATGAAAAATATACTAACTTGGAGTGGGTGACAAATTTGCGAATTCGCGGATAAACTTTTACGTAGACAACACTTATTTTAAAAGTAATTGTTTAACTTGAAAATCATTTATATATATATATATATATTGAAGCTGCCTTACTGGCCTTATATGAAGCAGACCAACAAGTTTTAAATGAAGATTCACAGAGATACACATGAACTTGACAAACTATTAACTGGGTTGAGTTGAGCTGAGAACAGCATATCCCAAGAGTATATTGCGCTTTTCAGCACCCTCAGGATTTTTGGACTAGCTAGTGAAATTAGACATTTATATTGTATTGTCAAATGTTTTCCAACAGTTCAAATAAATGATACCATATTCATTTTAAAATAGCATGAACTATGAACTAAATTCTACAAAAGCATAAGGAAGTTAATTTCATGCTGCGAAGCTGTGTCTTTCGATTATATGATTCTTAAAAGATGGCTCTAGAAAACAAATCTTGAGTAAATTCTTCCAACAAAATCAATGTGTTCCGGTGTTGTTTTTATGATTGTTGCTTTGAGGAAGCATGTTTAGTATGTTATGAGTGGTGCTTGTTTGTCTTCCAATTATTCTTTTTTCCCGTATAAGCTGTTCGTTATTGTTGAACCTTGAACATGAGCTAATATTATATGGTCTTCTAATCTTGTGCTGCAGTTATCTCTTTCAGCATCTAACTTACTTGATCGGGATATTACATCAAAGGTATATTTTCTTCTAGATAAGGGTGCATATATATACATTGTATGATATGAACCCAAATGGTTGCCAGTGCCACCTTCACTTGTGTTTTCTTTTTCGGTTATTAGTTGCTTTGTTTATTTATCTGTGACCTTTATTTTTCTTCATGAACCTTCCCATTTGTCTAAATATTCTTACTGATAGTATCAGACACCTAAGAAAGGGGTTAAATTAAATGTTTCTTAAAAATTTTCTACACACTTAATACATAAGTCAAAATGTTCAAGAAAAAGTCTCCTCTCCACTTAGAAGATCTTCTCATCATGACTGAGGTAATAGGTCTTACAATACACAAGGAACTAACACTGATATGGATACTGATTTATAATACTTGAACCAAAAATAATTTTATCAAAGAGTTATGATGAGACTGTTCACAAAAACAAGTTTAATAAAGTCTTTTGAGATATTAATCAAACCTTGTATTTTACAACCAAAATGCTATTTAAAATAGGTGTAATGCAGGTTGTTTTGATAATCAATTTTATGGGATCATTTAGTTAAAACATTGGATTTCAATCTCTTAAAATAGATGCTGAGAAAAGAGAGTTATAATGAGAAAAAGGTAGAAGAGCTATGGACAAGTATTTATACTGGTTTGGTTCTCCAACTTAAAACCTATATCTAGTCTCCACCCTCTAGGTGAGTGTATCCACTATAAACTTATACAAATAGTTCAAATGTTGAGTATTCTTTATTAAGTCTCTCAAAACTCAACTCAAATAGTATTTTTAATCAGTATTCCCAAACTCTAACCCAAGTAGTTTTTAACAAGCCTTTTAAGCTTATCCGAATATCTTGTCTCTCATAAGAAAAATCCTCACAATGACTCTTTTGTTTTGAATTAACTATTATTTTTCTCTCAAGTGGAAGATATAATGCTCAATGCAACAGTTTGAATACTCTCAGAATAATAAGATTGAACTTTTGCAAATTGAGAGGAGAGGAAAATGCTTCAGCTGAAATTTTGAATTTGATACGAGTATGACTTTCTGTTTTTCTTCGTTTACCCTTAATTTTGAATTCTGCTTCAAGACTTGCTTTTATAGGAGCATGAGAGTTTTTTATCATTTAAAGGCTTGGAGTGTTAAAGACAGCACTTCTGATGAAGTCTTCTTCATGATGAAAAAGGCTGCTTCAGCTTTTTCTCTTTTGTTTTCTGCGATCCAGAATATCACAAGAAAAGAAATGTCTGTTGAGCATTTGATGAAAAATGAGTCCTTTGACTAGTTGCTTTTCAACCTCTTTACCAAGATAAGACATTAGCCCACATAGCTCGTTCACTCTAGCAAGCAATCCTTCATGAACCTCAATGTTTACCATTCTTAGTAAAAACTTTTCAACTGTTGGCTTCCATGTTCTACTTCTAGCATTAATATGCTATTGTGCTAGCTCAATGTGTTGGTTTGCTCAAAAGCAAAACCATTAGTATGAGTCAATCAACTCAAAATAAAGCTGAAATACTTAATACACTTATTAGAAAGTTCATCAAGAAATAATTAATTTTAAGCACATTAAGAGTACTACAATTACACAAAATGTTTTGTCATAAATTAGGATACATAAACTAACACTTATCTCTTTGAAGCTATAGGGACAACAATGAAGGTTTTAAGTTGCTTTTAGCTCGCATTTGTATGCTATAGTTTTTATATACTTTGTTTTGCAAATGCAAGCAACTGATGCGGACTAGTACTTTGCAAATACATGTAACAACTGAATTGCAGCTTAAACCAGCTATGCTGCTCTGATTTCTCCTGTTTCTTATCCATCATATCTTGTTAGTAACAATTCTAGGGCTCATGAGTAGTGAATACACATAAAAAAAATAAATAAGTAAACGAAAGCAATGTTATCTGGACATAAATTATAAGTATTAAAAGTGGGTATCTAAGAGAAAGAGTAATACAAAGCATTATTATAATATCATATTATCACAAAATACTCTGGGTCAGTGTCTTCTTTTGATATCCACTCTTGATGTCTCGAATATAATATATATGTACCATAAAAATAATCATGTTCAGGAGAATTAGGGCAATGGTAATGCCCTTATATTCACAAACATTATTTGTCAACTCACACGCTAAATCATTGCAAGTTATGCCAATCAAACATGCTTTTAGGTAATTTTTTTAGACAGTGGAAAGTCACAATTCCTCCACAAGTTCATGTAAATGTCAAGTTTAACCACTTTATTTAGAAATTATATTTATTTTCTTATCAACTTAAAATAAAATCTTTTGCTGTTGCAACCGATCTGAATTTGGCAATGTCTTCGTGGAAGTATTCCTTGGTAAACTTGCTCGTTGTTCAACATCGCTTTTATTATTGTAAAGTTTATCTTGATTCCTTTTAATGTAATTTAATTTCAGAGTGATCCCATGGTTATTGTATATGCAAAGAAAAGAGATGGAAAATTGGAAGAATTAGGCCGCACTGAAGTCATAATGAATTGTCTAAATCCAGAGTGGATAGAGAAAATTGCTGTTGCTTTTCAGTTCGAAGTTGTGCAACCACTTGAGTAAGCTATCCTTGATCTGTCTTGTGCATGTTCCCAGATACAGTGTTTGTGTGTTCACTGTTCACTAAGAATTGAGCCTTCTTTTTTATTTGACTTATTGACTTATTATAACTATTTTTCTTTTGGCTTTTTCTTCCAGGTTTCATGTGTACGACGTTGATACAACGTATCATGGTGTTCCCACTAAGGTTTGTAAACAATAATAATTTCGCCTTTTAACATTTCATGCAATTTGAAGCGTGCGTTCTCCCCCGTAATGTTTGCTAAATCAGGATTTTGCCGTGACTACTTTCAACTGATTCAAAAAGACAGGGCAAACTTGGAGCTGATAAATTTATAAAAAGGAAAAAATATTCAACTATAGGGTAACTGCTGTCAATAATTAATATATACGCGCAATGGTTTCAATAAATAACTAAATCATACACTTGTACAATAGTAAGTAGCTAATCCTGTGTTCATATGCTTTTCAATCATGGAAATTATAAGCCAAAGGAAGTTATTTTCATAGGTGGAAAATTATTTAATCATCCACTTACTCGGTCAGATACTTAGATTTGAAACTAAGACTATCCAGCCTGTCTCAACTATTAAGAGACTGTGTGATAAAAATAAATAAATTTATAGCAGATGTTTGTAATTTAAATGTGGTATAACGAGACTAGGAGGGGATTCAACTAACGAAGGTGATAAATGAGATAAGAGTAATCCGAAAAAAAAAAAAAAAAACAAGAAAGGTTCATGTATGACCTTTCTAGTGTAATATACGTTCTTCCAAATTTATATTGTTGCTTTCTCTTGCCTAATTGGGTTATTATGGTAACATTTATTTGAAGACTAAGTTTTATTTGTTTAATCTTGCAGACAATAAAACTGAAAGATCAAGATTTTCTTGGGGAGGCTAGTTGCACGTTATCTGAGGTCAGTTTCATTGTATTCAATGACATTGGTTGATGAGAAGCATGCTAATTTGGTGCAATTTGTCCGTTATTTTACTCTCATATTTTGTTTAAAAAAACAATCAGTTCACGCTTTGCGGTTTGCACAATTGAGTAATTGTCATCATGCCTTTGATTTGGCAATCACCTACTTGGTATTGGTAATAACTATAAGTAGTTGTTCTCTTCTTCATGTGTCAAGTTTGATCGACACAAGTCAAGCCATAAATTTTGTCTTTTTTATTTTTCCTCTTTTGAATATTTTTATTGTGATAGTTTCTAATATGGTACCAGAAAACTTGAGAAGATGAGTTGAATCAAGTCCTTCAAAGCTTATAAAATCTTCTTTTATACTCACAAATTATTGGGGTGTTCATATTGTAGATACGTTGTAGCCAAATAATATAAATTTGATAAATGATTGCAACATTTTTCTATCGAAGTGTGCAAATTAAATTTGTAATCAAATAGTAGTGAACAATATAAAGGATGAAATTAGGCTAAATTAGGCTAAGTACAAGTATATTCAAGATAAACTAAATTCGAAAATGTATGAGATAAGATTAGAGGAGCTTGCACAAAAAGTTATACTAGTTCAATTTCCACAAACATGAAGTCTGCCACCCAAGTTAAGATTCTCCGCTATTCAAGATTATTCTTTTACACCAAAGCTTCTTACAACAGGCTCGCAACTTTGAGCATAGTTGATCTTGATAGTGTATCTCTCACTTGTGCACCTCACAAGATTTTCCACTTCAAGTTTTACTCACTTTAGTATAAAGATTCATATTAGTGAAGTTGAAATACAAAAGAGAGCACACAGCTTATCTGCTGTCCAGAGATAACTTGTGAATTTTTCTAAGTTGCCAAGACTTCCAAAGACATATCTAAGTGTGATGAGTACATGTATATATAGCATATTTTTCTCTTTCTTGTTTTCAACCCATTTGACTTGCGGTTGGGATGTTTGCAAAATGCTCGTGCTCATATAATTTTCAACAAGAATATTTAGTTCATTGAGTCTTCAAGATTTCTCTCTCATATATAGTTTAAGGTATATTTGTCATTCTCCTGTTTAGGCAAGTCTACTATTTCAATAGTTACTCGTTTTACCATGTTAGTCATAGTAAACATTTGGTTAAGTGTTAATACACGTTTAGCTCATTTGTTTCTTGGTGTTGCTGTTGGAATCTGAGTACCTATAAACCATTTCAGGATATTTTAACACTCAAAAAGTGGGTGTTTGAAATAGATACCCACTTTATAACCATTGGATGTGATGAATGTTAAGGATAAGTGGAGATATTCATCACATCCAATGTTAAGGATAAGTGGAGATATTCATCCGATGTGATCTTGATGTTTTAAAGAAAACTTGCCTTTAGTTCTTTCTTCCCATTGTTAAGTCACTTTAACTAGTGCTGCTTTCTAATTTTGTGTGCTCATCTTCTGTGTGGCAGATAGTGACTAAGCATAGCAAGAGCTTAACCTTAAGGCTCCAAAACAAAAGCGGGCATGGTGGTTCAAGAAATCTAGGGTCACTTACTGTTCATGCTGAGGAGACTGTTTCTTCAAAGATTGCTGTTGAAATGATCTTACGTTGTTCTCACTTGGATAACAAGGACATTTTTTCTAAATCTGTACATATTCGTTGCCCAAGCTACATGTTCTCTATTTAAAACATGCACTCATTTTTTGTTTATTTGGCATTGGTTGAAATTTTCATATTTATTTTTTTTGTGTAGGATCCCTTCCTAAGAATATCAAGAGTGGTGGAGAGCGGAGGTTCTGTTCCAATTTGCAAGACTGAAGTTATTAACAACAATTTAAATCCAACATGGAAACCAGTTTCCCTCAGTTCCCATCAGTTTGGAAGCAAAGTAAGTTTATTGTCGTCTTTGGGCTTAGGTTTTGACGTTAAATCATGGATTGATATAGTATTATAATTACTTACTCACTAGCAAGATATTTATCTAGATTTCAAATTTTTACTTCTATGCAGGAGAATCCATTACTGATCGAGTGTTTTGATTTCAATAGCAGTGGCAATCATGTACTTATTGGGTAGTAATGCAATTATTGCGTCCTAATTGCTTCATTTTATTGGTTAATCTTTCTTGGGCTTTCATTTTTTCTGTTCATGGATGCAAAATATATTGATATCATATTTTATTGCTATCAGTAAACTGATGTCGTCAATAGGAGACCTTGAAAAGCATCACAAAGAGAGAAGAGGCTTAAATTTTTCCAGGCCATCCAAACGACACGGAAAAGAGAAGGTGTTTATTGACCAATGCAATTAATAACATTTAAGTCTGCGACTCTGCTTAATCTCACACTTCTTAGAATTTCTTCCGTATAGATTCTCAAGGGTCAACTATTTGTGGATCAATATTTTGAAAAGGAACAATTCAATTTTATTGACTATATATCTAGCGGATTTGAACTGAATTTTATGGTTGCCATAGATTTCACTGGTAAGTGAAAATTGTTCTATCAATAAAGATGATTACTTATTTCATAGTTATATTATGCTAAAAGCTTCAAAATTTGTCCAGCTTCAAATGGAAATCCTCAGTCTCCAGATTCTTTGCACTACATTGATCCATCTGGTCGATTAAATTCATACCAAAAGGTAAGCTTGATACTTTTTTCTTGATTAATAATTCTAAACTTCTAAACCATAAAATCAATTTACAACTTATGATCTAGTAGTATATCAGGTATTTCTATAAAATCAAGGCCATGGATGGCTCAAGGTGTATGGAGTGGAGCCAAAAAGGCAAAATTTTATAATATTAATATTATTAACGTTGAATTCTTTCAGTGTCATGGAGTCAACAAAATTTTGTGTTCAAGAAAAGCACACAATATTTTAAAGTATAAAACAAGATAGAAAGAAAATATAATGTATGTATTTTTTAAAATTAGTTTGGCATATAAATATGAATGTTTTACATTTAAGTTTTTTTATATTTCTTGCCCCCATGAAGTGGAATTTATGGTCCGTTGCTGATCATGATTACTTTTAAGCTCCTATTTGGTACTGGCTGACTACAATAATAGGTTTGATATTATCTGATATGATCTTTGCCTAATCAAAATAGTAATTGTTTGCAGGCGATAATGGAGGTTGGGGAAGTTATTCAGTTCTATGACTCTGATAGGCGGTTTCCTGCTTGGGGCTTTGGAGGAAATATATATCGTGGTACAGTGTCCCACTCTTTTAGTCTAAATGGGAGTCCAAGTAGCTCCGAGGTGAGAGTCTATTTTTCTGGGACAATGGTTCTTTCCTTATTTTCCACTAGAGATTATTGGAAAAATTTGCAGTTACGAACTTATAGGTCGTAGGAGTTGAAGGCATAATGGATGCATATGCTAGTTCTTTGCACAACGTCACTCTGTCAGGACCCACTTTATTTGGCCCAGTTATCAACAAGGCTGCACAAATGGCTGCCGAATCCCTTGCATCACACAAGAGCACCAAGTATTATGTACTGCTTATCATAACGGTGAGAAGATAAATGAATTGGCTAACTTGTTTTCTTATGCATAACTTTATTTATTTATTTATTTTTATTTTTGCGGTATGCTTATGAATAACCTATCAAATTTCCATCATTTTATAGGACGGAGTTGTTTCGGATCTTCAAGAAACAATAAATGCCCTGGTGAACGCATCTGATCTTCCCTATCAGTTCTTATAGTTGGAGTTGGAAATGCTGATTTCACGAACATGGAGGTCTACCTACTTATCTTTGTCCAGTAGCAATTAGAGGGAGATAGCAACCAATGCCTAGAGATAATAACATGTTTTTCTTTGTTTTGGCATGCAGGTACTTGATGCTGATAATGGCCATCGTTTAGTGAGTTCTACCGGTCGTGTAGCTGCACGAGATATTGTGCAGTTTGTCCCTATGAAAGAAGTACAAAGTAAGTGCTATTAGCTTCTGAAGTTATCTTGTTGAGTAGCTCTACTCGTTAGACATTTTATTTGCCCCATCCATTTTTTTATTTTCATTCCATTGAGAGCAACTTCCTGTTTTTGACAGGTGGGCATATCTCTGTGGTGCAAGCCCTTTTGGAGGAACTACCTGATCAATTTTTGGCCTTCATGCGAACTAGGCACATCAAGCCAACTATTTCCCATTTCCCTCACTAGTCAATATATGTTACCATTAGAGACCACTAACAACTAGCAAGCTGTTTGGTTTTTATCAATCAAATGAACTGTAAATAGAAGTATTAATCATTCTCAGTCGTATATCATTGACTCATTGTAAAGGATGAGGGCTTGCATTTGAGATCTATTATTTTTAAATTTACGATGACATAAACCTATTAAATATATTTCCTCATGGGGTATACTCTGAATAATTATCTTCACAAACTATATGCTATTGAATTGGTATTTTCCTCTTTTTTTTATGAGCTTCAATTAGTAGAACCTTTCTTTCTATTTGTCATCTAATCCTATTGTTTTCTATGATGCCTGGTGTGGTATCGCATATAGAGATTTTTATTGAAAAAAAAATTGCTGTCTTTATCTTATATTGTTTGTTGGACTATTTGGCTGATGAGAAGCAAAACTGGGAAATGGGAAACAAAACTCCGAAGATAGGCTTATCGTCACAAATATAACTTGTTTATATTTTGAATATTTCCTATTTTAAAAAACAAGATACAAACTTCTATCAAAATCATAGCTTGAGCCTTTCCAAAAGTAAAACAAACATACTTTTAACACACTCCATCAGTCAATGTTGTCTTTGGATAACTTAATTATAATTTGAATCCTCTAAGATAAAGTTGTAAAATGAAGACATGCAAGATTAACTGCCCTTACATCAAGAACTACTGCATTGTATATAAATCTTATTAAATGATCTAAAAATGGTTAATTTCTCATTCTTTCACTTTACAACCACTCATTTTAGAAAATCAAATTGACTACAACACTACCCAAAAAAGAAAAATGCCTAACACTGTCACAACCCAACTTAGGCGATAACCGGTGCATAGAAAACATCTTCCCTAGCAAGCCTTAACATACAATATTTTCTAGAAAAATGGACAGAATTTTCTCTGTTTTTCAGACATTTCCCAAATAAAATATAACCTGCAATATTTTCAATTTAACTTCACAGCAAATGAGTATCAAGCATTCTCAGAATGCGCCATTCTAGCATAAAACAATATTTCAACATATGTTTCAAACATAATACCAAATTAAGTTTACAAATAATTTCCATAACATAGTTTGTATAACTAAGTCATTAGTTCTTAAACATAAACATAATATAAGTCCGAGGACCCTGCATGTGACATATGTAGCAACTAATAAACTAAACAAAATGAAGCTCTAACATAAAGGCCTTCACAAAAAGACTCACCAACTTGAAATGCACCTAAGGCTGAGTCGGAGGAACAGAACTAGATCCAGCACCAGCGCCTGTATCTGTAAAAGAAAAAAATGGAAGACAACGGGGTGAGTTTTGCAACTCAGTAAGAGATAGGATATCCATAATTTACTAAATACAATTATAAAACAATATAAACACAATAATGTATATGTAATCATAAAAATATAAATATAGCTATAACATGATATTTCTTAAAAACATAACCTTAAATAATCACATAATTTCAAGTATAATAGGGAGTTATCCGAAGTAGAACAATAATAAGTCCAGACATGACCTAAGGTCATGTGTGGGTTAGCACCACACCTACTGACTGGGATTGGCCCGTAACCATACAAGTTCAGACATGGCAAAAGTCATGTGTGATTTAGCATCCTTCCTGCTAACTAGAGCTAGCCCATAGCCAAATACAAATCCAGACATAACAAAAGTCATGTGTGGGTTAACATCCCTCTAACTAACTAGAGTTTCTCACGGTGCATCGAGGCTAACGTCTTTGCCGTTAACTACAGGTTCTAACTAGGAATTTTTCCCCAAATTAACTCAAAATCATGCATATTCCACTTCCAAAATATTTTCCAACACAAAATCCATTCTTATGTTATATGAAATACCTTAAACATAAAATGTACTCAAATTTAATAATTAATATAAAATGTCCTAAAATTCAATATTTGTTACATTTCAACCAAAAATATTTAAATAAGAATAACAATCACATTATGGCCTCTAAATAAATATTTTTCATTTCTAACATAAAGCCTCCTTTTCAATAAATAAATTATTTTTTTTATATCAACATACTTTCAGCTCTTTATATAATTTTATATTGTTTATCATGCATAAAGTAACCTACAAATACATTATATACTTACAAATACTGGTTCAAAGAACCGAAGAACAACGTCTTTGATGCCACCAACTCAAGTGTTGTTGTCTGATTGCTCTATCACTCTAGGAACAAGACAATATTAATATTTGTGAGCTAACTACGCTATCAATTAACGCCAATTCACTAAAAACCCCAAATTCAAGGGTTCAAGAAATCTAAGTTAATCCTAAAATAATTTGAAATTTCAATCATTTAAATAGAGTATGATAAAAGATTACTTAATACTTTGAAAGTAGAATTGGTGAAGAAAATCGCTCAAATTTCTTCCTAAGCTTCAAGCTCTCTTTAATGGAGTTAGAGAGAAAAATAAAGTAAAGGATAAGGAAAGAGAGAGAAGGTGATGAAGAGGAGGAGGAGATGATAATGATGGAAGTGGTGGTGATATTTGTTTATGAAGATAAGAAGAAGAAGTAAGAAGGGAATGGAGGGAAAAAAGAAGGAAGAAAGAAACAAAGAGGAAGAAGAAATGAGAGGGTCTGGAAATGATACTGAGAAGAGAGGAAGAGAGAATTAAAAGAAAAGAGAGAAATCTATGGTGGTCTATACCACTTAAGATGCATGGTGGTCCTCAGTCTTTTTTTTTTTACGGTTCATCACAAACACATTGTTAGAATAAAACTGCACTTTTTGTTTCAACAAGAAATCATTTTTTATTATTGTAAGTTGATAAGTTGCTAAAATAATTTTTTCAACAATTTTTAGCATTAAGACTACTAGTTTTTTTATTTACATTGAACTTACAATGACGCCGGAAAAAAAAATAGTGGACAGATCAATAAAAGGTCATTGTAAACTTCAAACCCTCTGATGATTGCAGGCCAACACTTGCTCATGGATGGATTTATTCACCCCACATTTGAAGCACTAAGTACTCATACCTTTATACTTTGGGTAATAGAAAATAGGTTTCATTTCTTTGCAAAGTCCTATAATTTTACTCATTGAAGTCTTTACAACTTAAAAGTTTGTAATTGAATCCTTGTGTTATATAAATTTTTTTTAATCAAATCCCTATCCCTATAAAATATTATAAAAATATTAAATTAAATAGAATATTCTTTCATTCTAATTTTAGATTAAAAAAAAATACCCATCCTACTCTTTCCCCTCCCCCTATCACCACCACTATTGTTCTTCTTCAATCTTCATGATCATCATCCATTATCACCCCTACCTTATTCATCATCCATCATTACCACCGCCCCAAATAATTTTAGTTTCTCATTATTCATCATCTATCATCACCACCACCGTCCCGAAAAAAATAATAAAAAAATATAAACAAACACAAGCATAGAAGAGGACGACACGACCAATGATGGAGGAAGAAGGCTGATGCCACGGCATTCCAGTTTGTGGTGGCAGCTCCGGCAGACTGAAGCACATGTGTGCAGTTGATGGAAGCTTGGCATGGAGGTGCAATGATGGGTGAGCTAGTCAAGGCAGAAGGTTGAGTTTGGGTTTAGGGAAGGCTTCGATGGGTACCGGTGGTGATGGAGGTTCTGGCAATGATGGAGGTCTTAGGCAATGAGAAAATTAGGGATTTAAGATATAGAGGTCTTCAGCGGTGCTGATGCTGAAGCACGAATACACGGAGGTGTAGGCGACAGGCTTCACGACGCCGCTGGGTTCCTGAGCGGAGCTTCATGGTTGAAGCTGGGGCTACTAGAGTGGATGTAGAGGCCACGTGGTTCGTGGGGTACTAGGTGGCAACGACTCTAACAGAGGAGGAGCTATGTGATGATAGCAATGGGTGGTTGTGATACTGGGCTATAGGATTTCCTAGTTTTTCTTGCAGATCAAGGGTACAATGGTGAAAGGATGAGGAAGAGTGATGTGGCTTTTTTTTTAATATAAAATTATAGTAAAAGAATATTTTATTTAATTTAACATTTTTATAGCGTTTTATAGGAATAAGGACTTGATTGAAAAAATTTATATAGTACAAGAACTCAATTATAAACTTTTAAATTATAAAAAATCTAATAGAAATTTGAGTAAAATTATAGAGACTGACAGATTAATTAAACCTAGAAAATATTACAAAATAAACCCTGCAAGAAAAGCACGTATGCATAAGGGCTATCTAACAATCAGTTCTCAATCCACAACTAGTCCTGAACTCTAAAATAGAAAATATAAAATTAATGTATAAGTTTCACAATGATTTACTGGCAACTCAATTATTTATGGCAAGAACTGTATAAACAAGCTACCCACTCAATTTATGCGCAACTAGCCACCAAGGCCTTCAATAACTATAAAACAAATCTATGGGGTGCTACTCAGCTGGACTTCATTTTGGTTCATGTAGAGAGAGGGGAAATAACCTCCCAAATATTGTGAATTAATCCTTTATCATAAATATTATTCTTAACAACTACCACATCTTCTAGAGGTGATAGTCGGAAGAGGGATCTCCATTTGCTAACCACGGGTTGTTTTTCACTGCTCATGCCACTGATGCTTTGTCGTAGGGCTGCAGCACTAGCTTTTGCTGCTTTTAGCTTCCTTTGCCAATCCATGTAGTCTTGCCACTTAAAGGTCTGTGACAACATCAGAACCTTTAGTTCCACAGAACAATGCTACATAAACACAATTCTGCATCGACAAACCAGCAGACACCGCACAGGTGACTACATTTGAATTCAATTAAATTTAGATGAAGCAACTGTTATATTATTTATTAATATTTTAGTTATTAATATTTATTTCAAAATCAAATTTGCTATGTTACACGTGAGGCTTCACGTTATTTTTTTTATTCCTTTTGCTATTAATATGGCATATCTATTATGTTCCTGGAAATTTGCCTCTTAGTTGGTTTTGGTCAAAACTCAATATTGAAAATACTTTTAGGAGATAAGGTGGCCAACGTAAGCATGCAGAAAGTCCAGCTTGAAATTAATTTTATACTTTGAAAGTTAAGATTGGCTTTAACGTTAGCATTATTATGCTTTGAAATTGACTTTCAACTTCAAACGTACATGTACTGAAACAATCTTGTTCGTATATTGGTTCGGTGGTGAATGAAACTATTCCTACTATCACTGAATCAAATCTTTAGTGCTGCCAAGTGACGATTCTTGACCAGCTAAGTTTAAGTTATTTGACAACGAAGATCCATCACGTAACTGCATGATCTCTGGATTTTTTTACACCCAAACGTCATTCAACAGCTTCTAATATGGCCTTATCACTTATCAAAACTGGAGAAAGTGATCAGCAAAAATATCCCGTACTATGCGTGATATTTATATATGAAGTTCTATTTAATATCTCTTAACAGTTTTGATTTTTTTTTTACTGTGAACACTGTTAAGAAAACAAACAAACGAGAGAGTATCTAATTCTCCTCTTCTCATTTTTCTGCTAATTAATTTTTTTATTCTTTACGATTTTAAAAGGAGTGTTTGGGTTAAATCAAGTGAAGAAAACCTTGTAAGTTCTAGAGATCCCAATTTACTGGAAGAGCCTGCTGTATCTTTGGAGGAATTCCAAACATCACTGGAATATTCCTTGAGCCCAGTGCATTTGCACGCCCCAGGCTTTATTGTTTTTAATTTATGTTTATCTGTGCAGGTACAATACGCTATCAGCAACTTGTCCAGTTGGTGTAGGTTTGTGAATGCAATGATTCTGCTATTACTGGAAATGAAGACACGAAAAGAAACAAAAAACCCACCTAGAGCAAACAATGCACATGTCAATAACTAATTTAGTTTTCCACCTTCCCGATGCCCAGATACAGCAGGAAGTGCATATTAGTTATCATATTTTCTTAAAGATAACAAGTAGCCATTATGAAATCATATGGAGCCAGCAAACCACTCAACATTCTACTGATTCGAACTACAATGTTTTATGCTTCTAGTGCTACCTAATGAAAGATATACTGTATAAAACACAACTCATCTGGTTGCAGGATGAAATATGAAATCTAATGCAGGAAGTTTGTTTGAATGGTGATGGCAAATATCCATCAACAATACATAACGTCATATATCATGCCAACTTCCAAATCAGGTATTTTGTTTATCATCTTCTAACTCAAATGGATGTGGCATCTATACTTCTTTAGCTGAAATATTTACAGCAATTTTTGTTTTCAGATGATGAAGAAAAAAGATTCATTGCCGCCCCCTGGCTCCTCATAATTCACTACAAATGTACTTCCATAACTATTTCAGGGTCACATGTAGAAAGTACCTCATTAGTGGTAGCGTTGCTAAGGCAAAGCTTAGCATGGTAACCAACGAAACCAGTCAACAACATTCCAACAATTGCAAGGACCACCATAAGACGTATATGTGTGTTGTAGGATCCCAATAACCACTGTATATTAACAAGAGACTATGAACAACTAAAATGGAAAGTATGAAATATAAATAGGAATAGACGACAATCAGGAGCTACATCCCAAAAAGGATTGTCTATTCCATATTAAACTGCAAAGTTAAGACAAAGGGAAAGATCTCAAATTGGTACAAGAAATAACTCAATCTTAAGATAGACAGTACTTGCGAATCTCCATTACCAGTTAGAAGATAGACAACTCTTAGTTCTTTTATTCTTCCAGCTAGAACCAAGCCAATGACAACTGTGCCATGCAAGCACAAAAGGAAATGCCTAGAAGACATGATAGAATCAAAAATACAAACGTAACTAGAAATAAAGCATACATAACTTATTTCAGATCTATGGTAAATCTGAAATCAGCCACTAATATGTGAATTACTATGATACAGAGACTGGAAATGAATTTAGATATTTCAATTTCTATAAAGCCTCTTATAAGGAAGGAAAACAACTAAAGTGAAAAAAATCTTTATGCCACCAAAATAGCAAATTGAAAACAAGTTTCATGGTGTAGAAGATCTATTTGAAGTGCAAGAAGACAACTCTTGCATAACAGGTTTCTTGGTAAACCTCTCATTTCAATATATTTACCCTTGGGAAGGGAATTTTCTTGAGCTTTACTCTCATACTTTTCTTGGTTTCTTTTTGTAAGGAAGTTAGATTACAGAAAATGATACTCATGTACGACTACATTTTGTTAAATATAACAAACAGAACTCACCATAAAAGAAAAGCCAAGAAGCACTGGGTGATTGATTACAATGAGAGCCACATAAACAATTGTATAAAGATGGGGATTTTAAAAGTTCCTATGCAATTATTCTGCAAGTATAATAACTTTCAGTACAACCCAGAAGAAATAAACATGTGATTGATTACAATGAGAGCCACATAAACAGTTGTATAAAGATGGGGATTTTAAAAGTTCCTAACCATCCATCCATAGTGATGATCGAAGCGAGCAACACGGCAATCACAAATGCTGTAATGCTTTGACCTGGCAGGTCTGCATAAAAAAATCGCTTTATAGATATGTTTAACCTAGACCAAGATTTCAACAAAAATTTACACTAGGAGCTAACTCACTTTGGAATTTTGCAAGTGGTACCGTCTTTCTGTTCATAAATGATGTTATCACAAGGATAAGCAGAAACATGCTAAGAAACATTCTCAGCCTTTATTGTCCCTGGATTAGAAAAGCTGGTCAAAAGAAAGAGTAGAATTCCAACAACAACTGCCAACCAGTTTGTGTACCTAAAAAGAAAATATAATGTCTAACAAAATTCATGATAGAATAATTATGAGAAGACCATAAAAACAGGCAAAGAGATACCTGTGGATTTCCCCTAAATAGTATCCAGGGATATATGCAAAGGAAGACTTGACAACGAAATATGTCGTTATGCCGATTAGCACAAGATATATGATCTGACAAAAATAGAATTCTCTGTTTATAACCAACAGAGAACAGAAGATAGTTTCTTTTAAGAGGATGTTTCAATTGGCGTTAAGACTTCATGAGAAGAAAATCACCAACCTTAGCAAAGCTTGTCCCTTAGAAGAAAATCACCAACCTTAGAGAGTTCTGCTGGCCGTGTAGCCACGCGAGATATTGTGCAGTTTGTCCCTTTAAAAGAAGTGCAAAGTAATGCTTCTGAAGTTATTTTATTGAGTAGCACTAATCTTCAGACATTGTACTTGCCTCCATCCAATTTTTAAATCATTCCATTTAAATAACCTCCTTTCATGTGTTTTTGACAGATGAGCAGATCTCTGTGGTGCAAGCTCTCTTGAAAAAACTCCCTGATCAATTTTTGGCCTTCATGCGTATGTGGGACATCAAGCCACTTCCGCGAGGTGCTCTTTAGCTAGCAGATACTCTTACTGTGATACCTTCTGGTCTAACTTATCTTCCTCTTCATCTTAGCTTTGACTCCTTTGATCTTGGTTCGTCTCAGACAGTGAGGCTAGCTGCATGGTGTGTTTGTGTAGTGCCCGAATGTGATGTGCATGTGGCACCTTGGCAAGTATGCTTCAATAATCCTTTACTGGAATAGGTGGCAAATAGTAGAACTTAATCCTTTATTTTGCTCGCCAGTGATTGCGCTAATCGATACACTGCCTTTTATTTGACTGTTAGATTTGTTTACATAAAAAGTAATTACATTTAATATTACTCAACTGCTGAAATAGCTTACACATCCGTCGGGCAATGTTGATTCTGGCAAATAGTCGGGTCATGTAGCAGCACTCTTACCTTCTCAAACTAAAGTATGCTATTAAAAACCCAAAGTATTGACGGGATGTAGGCTTATCTTCACAAAAGTATATTTCGTTTATACTTTGAATATTTCCTATCGTAAAATCAAGATACAAACTTATATCCAAACCATCGCTTAAGCCTTTCTAAAAGATGAAGCAGACATACTTTTAACACAAACTCCCTTTATTAATGTTCTCTTTGAATAGGCCACTAGAATTGAGTTAGTGATGGGGATTTGGATAGTTTTTTTATGAAGTTATAACTTCAAATCTCATTTCTAATATACAAAAAAAAGTCCTCTTTGAATAACTTATATTAGAATTTGAATCATCTAAAATGAAGCTAATTGTAAAATTATGGAAATAAGAGACTAATCACCTTTATATTGAGAACTTATATGCAGATCTCATCTAGTGATTTAAATATGATTAACTCCTCATTTTTTTTTTTTAAACTGCAACCACTCTCATTTTTAGAAAAATCCAATTAGGCTATGGCACACGTTAGGTTACTTAGAACCCGGCAAATTGATGAGAATAAAATTGCAAATTTTTTTAAACAAGACATCATTTTTATTACCATAAGTTGATAAGTTCATGATAATATTAAGACTACTAATTTTTAATTCAAACTGAAACTACAACGATACAAAAAATAAATCATATATCAATAAATATTTTTACTTACTCTCACAATATTTAAGCATTTTTTTTTTTTTGGTCATGCCTACGGTTGCGCAATAGCAGGGCATGTTGACAGGTGAGAGAAATGAAAGTTTTTAAGAAATGATTCCTTAACGGGGGTTTACACAAAGAAAAATATTATTTATAGTATGATATATGAGATACTGTATCGACTAACATTATCTCATCTAATTGTCAATAAATATGAGTTGACACAGTATCTCATGTATAGTCATACAAATAACATAACTCGGGACAAAATAAATATATAACATGAAAAAATTGGAACCAAAATCAAAGAAATTTTTTTAAAGAGATTGAAATCAAAATGGTCTATAGTTATAAGGAACCTTTTCTAAATGTAAAGTAAATATAATGATTTAGTTAATAGCAGTCAGCTAAATAGAAATATGAATGAGTGATCGCCAAATTTTGGTCACAAGATTGAGATTCAAAATTTAGGAAGCTCTCTTCCAACTTGTATCATTTACAACTCTAGCTTTTAGGACTTAGCCTAATCTACTAACGTTTTGTTAATAAAAAAAAAATCAAAATATAATGTATTTTATTTTGTCTAACTTTACATTAATCTCTAGTTAGTTATACGCCAGTCAGAAAAAAAAATGGAGATTTAAACATCAGCCATTCTGCATCATCCATGCCATCTCAGAAGGAGCAAGTACATTTCATTATGATTTCGATGTGGACTTATTAATATTAGAAAATATTATTTTTATTTATTATGTATGAAATATAATATCAACTAAAATCTTATTTATTATTAAATAAATTGTGAATTAACACTTTATCTAATATACAATAAATACAATAACACAACTTTTACTATTATTATCATTTGACGCGGACCTCTTTTCTTTTATTTTCTGATTGACCCGAATTTTATCCACTTTGATGTATACTTTGTATAACTCGATGAGATTTTAAGATTTTTCTTATATCCTCGGGAGGATACGCGTTTCTTCTTCCATGTGTCTCTTACACCATTCAACGAATTGAATAGTCAGATTGTTGCGTGGAGGAAGAATTTCTCTTGAGGAGGAAAGAAACTTCCCTGACGCTATGTTCTTTCTTTTATTTGGTTTGAGTATAACGCCATGTTCTGTCACCCGAAACAGACCATTTTTCCAAACATGAGCCCGAGGGACAAATAGGTAGCCCGCTGATTCTGCATGGAGTTGTATTTTAAAAGCTTTTCCAATTTGTGAATGCTATTTGAGTAATATTTTCTTTTTTCTTTTTTCTTTTAAGAAATTCTTAGATTTTTTTTAGAATAAGAAGAAATATTTATTAATTACCATATTGATTTTATGAGTTATTATTATTTTTAATTTTTCCTATATTTCTAATATAATAATTGACATATCAATTCAAAAATGAAACAAAAAAAATTTTCTTTTGCTTTTAAAGTACCCACAAAATTTCTTATTTTCTCCTGTCCCGTCTCCCATTCCACAATGGGAGGGCATGTTGAATGGCGAAACAATTCAAACGAATTTAGTTTTTAGAAACTGTAACACTGCCTCGAAACAAATTCTTAATGTGAGTTTACACAAAAGGGAAAAAAAACATAATGATTGAAAAAATTGAAATTAAAGCCAACACAAAAAATGCATTCTTATAAGGAGTCATTTCTGAATGCCAAACGAATATAAAGGATTTTATTTTTCAACTTTACATAAATCTCTACTTAGTTATAGGCCTCTTAGGAAAAACAAAGAGATTTTTTTTTTATTTTAAACAAAGACATTAAGTTAGGAATTCCTCCTACGGAGTTAGGGAAGGAAATGGTAGGATTCGAATACGAGATCTCCCACTTAAAATATGTATGAGACAACCACAATCATTAAAATATACATTTAACCTAAAAAAAATAAAGAGACTTATAGCATGCTTAATTTTGCTTTATTATAGAATTAATTTTAGGTTAATTTTATAGAAATTAATTTAGTTAAAATTGATTTTGAAGTAGAGTAATTTATATTTAATAGTTCCTAAAAAATTAATTATAGTAGAAAATAAAATTTTTTATTTCTCTTAAAATTGATTTTGAGATAAGAATTGGTTTTAATAAATAGAAATTAAACGTATTAAAAATCAGTCAAAATTGATTTTGACCTCTTATAAATTATAATCAATTCAAAGGATCTCCATATAAAATCAAATATGCTATCATACGTCAGCCATACTGCATCATCTATGGCATCTCAGCAGGAACGAGCACGTTTCATTATTAATATGATGCGGACTAATTGTTATTATTTACCTGGACTTTTTTTTTTTGTTCCTTATTGACCCGGACCTAAGACCTTATCGACGTTGATATACTTTGTATAGGCCATGTTATTTGTTATATAGATTTTGTTAATCAAAATCTTAAGTATAATAGTTAAGAAAATAAAAGAGAAAATATTTATTCAAAAAAAATAATTTTTTGTATTTTTAATGCATAAAACTTATCATAAAATTTGAAAAATTGTTTTTTTTTAGCTATTCTTAATCATTTTTCTTAGAATACTCTTTAGCAAAAATATTTTATATTTAATAAAATAAAATATTCTTTTTTTTAATTTACATTTGGTGAGAGTATAACGGCATGTTCTGTCGGCCGAAACAGACCATTTTTCCAGGGACAAATCCAAGGGACTTTCATAGGCAGCTGATTCTGCATGGATTTGTATTTTATATGTAAAAATCTGACCCAAAAAAAAGTTATGAAAAGGCCAACATTTTTTTCTCATGCTTTTGCGGATCAAGGCGGAGGCAGTAGGACTGCCTGCTTTGCATTTGCATAATAATTTTGACCATAAGTTTAGTCTTTAAATTGTAAACTCCATTCAATTTCGTCTCAAATATTTGAAAAATAAAAATGTAACGTATAAATTTTTATTATATTAATTAATTTAGTCTCTACCAATTAGTTAATTTCCGAGAAATATTTGATTCGTTCATAATATTCTAGAGACTAATTTATTTAATGCGATAAATTCCAAAGAATAAGTTGAATTAAGTTTATGTCGGGAATTAATTTCGAATTACTGGTGATCGATAACAAAAGATTTATACTTGATTAAATGAACGTTTTCAAGTTATTTGTATGCTGGTTTTTTTTTTTCTCGGAACCCATCATGTAATTAAGTTTGTGATATAAATTGTGTCAGTAAGAGGTTGTTACAGGTTAGGTGATCTATGTCCCTGTAAATAATAGAAAAACTAGTTTTAATTTGATCTACATGGAGACCAGTGTGGCCATGGAGAAATACTTAGGTATACTAAAAATAAGAGATAGTACTTGTTCTTTTCCATTTACTAATTGATACGTAAGTTTTGTGAGCCATTATTATCTCCTACCTCTCCTATATTTTTAATGTAATAATTAATTTGTTAATCACTAAATAGAACAGAGCAAATATTTTATTTTGCTCTAAGAGCACTTAAGAATTTCTCTGTGCGCAAGTTATCGTGGCATTCACTATGCCACCATCGCATGAGACCCAAGAAAGCATGGTTACTTCTTTCTCATGTTGCAGTCTTCCAAAAAAAATGTTTCCTATGGTTGCAAATGTGTTGAAAAACTGATGGCTGTCCGTGTCTATTTTTGTTTGCTCAAATAATCTACATATTTCTCCAGATTGTATGAACAATATGCAGCTTGATTTAATCCTTATTTGATTTTATTTGAAAAAAAATATAGATCAATTAACATTATAATGTGGACTCGCTTCTTTTATTACGTTGCCATCTTAAATGACAGCTAATTCTGACTCTGAGAACAGAAACTTTCTCTGGCACAATATCATCCGTTCTCAACTTCTCATTTTTCATATAAATGGGTTGTTCTAGCCATTTTGTATTTAACTATTTATACCTGTCAATAGTTTTTTCCTTTTCTGTTATTGCTTAGCTTCTGTACAATATATATATATAGTCTCTTGACCCCCTTTAATTTGTTCACCAAAAAAGCAAAAGGTTGCGTAAATATGCAACAGTTTACACATGTGCCGTGTTGAGAGCTTATTGCGTATTCCGAGAGTCTAGTTTGGCTGGTTTGAAGTTTGAACTACCATTTCCAACAATGATTTGCCTCGTTCCTGTGCTAATTTCCACCTCTAGACATCTAGTATTGATTCTCGGCCATGAGTGATTGTTAAATAGACTCAACGGCAAATAATCACAACCATTTCCAGTTCTAGTACAAGTTTAAAAGTTAATCAAACAGATGAATTAATATTCATGAACTGGTGTGTGCATGACTCTGTCATCCATGTTGTAATGCTCTTAGCTTTAATTCCTTTTTTCTTCTTTTTTTTTTTTTGGTCGTTTGGGTGCGCTTAATTAGCTTTCATTCTTGAGTCTACACCGTTAACTGTTCCTGCAATATGCCATTTGAAAGATTATGATTATTATCCTCAACCTATATCGGAAATTAAGTTTCAACATTTTTATGTATAAAACGTATTGTTGAAACAACTTGATACACATTTTTCGCATTCAAATTGTTTACAACTATGCAAATGGCAGCACTTGTCCGTAATTGTACTTCCTCGATAAAATAATACTGGAAATAATTCCCGTGCAATGGATGAATTTGTTATTTAAAGAAAAATTCAATAAGAACATTCTTTTAAGAAATACATTTGTTATTGAAAATATTGTTTCTGTTTCATGTTTGGTTTTAAAGACGGAGACAGATGTTGACTTTTCATTGGCTGGCGTTGACCACCGCCGGGCGGCCATTGACTAACGTTAATCGGTGGCTGTCGGCATTGACCGGTGGCTAGTGGCCTAACTACCACTAAAAATTTGTGTTCCCGTGCTCTGTCCTCATTTTTTGGAGGGACAGAAATATAGAAAATTTTTGTCTCTTGGACGGAAAAATATTTTGTCCATGTACCATATCCCCCTTACCAAACAACATACAGAACAAATTGTCCTTGTATTTGTGTCCTTATCTCCCTTACCAAACACTACCTAAGAATTCTCATGTGAGCTCCACCATAAGAATGCTACATAAAATCACTATTTATTTGAGAAATATTCTTATCACATGAGGGGAGTTGATATGTTAATATTATTCATGGCCATTTGATCATATTTAATTTTTTTTAATCCGCTATGTATGGGTAATTTATAGGCACATTATTGTTGCACATTATTTTTATAGTTTGTTAAAATCTTTAAGGAAATTAAAATAAAATATCTAACTTGTAAGGAAATGGTATGTGGCAACTCTAATGAAATAATTTTAATATTATAATATAGATAGATAGATACTA
Organism: Dalbergia cultrata; assembly: GCA_031216105.1. NCBI lineage: Eukaryota > Viridiplantae > Streptophyta > Magnoliopsida > Fabales > Fabaceae > Dalbergia > Dalbergia cultrata. The sequence goes on along the minus strand of CM062353.1, from coordinate 1,401,337 downwards.
TTGTGTTCACAATAACTGAAAGTGAATAAGAAGCTGGATTTTACTTTATGGAATGAATATTAATATCCCTTGCTATTTAAATTGTTTATGCTATTTCTTCGAGTCAGAAAAATGCCTAATTTCTCCATTTGAGTTAGAAAACAACTTCAAAATCTTATTTACTTTGAATTATGATATAACAATGGTATTATATTCCACTATTTATACACAGATCAATTAATTAACATATAACAGTCTCTAACAAACCCTCTACAACTTGTTTCAGTTTGCTTGTTATATTAAACCATTCCAAATATGCGTATGTTTGATGTTTACGTGAAGAAAGCAGATAGCAACATGTAAATTGCTTAGGCAAACGATGATATTGCCTATGTAGTTCCTGGCTTATTTTCTTGCAAGTTACGACTATGTATGTCAACAATAAATTAAATAATAAGAGAACACCCTATTTGATTCCTCAAAATTTTTAAGGCCAAACTATTTTGTCCTCTAAGAAAAAAATTAAGCTTGTAGTATCTCAATATTAAAAATGATAGGCACATTAGTCCTTCTGTTAGTTTTTCACTAATAGACTTATATACATGACATAGTACAATAACAACATGCTATTAAAATGTTGATGCAAGCAAGATGACGTCATTTTGGAATATATTGTACTCATTTTTGTGTCGAAAATTGTAAAAAATGAGTCATTTTATGAATTATAATGAAGATTTAAATGACTCATTTTATACAATTTCAACCATCAAAATGAATAATTTTAAACTCTATTCTACTTCAAATGAAACATGCATTGCTTAGGGTCCTGTTAATGGGTTGCTATGCAATTTAAAGGATCAAATACACTGAGAGGAACTGATGTATCTTGTTATTAAAATATTAAGATAACACAAGTTTAGTTTCAATTATTGAGAGATTAAATTATCTTGCTCTTAATGGACTACCTGAGCTATTTATTTTAAATAATTTGATGTCCACGGGACGGGTAGCAATAGCAATTGGAAACTATGCCTGGGGATATCCACGGGAAACCCACATCCCTCGTCTTTGAGAGATTTTTTTCTACAAGGGTAAAGATGAGGATAAAAGTTCTTCCGCAATTAATTTGGCGATGGAGATGGGAATTAAACACCTTTATTCATGAAGATCTCCTACCCTATAGGTATGTCAATAAATTTTGTGATGATATTGTACTACGTTTAAAAGTTTATGCTATATACTTGATTTGAAATTTGGGGATTTAGCATTCTAAATTATAATGGTGTAGTAGCAATTATAGTCTAAGACTTACATCAATCTGATTTAATATTTTTTAATCTTCTTCTTTTAAGAGAAAAATCTCGAGCTAATTAAATTGTTTCATGGTAGGCAGCTTTTTGCCGTTCAATTTAGTTTGATTTTCAAGTAAAAACTAATTTATCCAAATAATAAATTTTATTTCAATTCGATTTGATTCAATTTGCTTATTTGTTAAGAATCAAAACAAATCAAACTCATTTAATTCAGTTTGGATTGATTTGGTATTTGACTTTTACTAAAAACTTGATAAAATATAAAAATAACTATTTTTTTTGGTGGGAAAAAATAACTATTAATAACATTAAATTAGACTAATTGTTATTATAAAATTATATAATTATAAAATCTAAGCTAATTAAAAAGGTTATGCTAATATGTAATACTACTAACTAATATGATATAATAAAAGATTTGAATAGAAATCATGCTGATTAAATTAAAAAGTTAATATACAATTGAAAATATAAAATATTAAATTAAGACATGATACAAATATAAATATGGATAAGAAACTTTGATTAATAATATATTTAATTAATATATATAAATATCAATGTAATATGTTATTGATTCAATTTAAGAAACAGAAATAAAAAACTGATCGGTCCAGGAATTGGTTTTCACAAATTAAGAACTAATTCCAACTCATTTATTTTACTTTTGATCAATTTTAAATTTTAATTCAATTTAGATCGATTTTAAACACCTCAAATTCACACACACACAAAGACATATATATATATATATATATATATGTGTGTGTGTGTGAGAGAGAGAGAGAGAGAGGATAAGGATGAGAAAAAATTTGAAGGCTGAATGGAGATTACTCTCCGCCCTTATCCGGATCAATTATGTGTGCATATGAATTAATCCAATAGCTAACAACATATATTAGGAAAAGATTTAGGTACGTTTGTTTAAGTTTCTGGCTCATTTCTTCTGAGTTGTAGTATCAGCGAGAAAAACAAAATAACATACTCAAAGTAGTTAAAAAAAAATTATTCTGTGGATGTCTTGCCCGTTGTAACGTCTTTGTAGCTGACAGGCTTGACCATCATAGAACCTGTCAAACACAAACACAAACAATTTCAACTCAATTTCGTACATGGTTGACTTTGCTATTGTTTCCTGCCAAACAATTCTGCGGAAACTGTGATTCATTCAGCTTTTTAAAATATATATATATATATATATATATATTTCTTTCTTTTTAAATTTAATTAATACTTCTTGTTTTTATGGAGTATTTTTGCTTTAAATCTTTTAAACTGTTACCGTTCTTGTATGACGCGCAAATTATATTTCAATCTTTCATCTTCCTTTTCACTTTCTTTTTACCGTCCTTTTAATCTCAAATGGTATTAATACGGATTTGATTGATATTAACACGAAATTAATATATAGATTGCGCTTTATTATCTCATTAAAAAAAAGATTGTGACTAGGCAGATTCCAAGTTTTTACACTTAAGGCCAATAAAAAAGAAAAAGAAAAAGAAGTACATTAAAAAAAAAAAAAGAAACGCGTTTTTTTATCTGTAGTTTAAAAGCAGCTAGGGAACCTAGGATCCGAAGGATAACAGCATTCTGTTTTGATATTTGTGATCTTATCAGTAATTAGCGTTTCGCTGTGTTCACTATTCCATTGGCATTGGAAGCAAAATTAGGGGTTTTCACTTTTACAGAGAGCGAGTGTGTGTGAAAAAAAAAAGGTAGAGAGAGAGAGAGTTGATTTGAAGTTCTGAGGAATAATGGGAGGGTGTTTTTCAGATTTGGAAGGAGGAAAGCAAGCAGTGGGAGGGTTGCATCAACAATATCAATACGAACGCACGGCGACCAACAGCCATGGAGCCCACAACGATGCCGTCGATTTCTTCTATAAAACAAAAGGTTTTCAGCAAATGTTCACTCAGGTTGAGGTAACTAACTGCATAACATAGATGGGCTCTTTGCCCCATTGCTTATCAAAAAAAGAAAAGAAATTAAACTACATAACATACATACTTGTACCACGCACAATCGACACTCGATCGGCGTTTTCACATCATATGTGCTTTTTCATTTGAAAATCCAACTTCCAAAGCACAACTGGCTTCTGGTCGACTTACGTTTTCTTCTTTTTTAATTTCGATATCTCTAAATATGATTTGCTACAAAAACTTCTCTCTGCAGCTCTTGCTCTATTGGCGGATTTTGTTTTTTTTTTGGTTTGGTGTGTAAAACTTGAGTTTTAATACCTGGTTAGCTACACAATTTTTCCCAGTTTGTTCGAAATAGAATTCAAGAGTTCTTGCAAAAAAAAAAAAAATCACAAACACACTATCTTATCTTAAAAATGCCTTCTTCTTCTTTTTTTTTTATCAATTTGTGTCTTGTACCTGTAATTCTTTATCGTCAAGTTTTTGTTTGGTTTCACTATCTGAATCAATGGTCAAAAATGACAAACAACTAAATTATATAAACATTTCACATAAAAGATCCCCTCCCTGTTTCAGTCGATGCAAATTAGAGAGGGTCACATTAGTTAGCTAGGTTTTATAATCTGTCGCAACTTTTAAGACTGTAAGGCTGCTATCTTTGGTTAAAGAATACAAATTGAGGTAGTGTAATTTTATATATGAAATTCATGTTAGGTGGCTTACATAGTCAGCATAAGCAGCCACCGAAAGAAGAAAAATAATGTGAAGTTACGGTAATTTCACATGAAATGCAAGCTGTCCAACCAAAAATCATGGGAAGTTACTGTATATATCCACAATAACTCTCCAAAATCATCTATAAATAGAGGTTAAAACCGAATGGTTTCTGCATCTAGAGCTGAGACGCACAATTCCTCAACTATTTTGGGAAGAAGCAGTATAAGCTTCTTGTAGTAAGAAAAAAATAGAGAGAGTGTGTAAGAAAATTTCAAGAGTGTAGTGTGAGTATACACTGGGATTTTGGGTATATTCTCTAGATCTCTGTAATACTACAAATTATAGTAGGAGAGAATCTCACTGGAGATACACTATATTGTAATTACTTTTAAATATAGTGGAGTATTTTTTAGAGTTTGGCCCATGGTTTTTCCCTCAAAATTACAAGAAGGTTTTCTATATTAAAATATTGGTATGCAATTCTCTTGATCTATTTTGTTGGTGTGAATAGTAATAAAAACTATTCATAAATAGTGAAGCTGTCTCATCGCATAGTACTATTCAAGTGAATAGTACATGGGTCCCATCACTAATTACTATTCATCGTACTCCATTTTTCCATCTCTTTAATTTGGATGCGCTTCCGCCTACATCCATAAAGTGTTTATTACATTTGAGATGTAACCAACTCTGATAATACCATAACAATTCAATCGTGAAAAATTTACTCATATCTTTTACCTTCTAACCAAGCATATCCTGAAATTTGATTCTTTTATTATGTTTTATACGCTTGATGTTTATACACTCGTCATAAAAAAAAATAGATTTTTTGTTTATTGAAATAGGATTGGATCTTCTTATATTTATATTTATTTTGAATATGATCATATTATGTTAAAGAGGAAATAGACACTAGTATTTCAAATGAACAATAACTATTAGTCCTAATAACATTTTTGTAAATTTTGTACAAATTGCCTTGTACACTTATTCTCTTCCATCTTCTCCACATGAAAATATCTTCGAGCAAACCATGCAGTATTATTAATTTTAAATTGGGTTCTATAAATTTGTAGAATGCTGTAAGAATTCTCTCCCTGACAAGATCCTCATCCACAGAAACAATAGTTAATGTTATATGGTAGTTACAAGAGAGGGCATCAGTACATCCATTCAATCCTTAGATTTAAAACTTTTTTTATTCACTTTTTATTTCTGCCTTGAGTCTTCTCCACTGACATAAGTCAAGGTTTATTTGCATCTCTCCTGTCCGTAGACCGAAGGGTCCAACTTATTAATTTATTTATGCGTTTGAATGTTGCAGTCAATATTTTTCCCTTTTTTTTTTTTGTCCAACATTCACCTGTCTTCAAGACCCGTATTGCTCTCGTGTTCTTGTTTGTTTGAGGTTTCGTTTCACCTTCAACTAATTGACAAGGAAACTTACGTTTGAAGGACTGCTTTCCTCGTTATATATTTAATTATTTGGCACTAACAGAGATCTTCAGAGCAAGAATTTCGTTTTAGAACAAATTCAAGGATCCCAATAAAAGTGGAAGATGTGGATATCATCATCTAATACCCAAAAACAAAGTTGATGGCTGAGATGAAAAATATACTAACTTGGAGTGGGTGACAAATTTGCGAATTCGCGGATAAACTTTTACGTAGACAACACTTATTTTAAAAGTAATTGTTTAACTTGAAAATCATTTATATATATATATATATATTGAAGCTGCCTTACTGGCCTTATATGAAGCAGACCAACAAGTTTTAAATGAAGATTCACAGAGATACACATGAACTTGACAAACTATTAACTGGGTTGAGTTGAGCTGAGAACAGCATATCCCAAGAGTATATTGCGCTTTTCAGCACCCTCGGGATTTTTGGACTAGCTAGTGAAATTAGACATTTATATTGTATTGTCAAATGTTTTCCAACAGTTCAAATAAATGATACCATATTCATTTTAAAATAGCATGAACTATGAACTAAATTCTACAAAAGCATAAGGAAGTTAATTTCATGCTGCGAAGCTGTGTCTTTCGATTATATGATTCTTAAAAGATGGCTCTAGAAAACAAATCTTGAGTAAATTCTTCCAACAAAATCAATGTGTTCCGGTGTTGTTTTTATGATTGTTGCTTTGAGGAAGCATGTTTAGTATGTTATGAGTGGTGCTTGTTTGTCTTCCAATTATTCTTTTTTCCCGTATAAGCTGTTCGTTATTGTTGAACCTTGAACATGAGCTAATATTATATGGTCTTCTAATCTTGTGCTGCAGTTATCTCTTTCAGCATCTAACTTACTTGATCGGGATATTACATCAAAGGTATATTTTCTTCTAGATAAGGGTGCATATATATACATTGTATGATATGAACCCAAATGGTTGCCAGTGCCACCTTCACTTGTGTTTTCTTTTTCGGTTATTAGTTGCTTTGTTTATTTATCTGTGACCTTTATTTTTCTTCATGAACCTTCCCATTTGTCTAAATATTCTTACTGATAGTATCAGACACCTAAGAAAGGGGTTAAATTAAATGTTTCTTAAAAATTTTCTACACACTTAATACATAAGTCAAAATGTTCAAGAAAAAGTCTCCTCTCCACTTAGAAGATCTTCTCATCATGACTGAGGTAATAGGTCTTACAATACACAAGGAACTAACACTGATATGGATACTGATTTATAATACTTGAACCAAAAATAATTTTATCAAAGAGTTATGATGAGACTGTTCACAAAAACAAGTTTAATAAAGTCTTTTGAGATATTAATCAAACCTTGTATTTTACAACCAAAATGCTATTTAAAATAGGTGTAATGCAGGTTGTTTTGATAATCAATTTTATGGGATCATTTAGTTAAAACATTGGATTTCAATCTCTTAAAATAGATGCTGAGAAAAGAGAGTTATAATGAGAAAAAGGTAGAAGAGCTATGGACAAGTATTTATACTGGTTTGGTTCTCCAACTTAAAACCTATATCTAGTCTCCACCCTCTAGGTGAGTGTATCCACTATAAACTTGTACAAATAGTTCAAATGTTGAGTATTCTTTATTAAGTCTCTCAAAACTCAACTCAAATAGTATTTTTAATCAGTATTCCCAAACTCTAACCCAAGTAGTTTTTAACAAGCCTTTTTAAGCTTATCCGAATATCTTGTCTCTCATAAGAAAAATCCTCACAATGACTCTTTTGTTTTGAATTAACTATTATTTTTCTCTCAAGTGGAAGATATAATGCTCAATGCAACAGTTTGAATACTCTCAGAATAATAAGATTGAACTTTTGCAAATTGAGAGGAGAGGAAAATGCTTCAGCTGAAATTTTGAATTTGATACGAGTATGACTTTCTGTTTTTCTTCGTTTACCCTTAATTTTGAATTCTGCTTCAAGACTTGCTTTTATAGGAGCATGAGAGTTTTTTATCATTTAAAGGCTTGGAGTGTTAAAGACAGCACTTCTGATGAAGTCTTCTTCATGATGAAAAAGGCTGCTTCAGCTTTTTCTCTTTTGTTTTCTGCGATCCAGAATATCACAAGAAAAGAAATGTCTGTTGAGCATTTGATGAAAAATGAGTCCTTTGACTAGTTGCTTTTCAACCTCTTTACCAAGATAAGACATTAGCCCACATAGCTCGTTCACTCTAGCAAGCAATCCTTCATGAACCTCAATGTTTACCATTCTTAGTAAAAACTTTTCAACTGTTGGCTTCCATGTTCTACTTCTAGCATTAATATGCTATTGTGCTAGCTCAATGTGTTGGTTTGCTCAAAAGCAAAACCATTAGTATGAGTCAATCAACTCAAAATAAAGCTGAAATACTTAATACACTTATTAGAAAGTTCATCAAGAAATAATTAATTTTAAGCACATTAAGAGTACTACAATTACACAAAATGTTTTGTCATACATTAGGATACATAAACTAACACTTATCTCTTTGAAGCTATAGGGACAACAATGAAGGTTTTAAGTTGCTTTTAGCTCGCATTTGTATGCTATAGTTTTTATATACTTTGTTTTGCAAATGCAAGCAACTGATGCGGACTAGTACTTTGCAAATACATGTAACAACTGAATTGCAGCTTAAACCAGCTATGCTGCTCTGATTTCTCCTGTTTCTTATCCATCATATCTTGTTAGTAACAATTCTAGGGCTCATGAGTAGTGAATACACATAAAAAAAATAAATAAGTAAACGAAAGCAATGTTATCTGGACATAAATTATAAGTATTAAAAGTGGGTATCTAAGAGAAAGAGTAATACAAAGCATTATTATAATATCATATTATCACAAAATACTGGGTCAGTGTCTTCTTTTGATATCCACTCTTGATGTCTCAATATAATATATATGTACCATAAAAATAATCATGTTCAGGAGAATTAGGGCAATGGTAATGCCCTTATATTCACAAACATTATTTGTCAACTCACACGCTAAATCATTGCAAGTTATGCCAATCAAACATGCTTTTAGGTAATTTTTAGACAGTGGAAAGTCACAATTCCTCCACAAGTTCATGTAAATGTCAAGTTTAACCACTTTATTTAGAAATTATATTTATTTTCTTATCAACTTAAAATAAAATCTTTTGCTGTTGCAACCGATCTGAATTTGGCAATGTCTTCGTGGAAGTATTCCTTGGTAAACTTGCTCGTTGTTCAACATCGCTTTTATTATTGTAAAGTTTATCTTGATTCCTTTTAATGTAATTTAATTTCAGAGTGATCCCATGGTTATTGTATATGCAAAGAAAAGAGATGGAAAATTGGAAGAATTAGGCCGCACTGAAGTCATAATGAATTGTCTAAATCCAGAGTGGATAGAGAAAATTGCTGTTGCTTTTCAGTTCGAAGTTGTGCAACCACTTGAGTAAGCTATCCTTGATCTGTCTTGTGCATGTTCCCAGATACAGTGTTTGTGTGTTCACTGTTCACTAAGAATTGAGCCTTCTTTTTTATTTGACTTATTGACTTATTATAACTATTTTTCTTTTGGCTTTTTCTTCCAGGTTTCATGTGTACGACGTTGATACAACGTATCATGGTGTTCCCACTAAGGTTTGTAAACAATAATAATTTCGCCTTTTAACATTTCATGCAATTTGAAGCGTGCGTTCTCCCCCGTAATGTTTGCTAAATCAGGATTTTGCCGTGACTACTTTCAACTGATTCAAAAAGACAGGGCAAACTTGGAGCTGATAAATTTATAAAAAGGAAAAAATATTCAACTATAGGGTAACTGCTGTCAATAATTAATATATACGCGCAATGGTTTCAATAAATAACTAAATCATACACTTGTACAATAGTAAGTAGCTAATCCTGTGTTCATATGCTTTTCAATCATGGAAATTATAAGCCAAAGGAAGTTATTTTCATAGGTGGAAAATTATTTAATCATCCACTTACTCGGTCAGATACTTAGATTTGAAACTAAGACTATCCAGCCTGTCTCAACTATTAAGAGACTGTGTGATAAAAATAAATAAATTTATAGCAGATGTTTGTAATTTAAATGTGGTATAACGAGACTAGGAGGGGATTCAACTAACGAAGGTGATAAATGAGATAAGAGTAATCCGAAAAAAAAAAAAAAAAACAAGAAAGGTTCATGTATGACCTTTCTAGTGTAATATACGTTCTTCCAAATTTATATTGTTGCTTTCTCTTGCCTAATTGGGTTATTATGGTAACATTTATTTGAAGACTAAGTTTTATTTGTTTAATCTTGCAGACAATAAAACTGAAAGATCAAGATTTTCTTGGGGAGGCTAGTTGCACGTTATCTGAGGTCAGTTTCATTGTATTCAATGACATTGGTTGATGAGAAGCATGCTAATTTGGTGCAATTTGTCCGTTATTTTACTCTCATATTTTGTTTAAAAAAACAATCAGTTCACGCTTTGCGGTTTGCACAATTGAGTAATTGTCATCATGCCTTTGATTTGGCAATCACCTACTTGGTATTGGTAATAACTATAAGTAGTTGTTCTCTTCTTCATGTGTCAAGTTTGATCGACACAAGTCAAGCCATAAATTTTGTCTTTTTTATTTTTCCTCTTTTGAATATTTTTATTGTGATAGTTTCTAATATGGTACCAGAAAACTTGAGAAGATGAGTTGAATCAAGTCCTTCAAAGCTTATAAAATCTTCTTTTATACTCACAAATTATTGGGGTGTTCATATTGTAGATACGTTGTAGCCAAATAATATAAATTTGATAAATGATTGCAACATTTTTCTATCGAAGTGTGCAAATTAAATTTGTAATCAAATAGTAGTGAACAATATAAAGGATGAAATTAGGCTAAATTAGGCTAAGTACAAGTATATTCAAGATAAACTAAATTCGAAAATGTATGAGATAAGATTAGAGGAGCTTGCACAAAAAGTTATACTAGTTCAATTTCCACAAACATGAAGTCTGCCACCCAAGTTAAGATTCTCCGCTATTCAAGATTATTCTTTTACACCAAAGCTTCTTACAACAGGCTCGCAACTTTGAGCATAGTTGATCTTGATAGTGTATCTCTCACTTGTGCACCTCACAAGATTTTCCACTTCAAGTTTTACTCACTTTAGTATAAAGATTCATATTAGTGAAGTTGAAATACAAAAGAGAGCACACAGCTTATCTGCTGTCCAGAGATAACTTGTGAATTTTTCTAAGTTGCCAAGACTTCCAAAGACATATCTAAGTGTGATGAGTACATGTATATATAGCATATTTTTCTCTTTCTTGTTTTCAACCCATTTGACTTGCGGTTGGGATGTTTGCAAAATGCTCGTGCTCATATAATTTTCAACAAGAATATTTAGTTCATTGAGTCTTCAAGATTTCTCTCTCATATATAGTTTAAGGTATATTTGTCATTCTCCTGTTTAGGCAAGTCTACTATTTCAATAGTTACTCGTTTTACCATGTTAGTCATAGTAAACATTTGGTTAAGTGTTAATACACGTTTCGGCTCAGCTGTTTCTTGGTGTTGCTGTTGGAATCTGAGTACCTATAAACCATTTCAGGATATTTTAACACTCAAAAAGTGGGTGTTTGAAATAGATACCCACTTTATAACCATTGGATGTGATGAATGTTAAGGATAAGTGGAGATATTCATCACATCCAATGTTAAGGATAAGTGGAGATATTCATCCGATGTGATCTTGATGTTTTAAAGAAAACTTGCCTTTAGTTCTTTCTTCCCATTGTTAAGTCACTTTAACTAGTGCTGCTTTCTAATTTTGTGTGCTCATCTTCTGTGTGGCAGATAGTGACTAAGCATAGCAAGAGCTTAACCTTAAGGCTCCAAAACAAAAGCGGGCATGGTGGTTCAAGAAATCTAGGGTCACTTACTGTTCATGCTGAGGAGACTGTTTCTTCAAAGATTGCTGTTGAAATGATCTTACGTTGTTCTCACTTGGATAACAAGGACATTTTTTCTAAATCTGTACATATTCGTTGCCCAAGCTACATGTTCTCTATTTAAAACATGCACTTTTTTTTTGTTTATTTGGCATTGGTTGAAATTTTCATATTTATTTTTTTTGTGTAGGATCCCTTCCTAAGAATATCAAGAGTGGTGGAGAGCGGAGGTTCTGTTCCAATTTGCAAGACTGAAGTTATTAACAACAATTTAAATCCAACATGGAAACCAGTTTCCCTCAGTTCCCATCAGTTTGGAAGCAAAGTAAGTTTATTGTCGTCTTTGGGCTTAGGTTTTGACGTTAAATCATGGATTGATATAGTATTATAATTACTTACTCACTAGCAAGATATTTATCTAGATTTCAAATTTTTACTTCTATGCAGGAGAATCCATTACTGATCGAGTGTTTTGATTTCAATAGCAGTGGCAATCATGTACTTATTGGGTAGTAATGCAATTATTGCGTCCTAATTGCTTCATTTTATTGGTTAATCTTTCTTGGGCTTTCATTTTTTCTGTTCATGGATGCAAAATATATTGATATCATATTTTATTGCTATCAGTAAACTGATGTCGTCAATAGGAGACCTTGAAAAGCATCACAAAGAGAGAAGAGGCTTAAATTTTTCCAGGCCATCCAAACGACACGGAAAAGAGAAGGTGTTTATTGACCAATGCAATTAATAACATTTAAGTCTGCGACTCTGCTTAATCTCACACTTCTTAGAATTTCTTCCGTATAGATTCTCAAGGGTCAACTATTTGTGGATCAATATTTTGAAAAGGAACAATTCAATTTTATTGACTATATATCTAGCGGATTTGAACTGAATTTTATGGTTGCCATAGATTTCACTGGTAAGTGAAAATTGTTCTATCAATAAAGATGATTACTTATTTCATAGTTATATTATGCTAAAAGCTTCAAAATTTGTCCAGCTTCAAATGGAAATCCTCAGTCTCCAGATTCTTTGCACTACATTGATCCATCTGGTCGATTAAATTCATACCAAAAGGTAAGCTTGATACTTTTTTCTTGATTAATAATTCTAAACTTCTAAACCATAAAATCAATTTACAACTTATGATCTAGTAGTATATCAGGTATTTCTATAAAATCAAGGCCATGGATGGCTCAAGGTGTATGGAGTGGAGCCAAAAGGCAAAATTTTATAATATTAATATTATTAACGTTGAATTCTTTCAGTGTCATGGAGTCAACAAAATTTTGTGTTCAAGAAAAGCACACAATATTTTAAAGTATAAAACAAGATAGAAAGAAAATATAATGTATGTATTTTTTAAAATTAGTTTGGCATATAAATATGAATGTTTTACATTTAAGTTTTTTTATATTTCTTGCCCCCATGAAGTGGAATTTATGGTCCGTTGCTGATCATGATTACTTTTAAGCTCCTATTTGGTACTGGCTGACTACAATAATAGGTTTGATATTATCTGATATGATCTTTGCCTAATCAAAATAGTAATTGTTTGCAGGCGATAATGGAGGTTGGGGAAGTTATTCAGTTCTATGACTCTGATAGGCGGTTTCCTGCTTGGGGCTTTGGAGGAAATATATATCGTGGTACAGTGTCCCACTCTTTTAGTCTAAATGGGAGTCCAAGTAGCTCCGAGGTGAGAGTCTTTTTTTCTGGGACAATGGTTCTTTCCTTATTTTCCACTAGAGATTATTGGAAAAATTTGCAGTTACGAACTTATAGGTCGTAGGAGTTGAAGGCATAATGGATGCATATGCTAGTTCTTTGCACAACGTCACTCTGTCAGGACCCACTTTATTTGGCCCAGTTATCAACAAGGCTGCACAAATGGCTGCCGAATCCCTTGCATCACACAAGAGCACCAAGTATTATGTACTGCTTATCATAACGGTGAGAAGATAAATGAATTGGCTAACTTGTTTTCTTATGCATAACTTTATTTATTTATTTATTTTTATTTTTTGCGGTATGCTTATGAATAACCTATCAAATTTCCATCATTTTATAGGACGGAGTTGTTTCGGATCTTCAAGAAACAATAAATGCCCTGGTGAACGCATCTGATCTTCCCCTATCAGTTCTTATAGTTGGAGTTGGAAATGCTGATTTCACGAACATGGAGGTCTACCTACTTATCTTTGTCCAGTAGCAATTAGAGGGAGATAGCAACCAATGCCTAGAGATAATAACATGTTTTTCTTTGTTTTGGCATGCAGGTACTTGATGCTGATAATGGCCATCGTTTAGTGAGTTCTACCGGTCGTGTAGCTGCACGAGATATTGTGCAGTTTGTCCCTATGAAAGAAGTACAAAGTAAGTGCTATTAGCTTCTGAAGTTATCTTGTTGAGTAGCTCTACTCGTTAGACATTTTATTTGCCCCATCCATTTTTTTATTTTCATTCCATTGAGAGCAACTTCCTGTTTTTGACAGGTGGGCATATCTCTGTGGTGCAAGCCCTTTTGGAGGAACTACCTGATCAATTTTTGGCCTTCATGCGAACTAGGCACATCAAGCCAACTATTTCCCATTTCCCTCACTAGTCAATATATGTTACCATTAGAGACCACTAACAACTAGCAAGCTGTTTGGTTTTTATCAATCAAATGAACTGTAAATAGAAGTATTAATCATTCTCAGTCGTATATCATTGACTCATTGTAAAGGATGAGGGCTTGCATTTGAGATCTATTATTTTTAAATTTACGATGACATAAACCTATTAAATATATTTCCTCATGGGGTATACTCTGAATAATTATCTTCACAAACTATATGCTATTGAATTGGTATTTTCCTCTTTTTTTTATGAGCTTCAATTAGTAGAACCTTTCTTTCTATTTGTCATCTAATCCTATTGTTTTCTATGATGCCTGGTGTGGTATCGCATATAGAGATTTTTATTGAAAATATTGCTGTCTTTATCTTATATTGTTTGTTGGACTATTTGGCTGATGAGAAGCAAAACTGGGAAATGGGAAACAAAACTCCGAAGATAGGCTTATCGTCACAAATATAACTTGTTTATATTTTGAATATTTCCTATTTTAAAAAACAAGATACAAACTTCTATCAAAATCATAGCTTGAGCCTTTCCAAAAGTAAAACAAACATACTTTTAACACACTCCATCAGTCAATGTTGTCTTTGGATAACTTAATTATAATTTGAATCCTCTAAGATAAAGTTGTAAAATGAAGACATGCAAGATTAACTGCCCTTACATCAAGAACTACTGCATTGTATATAAATCTTATTAAATGATCTAAAAATGGTTAATTTCTCATTCTTTCACTTTACAACCACTCATTTTAGAAAATCAAATTGACTACAACACTACCCAAAAAAGAAAAATGCCTAACACTGTCACAACCCAACTTAGGCGATAACCGGTGCATAGAAAACATCTTCCCTAGCAAGCCTTAACATACAATATTTTCTAGAAAAATGGACAGAATTTTCTCTGTTTTTCAGACATTTCCCAAATAAAATATAACCTGCAATATTTTCAATTTAACTTCACAGCAAATGAGTATCAAGCATTCTCAGAATGCGCCATTCTAGCATAAAACAATATTTCAACATATGTTTCAAACATAATACCAAATTAAGTTTACAAATAATTTCCATAACATAGTTTGTATAACTAAGTCATTAGTTCTTAAACATAAACATAATATAAGTCCGAGGACCCTGCATGTGACATATGTAGCAACTAATAAACTAAACAAAATGAAGCTCTAACATAAAGGCCTTCACAAAAAGACTCACCAACTTGAAATGCACCTAAGGCTGAGTCGGAGGAACAGAACTAGATCCAGCACCAGCGCCTGTATCTGTAAAAGAAAAAAATGGAAGACAACGGGGTGAGTTTTGCAACTCAGTAAGAGATAGGATATCCATAATTTACTAAATACAATTATAAAACAATATAAACACAATAATGTATATGTAATCATAAAAATATAAATATAGCTATAACATGATATTTCTTAAAAACATAACCTTAAATAATCACATAATTTCAAGTATAATAGGGAGTTATCCGAAGTAGAACAATAATAAGTCCAGACATGACCTAAGGTCATGTGTGGGTTAGCACCACACCTACTGACTGGGATTGGCCCGTAACCATACAAGTTCAGACATGGCAAAAGTCATGTGTGATTTAGCATCCTTCCTGCTAACTAGAGCTAGCCCATAGCCAAATACAAATCCAGACATAACAAAAGTCATGTGTGGGTTAACATCCCTCTAACTAACTAGAGTTTCTCACGGTGCATCGAGGCTAACGTCTTTGCCGTTAACTACAGGTTCTAACTAGGAATTTTTCCCCAAATTAACTCAAAATCATGCATATTCCACTTCCAAAATATTTTCCAACACAAAATCCATTCTTATGTTATATGAAATACCTTAAACATAAAATGTACTCAAATTTAATAATTAATATAAAATGTCCTAAAATTCAATATTTGTTACATTTCAACCAAAAATATTTAAATAAGAATAACAATCACATTATGGCCTCTAAATAAATATTTTTCATTTCTAACATAAAGCCTCCTTTTCAATAAATAAATTATTTTTTTTATATCAACATACTTTCAGCTCTTTATATAATTTTATATTGTTTATCATGCATAAAGTAACCTACAAATACATTATATACTTACAAATATTGGTTCAAAGAACCGAAGAACAACGTCTTTGATGCCACCAACTCAAGTGTTGTTGTCTGATTGCTCTATCACTCTAGGAACAAGACAATATTAATATTTGTGAGCTAACTACGCTATCAATTAACGCCAATTCACTAAAAACCCCAAATTCAAGGGTTCAAGAAATCTAAGTTAATCCTAAAATAATTTGAAATTTCAATCATTTAAATAGAGTATGATAAAAGATTACTTAATACTTTGAAAGTAGAATTGGTGAAGAAAATCGCTCAAATTTCTTCCTAAGCTTCAAGCTCTCTTTAATGGAGTTAGAGAGAAAAATAAAGTAAAGGATAAGGAAAGAGAGAGAAGGTGATGAAGAGGAGGAGGAGATGATAATGATGGAAGTGGTGGTGATATTTGTTTATGAAGATAAGAAGAAGAAGTAAGAAGGGAATGGAGGGAAAAAAGAAGGAAGAAAGAAACAAAGAGGAAGAAGAAATGAGAGGGTCTGGAAATGATACTGAGAAGAGAGGAAGAGAGAATTAAAAGAAAAGAGAGAAATCTATGGTGGTCTATACCACTTAAGATGCATGGTGGTCCTCAGTCTTTTTTTTTTTACGGTTCATCACAAACACATTGTTAGAATAAAACTGCACTTTTTGTTTCAACAAGAAATCATTTTTTATTATTGTAAGTTGATAAGTTGCTAAAATAATTTTTTCAACAATTTTTAGCATTAAGACTACTAGTTTTTTTATTTACATTGAACTTACAATGACGCCGGAAAAAAAAATAGTGGACAGATCAATAAAAGGTCATTGTAAACTTCAAACCCTCGATGATTGCAGGCCAACACTTGCTCATGGATGGATTTATTCACCCCACATTTGAAGCACTAAGTACTCATACCTTTATACTTTGGGTAATAGAAAATAGGTTTCATTTCTTTGCAAAGTCCTATAATTTTACTCATTGAAGTCTTTACAACTTAAAAGTTTGTAATTGAATCCTTGTGTTATATAAATTTTTTTTAATCAAATCCCTATCCCTATAAAATATTATAAAAATATTAAATTAAATAGAATATTCTTTCATTCTAATTTTAGATTAAAAAAAAATACCCATCCTACTCTTTCCCCTCCCCCTATCACCACCACTATTGTTCTTCTTCAATCTTCATGATCATCATCCATTATCACCCCTACCTTATTCATCATCCATCATTACCACCGCCCCAAATAATTTTAGTTTCTCATTATTCATCATCTATCATCACCACCACCCTCCGAAAAAATAATAAAAAATATAAACAAACACAAGCATAGAAGAGGACGACCACGACCAATGATGGAGGAAGAAGGGTGATGCCACGGCATTCCGCTTGTGGTGGCGACTCACGTGATCAAGCACATGTGTGCAGTTGATGGAAGCTTGGCATGGAGGTGCAATGATGGGTGAGCTAGTCAAGGCAGAAGGTTGAGTTTGGGTTTAGGGAAGGCTTCGATGGGTACCGGTGGTGATGGAGGTTCTGGCAATGATGGAGGTCTTAGGCAATGAGAAAATTAGGGATTTAAGATATAGAGGTCTTCAGCGGTGCTGATGCTGAAGCACGAATACACGGAGGTGTAGGCGACAGGCTTCACGACGCCGCTGGGTTCCTGAGCGGAGCTTCATGGTTGAAGCTGGGGCTACTAGAGTGGATGTAGAGGCCACGTGGTTCGTGGGGTACTAGGTGGCAACGACTCTAACAGAGGAGGAGCTATGTGATGATAGCAATGGGTGGTTGTGATACTGGGCTATAGGATTTCCTAGTTTTTCTTGCAGATCAAGGGTACAATGGTGAAAGGATGAGGAAGAGTGATGTGGCTTTTTTTTTAATATAAAATTATAGTAAAAGAATATTTTATTTAATTTAACATTTTTATAGCGTTTTATAGGAATAAGGACTTGATTGAAAAAATTTATATAGTACAAGAACTCAATTATAAACTTTTAAATTATAAAAATCTAATAGAAATTTGAGTAAAATTATAGAGACTGATGATTAATTAAACCTAGAAAATATTACAAAATAAACCCACAAGAAAAGCACGTATGCATAAGGGCTACCTAACAATCAGTTCTCAATCCACAACTAGTGCTGAACTCTAAAATAGAAAATATAAAATTAATGTATAAGTTTCACAATGATTTACTGGCAACTCAATTATTTATGGCAAGAACTGTATAAACATGCTACCCACTCAATTTATGCAACTAGCCACCAAGGCCTTCAATAACTATAAAACAAATCTATGGGGTGATACCCACCTGGACTTCATTTTGGTACATGTAGAGAGGGGAAATAACCTCCCAAATATTGTGAATTAATCCTTTATCATAAATATTATTCTTAACAACTACCACATCTTCTAGAGGTGATAGTCGGAAGAGGGATCTCCATTTGCTAACCACGGGTTGTGTTTCACGCTCATGCCACTGATGCTTTGTCGTAGAGGCTGCAAAGACTAGCTTTTTGCTTTTAGCTTCCTTTGCCAATCCATGTAGTCTTGCCACTTAAAGGTCTGTGACAACATCGTAACCTTTAGTTCCACAGAACAATGCTACATAAACACAATTCTGCATCGACAAACCAGAGACACCGCATACGGTGACTACATTTGAATTCAATTAAATTTAGATGAAGCAATCTTATATTATTTATTAATATTTTAGTTATTAATATTTATTTCAAAATCAAATTTGCTATGTTACACGTGAGGCTTCACGTTATTTTTTTTATTCCTTTTGCTATTAATATGGCATATCTATTATGTTCCTGGAAATTTGCCTCTTAGTTGGTTTTGGTCAAAACTCAATATTGAAAATACTTTTAGGAGATAAGGTGGCCAACGTAAGCATGCAGAAAGTCCAGCTTGAAATTAATTTTATACTTTGAAAGTTAAGATTGGCTTTAACGTTAGCATTATTATGCTTTGAAATTGACTTTCAACTTCAAACGTACATGTACTGAAACAATCTTGTTCGTATATTGGTTCGGTGGTGAATGAAACTATTCCTACTATCACTGAATCAAATCTTTAGTGCTGCCAAGTGACGATTCTTGACCAGCTAAGTTTAAGTTATTTGACAACGAAGATCCATCACGTAACTGCATGATCTCTGGATTTTTTTACACCCAAACGTCATTCAACAGCTTCTAATATGGCCTTATCACTTATCAAAACTGGAGAAAGTGATCAGCAAAAATATCCCGTACTATGCGTGATATTTATATATGAAGTTCTATTTAATATCTCTTAACGCTTTGATTTTTTTCTTTGTGATCACTGTTAAGAAAACAAACAAACGAGAGAGTATCTAATTCTCCTCTTCTCATTTTTCTGCTAATTAATTTTTTTATTCTTTACGATTTTAAAAGGAGTGTTTGGGTTAAATCAAGTGAAGAAAACCTTGTAAGTTCTAGAGATCCCAATTTCTTTGGAAGAGCTGCAGTATCTTTGGAGGAATTCCAAACATCACTGGAATATTCCTTGAGCCCAGTGCATTTGCACGCCCAGGCTTTATTGTTTTTAATTTATGTTTATCCTGCAGGTACAATACGCTATCAAGAACTTGTCCAGCTTGGTGTAGGTTTGTGAATGCAATGATTCTGCTATTACTGGAAATGAAGACACGAAAAGAAACAAAAAACCCACCTAGAGCAAACAATGCACATGTCAATAACTAATTTAGTTTTCCACCTTCCCGATGCCCAGATCTGAGGAAGTGCATATTAGTTATCATATTTTCTTAAAGATAACAAGTAGCCATTATGAAATCATATGGAGCCAAAGAAACCACTCAACATTCTCTTTGATTCGAACTACAATGTTTTATGCTTCTAGTGCTACCTAATGAAAGATATCTTGTATAAAACACAACTCATCTGGTTGCAGGATGAAATATGAAATCTAATGCAGAAGTTTGTTTGAATGGTGATGGCAAATATCCATCAACAATACATAACGTCATATATCATGCCAACTTCCAAATCAGGTATTTTGTTTATCATCTTCTAACTCAAATGGATGTGGCATCTATACTTCTTTAGCTGAAATATTTACAGCAATTTTGTTTTCAGATGATGAAGAAAAAGATTCATTGCCCCCTGGCTCCTCATAATTCACTACAAATGTACTTCCATAACTATTTCAGGTCACATGTAGAAAGTACCTCATTAGTGGTAGCGTTGCTAAGGCAAAGCTTAGCATGGTAACCAACGAAACCAGTCAACAACATTCCAACAATTGCAAGGACCACCATAAGACGTATATGTGTGTTGTAGGATCCCAATAACCACTGTATATTAACAAGAGACTATGAACAACTAAAATGGAAAGTATGAAATATAAATAGGAATAGACGACAATCAGGAGCTACATCCCAAAAGGATTGTCTATTCCATATTAAACTGCAAAGTTAAGACAAAGGGAAAGATCTCAAATTGGTACAAGAAATAACTCAATCTTAAGATAGACAAGATTTGCGAATCTCCATTACCGTTAGAAGATAGACAACTCTTAGTTCTTTTATTCTTCCAGCTAGAACCAAGCCAATGACAACTGTGCCATGCAAGCACAAAAGGAAATGCCTAGAAGACATGATAGAATCAAAAATACAAACGTAACTAGAAATAAAGCATACATAACTTATTTCAGATCTATGGTAAATCTGAAATCGAGCCACTAATATGTGAATTACTATGATACAGAGACTGAAATGAATTTAGATATTTCAATTTCTATAAAGCCTCTTATAAGGAAGGAAAACAACTAAAGTGAAAAAAATCTTTATGCCACCAAAATAGCAAATTGAAAACAAGTTTCATGGTGTAGAAGATCTATTTGAAGTGCAAGAAGACAACTCTTGCATAACAGGTTTCTTGGTAAACCTCTCATTTCAATATATTTACCCTTGGGAAGGGAATTTTCTTGAGCTTTACTCTCATACTTTTCTTGGTTTCTTTTTGTAAGGAAGTTAGATTACAGAAAATGATACTCATGTACGACTACATTTTGTTAAATATAACAAACAGAACTCACCATAAAAGAAAAGCCAAGAAGCACTGGGTGATTGATTACAATGAGAGCCACATAAACAATTGTATAAAGATGGGGATTTTAAAAGTTCCTATGCAATTATTCTGCAAGTATAATAACTTTCAAGACAACCCGGAAGAAATAAACATGTGATTGATTACAATGAGAGCCACATAAACAGTTGTATAAAGATGGGGATTTTAAAAGTTCCTAACCATCCATCCATAGTGATGATCGGCGAGCAACACGGCAATCACAAATCTTTGTAATGCTTTGACCTGGCAGTCTGCATAAAAAAATCGCTTTATAGATATGTTTAACCTAGACCAAGATTTCAACAAAAATTTACACTAGGAGCTAACTCACTTTGGAATTTTGCAAGTGGTACCGTCTTTCTGTTCATAAATGATGTTATCACAAGGATAAGCAGAAACATGCTAAGAAACATTCTCAGCCTTTATTGTCCCTGGATTAGAAAAGCTGGTCAAAAGAAAGAGTAGAATTCCAACAACAACTGCCAACCAGTTTGTGTACCTAAAAAGAAAATATAATGTCTAACAAAATTCATGATAGAATAATTATGAGAAGACCATAAAAACAGGCAAAGAGATACCTGTGGATTTCCCCTAAATAGTATCCAGGGATATATGCAAAGGAAGACTTGACAACGAAATATGTCGTTATGCCGATTAGCACAAGATATATGATCTGACAAAAATAGAATTCTCTGTTTATAACCAACAGAGAACAGAAGATAGTTTCTTTTAAGAGGATGTTTCAATTGGCGTTAAGACTTCATGAGAAGAAAATCACCAACCTTAGCAAAGCTTGCTTGCAACATAATACAATTGCACTGTTCACAATTTGCCTGGAATCAACACCAGCCACAATGAATCTTTTTTCATAAGGAAAACTATAACTCATAAGATTTCATACGGGAAAACGGAGGCGGTAGCACCTTATGAACACTTAAAATATACAATAATAATAATCACGTTAGTAATAATGAGAGTAAATAATTCATATAGTTACTCTAGAAAATTTTGTAAGACTATTTAGTCCCTCA
The DNA here is from genome assembly GCA_031216105.1 of Dalbergia cultrata. NCBI lineage: Eukaryota > Viridiplantae > Streptophyta > Magnoliopsida > Fabales > Fabaceae > Dalbergia > Dalbergia cultrata. The sequence continues at coordinate 1,379,139 of CM062353.1, read as the reverse complement.
AAAATTAAAACTAAATTCATGGTCACTCAAGATTTTAATAATAGGGTACATTAGTTCCTCTTTGTGTATTTGATTCTTTAAATACTACTGGAATTGTACATTGAACTGTTAACATGATATTAAGTGATGTATATATTATTTAAAGTATCATATAGTTTAAAATAATTTATTTTGGTGGCTAAAATTAACAAAATGAGTCATTCAAATCTCTATTATAAATCATAAAGTGACTCATTTTGTACAATTTTATACACAAAATAAGTGTAACATGTTATAAAATAGTGTCACTTAAATTGCCTCTAACATTTTAATGACACGTCATTATTGTATTGTACCACTTGTGTAAGTCCACTAATGAAGAACTAACAAAGAGACTAATGTGTCCATCATTTTTAATCTTGAGGGACCATAAGAGTAATTTCTTTTTTTAAAGGATGAAAAAGTGTAATGCAAAAATATTGAGAGATCGGCTGGGGTGTTCACTCTACTAATAATTTCCCCTATAAATTAGGATAAGCAACTTGATCTAAGGGAAAACTATATGAAGTTGTTTTGATTTGATTTGTTATGTTAGTTGTTGTGATGCGCACACGCAAGGAGATAGTGATAGCTGATCCCGAATCGAAATCAAAAAGGAATCTGCGTGACAAAAAAAAGAAGAAGTAAAAGGAGAAGGGGAAGTTACCTGAAGAAGAGGATTAGGCAATCATAGCAGCAATATTCGATGGAGAGAACTGCATCCCTACACTTTGCCCTAAACACAGCCCCCACGGAGTAGCACTTTTTGATAAGGAAATAAGGCCTAAGACAATGAAGGAATCTAAATGGGAAGATGTCGATCAAAAGGCTCTTTCTATTATTTAGTTATGCATTACAGATGATGTGATACAGGAGGTCCTTTTGGAGAAAATAGTAAAATCATTGCGCACCAAGTTGGAGTCATTATATATGACTAAGACAGTGGCCAACCATCTCGGTGTGTTGCAATGTCTGTACATGCTCCGTACGGCTGAAGGGACTTCAATCCGGTCTTACATAACTGAGTTCACATCACTCATCACATATTTGAAAAATATGGACGAGACATTTTCAAATGAGCAACAGGCAATGATGTTGCTTTACTCTTTACCTCCTTCTTACAAGCACTTTCGTGAAACGCTCATATATAGTCGTGAAAGCCTCAAAATTAATCAAATTAAATTTAAGTCACGACAAAATGGAACATGATACTGGCAATCATGATAATACTGCATCTGGCTTGGCTGCCAGAGGGAGGTCAAAGAAGATGGGATCAAGTAGTAGCAAAGGAAAGTCTATATCTAAGTCTAGACATTGTAAAGGCAGGTGCTGATATTGCAAGAAGGAAGGCCACTGGAGAGCAGAATGTCCGAGACTCAAAGACAGAAAAGACAAAGATTCAATTGATGCCGCAAGTGTTGCTGAAAGTACTAATAATATTCTCGCAGTATCAACAAGTTCAATTGGTGATACTTGGATGCTTGATTCTAGTTACTTCTACCATATTTGTCAGAATCAAGATTGGTTTACAACTTACCAATGTTCTCGGAGCATCAACAACATTGGTATAGAAAGCTTAACAGGTTTGAAACATATCTCTGATGTCTTATATGTTCCCAACATTAATCAGAATTTGCTTAGTGTTGCATGGCTAGTTGAAAAGGGCTTCAAAGTCATATTTGAAGACAAATATTGCTTGATTAAGGATGCAGCGGGTAGAGATTTATTTAAGGTGAAAAGGAGGGCTAAAAGCTATGCTCTAAATTTGATGGAGGAAGAGCAAATAGCTTTTTCTAGCAGTTGCAATAACATCAAATTATGGCACAAAACATTCAGACATTTCCACTTTGCTGGACTTCTATACATCCAAAAACATGCCTTGGTGAAAGGTGTGCCATTGTTTGAAGATAAATTGGCTTATTGTGTCAGAGTACCATTTCCCCAAACAACATGGAGAGTAACACAAAAACTACAACTAGTACATACAGATGTTGGAGGACCTCAGAGAACGTCATCTTTAAATGGTAATAGATATTATATTACATTTATTGATTATACCATATTTTTCTGGATTTATTTTTTCAAATCCTGTAATACCATAGGTATACTGTTACCTAGGAGAATGTAGAGCAGCACACGTATCCTTAGATAAATTTGGGTGCTGAATTTCACTAAGTTTGAGACCCTGCACGTCCTTGGAGGGCTATATGATAGAACCATATTTTTGGGATCAAAAGTCCCGGTAATGGTTCCTAAGAGGAAAATGAGTTGAAGGAGAATTTTTAATTAATTTTATGAAAGCTTTAAATAGTTCGTTTTTAGCCCCCAAGTTTTAAAAATCATAAGAATTCCCATATTTGAACTAAAACCCAAAATTTTGATTTTGATTCCTTGGTATTTTGATTTTTTTTATATTTTATTTGAATCTAAATGAGGAGCAATTCCTTATTTACATTTATGCTTAAAAGTTAATAGGAAATAAAATAAATGATTTAACTTATGCTCTCTGGTGTAAATAAATGAATTCTGGGGAGTGAGAGACCATTCTGGAGAGTGAGAGACTATCTTGAAGAGTGAAAAACTATTCTGGTGAGTGTTGTTAGCGCTGCAGCAGTCAGCAAGTTTCTTATGCTCTCTGGTGAGCGCTGCAGTGGTCAGGTAAATAGTAAGGCGGTGCGGGAAACAATTTTCACACTCTCTGGTGAGCGCTGGAGTGCTCGACAGACTATTTAAAAACCCCATTTTGGGGTCTAGAACCTTCATTTGGCCAAAACACACCTCTTCCCCCTAGGAAACCCGAGAACTCTCATCTCTAACCTCTCTCTCACCCATTTTCATCAATCTAACATCAATCTTTCACTTCCAAGGCTCAAAGGTAGATTCTGCTAGTTCTGTTTCCTGTTTTCTCTATCCTTATCTTGTTCTTCGAGTTAGATCTTGGGTTCCTCTTAGTTATGGTGTCATAATGTTCTTCCATATTGATGGAAGTTAGAATAGAGTTCTTCTAAGACTGATTTAGAGTTTTATTGCTTTACTGGCAGATAATGGTGCCATTTCTACCTCCCAAGGTCCTGTTGGTGTCTCTCCTGTTCATTCTACCACTCCAGGTGAGTGGGTTCACATCTGTGCCTTCTATGTTGAGCATGAGAAGCATTTTCATGAAAATATGACTTTATGCATGGTTTTAGTGATTACAGTAAAGAGATTTGATATTTCTATTGAATTATATGATTTTGGAAAATGTAGTTTTGATGAAAGCATGAACATGATTTTGAGTAAACCATGGGGCACTATTGTTGAAAAGATATTATGAATATTTGATTTGTGAATCATAAATATGGAAAGCTATTATGTTGATCTTATGATTACTGGTACATTGGATTTAGTTATAAGAGAAAACTTTGAACCCTAGGGTAGAAGCCCTGGTGGAATATAGAGAGAGGACTTGATTTCCTATTGATACTAAACAGTAGCTATAGAGAAACAGACAGCGAGTTAACGGCTAAATGATCGTTAACCTCGGTACCAAGTTGTCCTAAACGACAATTTCATAGAGCAGATAATAGAACCTATTTAGGTGTCCACATTAGATCCCTGATGGATCATAGAGCAGAGCATTTTGGTTCTTAAAGAACCATAGAGTAGAGATTTCTATTTCTCTAGTTAGGTATTGTTGTTGTTTATAAAAGGCAAGTATGATTTGATTTTATATATATGAAATGTTTGAAAGCTTTATACTATTCTTGTCACTATGATATGTTGCATGGTTTTCTGGTGTCCCATGAAGTGGGTTGCAGGTGGGGATTCACTTACTGAGTTTTTGTATAAAAACTCACCCCTTTCATTTCCTCTTATTTACAGATACAGTAGCTGCTGCGGGTTCTTCCCAACCTTCTACTGCCCTGTAATAATAGAGGATCAGTTGGTGAGCTTCACTTGAGTGGATCATTTTTTATTAAGTTAGAGTACTCCAGTGTTATTGCAGGCAGGAGTCCTAATCTATATAGAGCTCATTTTGCATTTTGCATATTTGATCATACTATGGTTTGTATTTAATGAAACTGGTTGTTTCTGGACAAACTGGACAAAGGTAGTTTGATATGTATACTTGTACTTCGTGTATGGATGATGTATGATGTCAGACTTTTGATGTTGATGATGAGATTTTAGTTATCAATATCTTGATTTCAGAAAACAAGGAATTCATATGTTGAAAATAAAATCTTGTTTTACATGGATTTTTCCCCTTTTAATATGCATATAAAGCATTATACAGGTCTCAAGGCTTACGTAAGGAAACGACTCCTCACGTGCCGGTTATGTGCCCAGATCAGGTCGTGACAAATCCAAATTTGAGGTTGCTGATATATTTTGGAAATATAAAGCATTGGTGGAAAATCAAAGTAACTGCAGGTTGCAAATAGTAAGGTCAGACAATAGGAAAGAATACAGAAATGATGCTTTTGACAAATTTTGTGAAGCGGCTAGTATTGTGCACCAACTTACAGCTCCTTATACTCCGCAGCAGAATGGGGTTAGTGAAAGAAAAAATAGAAGCATTATGGAAATGATATGGTGCCTTCTCCATGAAAAAGATCTACCAAAACAATTGTGGACAGAGGTCGTAGATACTGCAATTTTCTTGCTGAATAGGCTACCCACAAGAGTTCTGCAGAAGAAAACATCATTTGAAGCCTGGTTTGGTTACAAACCAGATTTATAGAATTTGAAAATTTTCATTCTCTTTATTTTTCTTTTGTACCACAGGTGAAAACAGACTAGCTAGACAAAAAGGAAGAACCTGTAATTTTTATTGGATATAGCAACACTTCCAAAGCTTACAGAATTTTCCAACCACAAAATGGAAAAATTCTTGCGAGTAGAGATGTCAAATTTATGGAAGACAAACAATGGAGTTGGGAGGAGTCAAGGAATAAGCAACTACTAGAAACTCCACAATTCATTGATGATGATATAGATCACATTCCAGTCAGAGGTACAAGACCTTTATATGAAATTTATGAAAGAAGTAATGTAGTTGTCTTAGAACCTGCTGGATTCAAAGAAGCTAAGAAGGATGACAAGTGGATAGAAGCAATAACAGAAGAGCTAAAGATGATTGAAAAGAATGACACTTGGGAGAAGCTAAATGCACATGGTTCTATAAATAAATACAAGACCGGGCTGGTTGTGAAGGGCTATGCTCAGGTGTTTGGAGTGGATTTTTTAGAAACGTTTGCTCCAGTTGCATGCCTCAATACAATTAGAATGCTGCTTGCATTGACTGTGCAAAAAGGATGGAAAGTTTACCATTTATATGTGAAGTCTGCCTTTCTAAATGGTAATTTGTAGAAGGAAATATTTGTGGAGCAGCTAGAGGGATTTCTAGTCAAGGGACAGGAGGAGAAGGTTTACAAACTAAAAAAGGCCTTGTATGGTCTTAACCAAGTCCCTAGGGCTTGGTACAGCAGAATTGATGATTATCTTCAAAACCTTGGATTTATTAAAAGTCCAAGTGAAGCTACATTGTATGTGAAACTTATGGGTGCTAACTTAATCATAGTTTCTGTCTATGTTGATGACTTGCTTGTAATAGGGAATGAAGAGAAATTAATAATGGAGTTTAAAGCTGAAATGCTCCATGTATTTGAAATGATAGACCTTGGCGTTATGTCTTTTTTTTTGGGTATGGAGGTAAAACAAGATCATGGCAGAGTCTTCATATGCCAAAAGAAGTATGCAAGGGAAATACTCAAAAAAAATTTCATAGAGGATTGCAAAAGCACTGCTACTCCAATGAACCAAACGAAAAAATTTAGCAAAGATGATAGAGCTGATAAGGTAGATGTGTTGGGTTTTTGCTCTTTCACTAAAGCCCAATAGGGCCTAGTGTGTAAGAAGAGCCCAAGAAACCTAGAGCCCGTTACATCTAAGGGTTAGGTTTTCTAGGAACCCATATATATACTACACTTAACCCTCTCCATAGATAGAGAGCAGTCACAGAGGTAGAGGCAAGGTCATCTCCTGATAGAGAGAAAGTGCCCACACACTATCTCCTTCCCCTTGAGACATAGTCTAGAAGGTCTGCCGTCAACCGACTACAAGCAAATCAATCGTGCGGTAACACAAGGATTCTCAGGCGAGGGAGATCTTCAAAGACACTCCGAGAGGTAACATTCCTTGTGTGTTTATGAAACAATGATGATTCGATAAGCATACCAATGTACTAGGTCCTTAAATCGCTTCCGCATAAATCCAATAGTTCCTACAATTGGTATCAGAGCCTGACTGTACATTGGTATGTGAATCTAGTTTCATTATTCATGTAATTAGTTTGCTTCGTGAAATATGGCACCTAGGATTCTATATTTGTTGATCATATGTGTTGTATGTTTATCTTTATAATTCTTTTCATAAAAATCAATGCTTTATTTGGTTTTCAACTTTAATCCATGGTAGAGATTTGAATGTATTTTCTTGGGTTGTAACAAGGAGGCTAATCCCATATGATTAGGTTTCCTCCTTAATTTTTTTTTTTTATTTTCAATTCTTGTATATTTTTTTTATGTTATACAAAAGTTGTAATAAAAAGAAGATCAAGAAGATACAAAAAGAAGGACGTTCGTCACTGTTTGGACATGTTCGTGGACCTCTGGATCTCGGAATTGGACGTATCATATATCGTTGGAAAGAGGACGGAAATACGAACAAAATGGTGGGCGGAACGCGGCCAGAGGATCCTCCACGCGCTCTCACGCGCCGTCAGAAGTTTCTGACAGTGGTTTCCACGCGCCTGTGAAGATGGAGAGAGTGAGGGCGCGTGGGACATCCAAAATAGGTGATTCCAGTGGCGTTGGCTTCGTCTCTTCATGGTGGTTCTAACCCTAAAATTTCGTGCTGATCCGAGTTCGGGTGACGGCGCAGTGGACGAAACAGTTAGGGTTCCTTGAAGTTGTCTTAGGTTTTCTTGCCAAAAATTTGGTATTTTGGGCTTATGGACCCATGGTTACCATAAAAGGGCTTGAGATAAATACCTATGGACTAAAAGGAAGGATAAGAAGGACTGGAATATTTTTTGTTATTTTATTTTATTTTATTTTTCTCTAGGAAACCATGGATTAAAGTCTATTTTATTTAAATTGCTTTATTTTATGAATGGATGAATTATATGATTGATAACATGCTTATTGTGATAACATGTCATATAGAATAGGTGGTGCCATATTGCTGCATAACTTGAAAATTACATGAGCATAATAGCTATTTTGTCATTCCGCGACTAGTATGATAGTTATTATAGGATTATTTTGATTCAAAATTATTCTCGAAAATTAATTAAAATTATTATGATTTTTTGTTAAAAATCTAGATTAATGATTGAATTAATTAATTTTGAATAATTAAAATCAAGACAAATAATCCAAATTATTTCCTAAGAGAACTGTTTACATTGCGAGTAATTTATGGGTCTTCTAAAATGGTCATGTGTTAACACACGCTGCATACCACAATCATGTATCATGATTGTGTGGAGCACACGCTGCCTATCATGACCGGATTTTAGGACCTTAATAATTTTAAAATTCCGATAAGCTAAGCTTGCACGTTCATCGGCTTGCGGGTGCTTACATAGTTTTTGAAATCAAACAAAGAATACTCGAATTTAAACAATTCTTGGAAATTGGAAAATTCTAAATTTTAAAATATTGAATGGGTGAAGGTTTTTTTATTAAGTAATTAATTTAAAACCTACGGGCTCCAATTGTGGGTTTATTACTGAAAAGGTTATCGCTGAAGCCCTATCGGATAAGGATAATCGGATTTCACTAGATTAAACCTTAATATTTTCAAAATTTTAGTAAAGTTTTGTACGGCCCATCGTCGACAACACTTAGACACTAAAGAGAATTTTGAAAGTAAATAATGGTTAAATACATTCAACTTTGGTAAAGTTGTTAACCCTCCCATCGAGGCTCTGGCAATGGAACTGAAGGCCCAAAATAACAATATTAGTTTTACAAGTATCTTGCCCATCGTAAGCCTTGTAAAGATAACTAATAGATTGTTAAACTGTAAACGAGTAGTAGTTATCAGAATCTACTAGCGCAGTATCTGTTTATAGTTATTCAAGTTTGTAATTAGTGTGTTTTTCCTTGTTTTTCAGAAAAATGTCTTCATTCAATCCTTTAGCTACTATCTTGAGTCAAAAACCTATGGATGGTACAAACTACAAACAATGGAAAACTAATTTGGATATTGTTCTTCAATATGAAAAGCTCAACTTTGTTCTGACTACCCCTATGCCAACGCAGCCTGCTGAAGATGCACCTGAGGCAACAAAGACACGTCTTCAGCAGGAGAAGGAAAGATGGGAGAAGGCAAATGTGGCAGTTCGCTGCTATATTTTAGCCAGTCTTGCCAGTCACCTTCAGGAGCAAGTAAGCATGATTGAGAGTGGAGCAAAGATGCTCCAGACTCTTGATGGCATGTTTGCTACGTCTAGCGCTTACGCTAGACGAATCTGTGAATGCAGTCACCAAGACAGTAATGTCTAGAGGAAGTGTGCGGGATCATTGTCTGACAATGATAGCAAACTTCAAGAAGGCTGAAGACCATGGGATCAGATTTGAATAAGAAGTAAAAGTTGACCTTCTCTTGCAGTCACTGCCTGAATACTTCAATCAGTTCAAGATGAATTATAATATGAATAAGATGAATCTTGACCTTACTCAGCTGATGCATGAGCTTGAGAGTGCTGAACAGTCTCTAGTCAAGCGAGGCGATGCATTTTCTTTGGTGAGAGTTACGTGAAACCTAAGGGGAAACCTAAGGGAAGGAACAAGAACCGTAGAAGAAGAAATCAGTGTTCCAGCTTGCCAAACCCGGTTGCAATGAAGCAGCCAAAAGGCAAGTGCTTCAAGTGCGGACAAAAAGGGCATTGGAAGAAAAATTGCCCACGTATGAATAAACCAGGTATGGGTAATTTACATGTGATTGAGGCTTGTTTGGTGGAGAATTACAATGATAAATGGATCATTGATTCAGGAGCCACTAACCATGTTTGTTACTCTTTGCAGTGGTTCAAACATAGCTTGCCTTTAAGTGAAGGACAAAGAGTTTTGAAGCTTGGAAATGGGGAGCTTGTGTCTGCACTAGCAGTGGGACAAGTTGTGTTATCTTTTGATAATTGCAGAACTTTGGTTTTAGAAGACTGTTTATTTATTCCGGATTTTAAGAGGAATTTAATTTCTGTTAGTTGTTTGGTTAAACATGGTTTGATGATTCAGCTTTAATTCCTCGCTTCAATAAGAAGTTCATCTTCTTTCATTTGTTCCGGTGTAATGTTTAATGGTCTTTATTTCCTTAGTCCTGTGCCCTGTGAAGTTAATCATGTTGAATTAGGAGATGTTGAGCATGTTCATTCATCAAAGAAAAGAAAAGTTTCCAATGAAACTTATCTTTGGCATTTAAGATTGGGTCATATTAACTCATACAAGGTTTGGTCAATAGTGGGATTCTAAAATCCCTGAACTTTGAACCGATACCAGTTTGTGAATCTTGTTTAGAGGGTAAAATGACTAAGAGATCTTTCAAGGCCAAGGGAAATCGTGCCACACTTCAGCTGGAATTGGTACATACTGATGTATGTGGACCAATAAATGTCCAGGCCAGAGGCGGGTATGAGTATTTTATCACATTTACTGATGATTACTCTAGATTTGGACATGTGTACCTGATGCGTCACAAGTCTGAAGCTTTTGGAAAATTCCAAGAGTTCAAGGTCGAGGCGAAAAGCATCTTGGTGTTCAAATTAAGACTCTTGATTACCGAGGAGGTGAATACCTATCTGGAGAGTTCAGGTCTTACCTGACCAAAGAGGGGATAGTTTCACAATTATCTTCTCCAAGGACACCCCAGCAGAATGGAGTTGCTGAAAGGAGAAATAGAACCCTTTTAGAAATGGCAAGATCTATGCTCAGTTATTCATCTCTTTACGATTCATTCGGGATATGCCTTAGAAAGCGCTATGTACCTATTGAACTTAGCTCAGTCAAGACGGTTTCAAAGACACCAATAGAATTATGGAGAGGGTGTAAGCCCTCCTTGAATCATATTCGGATTTGGGGTGCTCAGGCACATGTCTTACAAATGTAAGCCAAATAAGATGGACTCGCGAAGTATGCATGTTTATAGGCTATCCTAAAGGAACCAGAGGTTGGTTGTTTTATAGTCCGAAAGAAAAGTAGGTCATAGTGAGTACACGCGACTTTCTTAGAGGAGGACTATATGGCAAATTATAAGCCAAGGAGTAAGGTTATTCTTGATGAGCTAGTCTCAGATCAAGTTACACCTCAACCTCAGGCAGTTCTAGCTTTTGTTCCTGTGGTTGTTCAAAGAGGGGAAAATATACCTGTTGTTGAACACACACAGGAACCAGAAATAGAACCAAGTTCAGCATGATGATCAACAAGTGGAACTGTAGAGATGCAATTAAGCTTGTGGAAGAACAACAAAATCATGAATTGGTTAATCCACTTAATGAGGGTCCTCATATAGAAATTATTAACCCACCAAACTTGGATCCCCCTGTAGATGCACAACAACAAGTGCGGCAAAGTCGTAGTGGGAGATTGATTCGTAAACCCGCAAGATTTCTCTTGTTGGGTGAATCACCTCAGGATGTCATCATTGAAGAAAATGATGATCCCACGAGTTATGACGAGGCACTAGGAGATGTTGATGCTCAGGAATGGCTTGAGGCTATGAATCGTGAAATGGATTCTTTGTATTCCAACTCAGTTTGGTCTCTTGTAAATGCACCAAAAGGGGTAAGACCCATTGGGTGTAAATGGATCTACAAGAGAAAGAGAGGATCGGACGAGAAGGTTGAAACCTTCAAAGCTAGATTGGTGGCGAAAGGGTACACCCAAATAGAAGGTATGGATTATGAAGAAACCTTTTCGCCGGTTGCCATGCTCAAGTCCATCCGGATTCTCTTAGCTGTTGCAGCAAATCTTGATTATGATATTTGGCAAATGGATGTCAAAACTGCTTTTCTAAATGGAAATTTGGAAGAGGATATCTATATGCAGCAACCAAAAGGGTTCATAGCCAAAGGGCAAGAAAACATGGTATGCAAGTTGCAAAGGTCCATTTATGGACTTAAGCAAGCGTCCAGATCATGGAACATCAGGTTTGATCAAGCCATTAAGTCTTATGGTTTTGAGAAAGTCCTGATGAGCCGTGTGTGTATAAAAGGATCCAAGGTAACGCTGTATCTTTTCTGGTACTTTATGTGGATGATATACTCCTTATCGGAAATGATACAGAGGTATTGTTAGGCATAAAGACTTGGCTAAGCAAGCATTTTGATATAAAGGACCTCGGGGAAGCCAATTATATTCTTGGTATTAAGCTCTTGCGAGACCGGAAGAATAAGGTATTGGCATTATCTCAAGCTAATTACATCGACAAAATACTTGCCGAGTTCAAAGATGGAGAATTCCAAGAAGGGAATTTTACCCTTCAGGCATGGAATTCATCTCTCTAAGGAGCATTCTCCTAAAACTCCTGAGCAGAGAGAACGCATGAGTAGGATACCTTACGCTTCAGATAGGTAGCCTTATGTATGCTATCTTTGTGCACCACCGGACGGATATCTGCTATGCAGTGGGAGTAGTAAGTCGATACCAATCTAATCCTGGAGAGGAACACTGGATAGCGGTTAAACATATACTCAAGTACCTTAGGAGAACGAGAGATTATATGTTGGTCTATTCCAGTGGGAGTCTTGAAACCATTGGTTACACAGACTCAGATTTCCAAGGAGACATTGACTCAAGAAAATCCACTGGTATGTGTTCACTCTTAATGGCGGGGCCATTTGTTGGAGGAGTGTCAAACAATCATGTGTGGCTGACTCTACCACAGAGGCTGAGTATGTAGCTGCTTCTGAGGCTGCAAAGGAAGCTGCATGGTTAAAGAAGTTCCTAACAGATCTTCAGGTGATACCAGGTGTTAGTCGTCCCATCACACTTTACTGTGACAACAGTGGGGCAAAGAGTACAGTCCAAGGAACCAAGGTGTCACAAAAGACAAAAGCACATAGAGAGGAAGTACCACTTGATCCGAGATATAATTGAAAGAGGAGATACAGTGGTAGTCAAGATAGCATCGGACGAGAACCTTCCTGACCCTTTTACTAAGAGTTTGCCTGAACGTGTGTTCGAGAGGCATATAACATCTATGGGTCTTAGGAGGATTCCAGATTTGCTATAGCTTTAGGAAGTTGTTATTTCACTTTGTTGTTTTGTGCTTTTTGAGCAAGACATTATGACATTGTAATTTTTTCTGAATGTTATAAATGAGGTATTATTCATTTATTCTGCACACTATTTACAAACACTAAGGTCCGGATCAATTGTGAAGTATATGATTATATGGATACGTTCATGGAGGACATGATCATAGGTTCTCATAATTGATGAACAAGTTCACAATTTGTTAAATAAAGTTGGGCACTTCATTTAGGCTGCAATATTTTATGAAATGGTTTTGTCCAAATCATTGTAAAATATTGGTGTGAATTAACATTCACATTGAAAGGATCAAGGAGAGATTTGATTAAGGGTGTTTTTACTGTCATAAGGTATCAAATCTCCAGATAACTATAGTTATAATATTGCTCTTAATTCTGAGTTTATTATAAATAGGTAATCAAATAGTTTTCATTCTTTGATTTACCAACGGGTGAGGTGCGATCTATTGACGGCCAATAACTCGGTATTTTGGGAGTGAGATTGTTTGATTATCGGTATTTATGAGATAAACAATATGAAATTTGTAGGAAATGTCCCCTTGATATGTTTCGGTACTTGGATATTGAAGACACTGGCCAGTGCATGTAATCCATTAGAGAAACTATCATAGTCAAGGGAATAAATAATTGATTGGGTAACAGAAAACTAGTCAATCAATTATAGACATTCTACAAAGGGGTGATGCATATACATGTTATATATATATTAGTAATCTTGGAGTTCAAGTTCGGGCTTTTAGTGGAGTAGCACCGAATTAGATAATCATTTGTTGATTATCATGAGCCTTGATTAATAATAGCTGGTAGATCCCCAGGCTAGCTCAAGATAAGGGATGGGGAAATTTCAGTTGATGATGACTAGTGAGTTACATGGTCTTGGGCTTTAAGCTCAAGTTTGTACTCAAGAGCAAGTGGGAGATTGTTGGGTTTTTGCTCTTTCACTAAAGCCCAATAGGGCCTAGTGTGTAAGAAGAGCCCAAGAAACCTAGAGCCCGTTACATCTAAGGGTTGGGTTTTCTAGGAACCCATATATATACTACACTTAACCCTCTCCATAGATAGAGAGCAGTCACAGAGGTAGAGGCAAGGTCATCTCCTGATAGAGAGAAAGTGCCCACACACTATCTCCTTCCCCTTGAGACATAGTCTGGAAGGTCTGCCGTCAACCGACTACAAGCAAATCAATTGTGCGGTAACACAAGGATTCTCATGCAAGGGAGATCTTCAAAGACACTCCGAGAGGTAACATTCCTTGTGTGTTTATGAAACAATGATGATTCGATAAGCATACCAATGTACTAGGTCCTTAAATCGCTTCCGTATAAATCCAATAGTTCCTACAAGATGAGCACCAGTTTAGAATCCAAATTGGTTGTCTAATGTATCTTACTGCAACTAGGCCTAACATCATGTTTGCAGTAAGCATGTTGTCAAGATTTATGCATTGTGCAAGTGATGTACATCTTCAAGCTGCCAAACGGATTGTGAGATATGTTAAGGGGACTGTAGACTATGGTATCAAGTATACTTACTGTTAGAATTTTCAGTTTCATGGATATTCTGATAGTGATTAAGGTGGTTCAATTGATGACATGAAAAGTACAACAGGTTACTGTTTCAGCTTTAGTTCGGGCATGTTCTCATGGAGTTCAAAAAAACAAGACATTGTGGCTCAAAGCACAGCTGAGGCGGAATTTGTGGCAACCATTGCAGCTGTGAATCAAACTATTTGGCTAAGGCATATACTTGTTGATCTACATATGGAGCAAAAAGAGCCAACACGGATTTTTGTTGATAATCAAGCAGCTATTTCCATTTCAAATAATCCTATCTTTCATTGCAAGACTAAGCATTTTAAGATCAAGTTGTTTTTTCTTAAGAAAAAGTGAAGTCAAACTTCTTTGTTGCAGAATTGAAGATCAAAGTGCAGATGTGTTAACAAAAGCCCTTCCAAAATCTAGCTTTGAAGCTTTGAGAAACAAACTAGGTTTCTTCAACTATTGAGGCAAGGAGGAGATTTGTTAAAAGTGTGCCTACAACAGCTGCCTACGAGGATGTTTTATCCAATTTCTAGAAATTTAATTTTTTGTTGTTTAAGACCTAGTCTTTAGGAGTTTCTTATTCTGTTTTATGATATTAGAATATTGTTAGTCATGCTTAAGAATAAGGGATATTTTGTTTTGGATATTTTGAATCTAGCTCTATTTAAGAGAGCAAAATGAATAACAGCAAAGTATCCTCCATAAAACATATTTGTTCTTCTACTCTTATTTTACTTTGATAACAACATTCTTGCATGTATCTGTTACCCCATTCAATGAATCGTGAAAGTTGTGTAAGAGGTGCGTCCAACAAAATTGAATAGTCAGGTTGTTGCGTGGAGGAAGAATTTCTCTTGAGGAGGAGAGAAACTTCCCCAACGCCATGTTCTTTCTTTTATTGGGTCCGAGATAACGTCATACTCTGTCACCCGGAACAGGCCATTTTTCCAGATATGAGCCCGAGGGGCAAATAGGGAGGTAGCCCCGCTGATTCTGCGTGGAGTTGTATTTTATAAGCTTTTCCAATATGTTAATGCCATTTGAGTAATATTTTGTTTTTCTTTTTCCTTTTAAGAAATTCTTAGATACCTTTTAAGAGTAAGAAGAAATATTTATTTCAATTTATTTATTAATTACCGCATTAATTTTATGAATTATTATTACTTTAATTTTTCCTATATTTCTAATATAATAATTAATGTACCAATTTAAAAATAAAAAAATAAATATTTTCTTTTGCTTTTAAAGTACCTACAAAATTTCTTATTTTCTCTTGTCCCGTGTGTCTCCCATTCCACAATGGGAGGGCATGTTGAAAGGAGAAGCAATTCAAACGAATTTAGTTTTTAGAAACAATTTCTTAATGTGAGTTTACACAAAACGGAAAAAAACATAATGATTGAAAAAATTGAAATTAAAGCCAACACAAAAAAAGTTAAATAGATTAAAATCAAAACGATGCATTCTTATTATAAGGAGCCATTTCAGAATGCCAAACGAATACAACGGATTTTATTTTTCAACTTTACATAAATCTCTTCTTAGTTAATAGGCCTCTTAGGAAAAACAAAGAGATTGTTTTTTGTTTTTTAACAAAGGCATTGAGTTAAGAATTCCTCATACGAAATTAGGGAAAGGGGAATGATGGGGTTTGAATACGAGGCCCCCCATCAAAAGGGTATATAAAATAACAACAATTACTAAAATATAGGCTCAACCTAAAAAAAAACAAAGAGACTTATAGCATGCTTGATTTTGCTTTATTATAGAATTGATTTTAGGTTAATTTTGTAGAAATTTATTTAGTTAAAATTGATTTTGAAGTAAATTAATTTATAGTAATTTATATTTGATAATCCCTAAAAAATTAATTATAGTAAAAATAAAAAAATATATCTCTTAAAATTAATTCTGAGATAAGAATTGGTTTTAATAAAGAGAAATTAAACATATTAAAAATCAGTTAAAATTGATTTTGACCTCTTATAAATTATAATTAATTCTAAGGACTCCCCGTGTGAAACTGCACCATCTATGGCATCTCAGCAGGAACGAGCACATTTCGTTATTAATTTGACGCGGACTAATTATTATTATTATTTGACCTGGACTTTTTCTTCCCTTATTGACCCGGACCTAAGACCTTATCCACTTTGATATACTTTGTACAGGCCGCGTTATTTGTTATACAGATTTTGTTAATCAGTATCTTAAGCATAATAGTTAAAAAACTAAAAGAGAAAATATTTATTTTAAAAAAATAATTTTATATATTTTTAATGTATAAAACTTATCATAAAATTTTAAAAATTTTGTTTTTAGCTATTCTTAATCATTTTTCTTAGAACACTATTTAGAAAAAAAAATTATATTTAATAAAATAAAATATTCTTTTTTCATATCTGTTGAGAGTATAACGCCATGTTCTGTGAGCCGAAACAGATCATTTTTCCAAGGACAAGCCCAAGGGACTTCACAATTAGATGATTCTGCATGGATTTGTATTTTATATATAAAAATCTGACCCAAATAAAAAGAAAAGCGTTATGAAAAGACCAACATTTTTTTTTTCTCATTCTTTTGCAGATCAAGGCGGAGGCAGTAGGACTGCCTGCTTTGCATTTGCATAATAATTTTGACCATAAGTTTAGTCTTTAAATTGTAAACTCCATTCAATTTCGCCTCAAATATTTGAAAAATAAAAATCTAATGTATAAAGTTTTATTATATTAATTAATTTAGTCTCTACCAATTAGTTAATTTCCAAGAAATATTTGCTACGTGCATAATATTCTAGAGACTAATTTACTTAATGCGATAAATTCCAAAGCGTAAGTTGAATTAAGTTTATGTCGGGAATCAATTTGGGTGATTTCAGATAATAAAAAGCTTTATACTTGATTGAATGAACGTTTTCAAGTTATTTGTATGGTGGTTTTCTTTTTTTCTCTCAGAACTCATCTTATAAGTTTGTGATATAAATTGTGTTGGTCAGAGGTGTTTACAGGTTAGCTAATCCATGTCCCTGTCAATAATAGAAAAACTAGTTTTGATCTCCATGGAGCCCCATGTGGCGATGTTGCTGTGGCAGTCACTATGCCACCATCCCATGAGACCCAAGAAAGCATAGTTACTTCTTTCTCATGTTGCAGTCTTTAAAAAAAGAAATGTTTCCTATTGTTGCAAATCAAATGTGTTGAAATACTGATGGCTGTCCGCGTCTATTTTTGTTTGCTCAAATATTCTACATATTTCTCCAGATTGTATGAACAATGTGTAGCTTGATTTAATCCTTATTTGATTTTATTTTAAAAAATAAATGTAGATCAATTAACATTATAATGTGGACTTGCTTCTTTTATTACGTTGCCATCTTAAATGACAGCTAATTCTGACTGTGAGAACAGAAACTTTCTCTAGCGCAATATCAGTTCTCAACTTCTCATTTTTCATATAAATGGGTTGTTCTAGCCATTTTTGTATTTATACCTGTCAATAGTTTTTTCCTTTTCTGTTATTGCTTAGCTTCTGCACAAAGAAAAAAACAAAAAAGGGTCTCTGGACCCCCTTTAATTTGTTCACCAAAAAAGCAAAAGGTTGCGTAAATATGCAACAGGTTACCCATCCATGTGCCGTGTTGAGAGCTTATTGCGTATTCCGAGAGTCTAGTTTGGCTGGTTTGAAGTTTGAACTACCATTTCCAACAACGATTTGTCTCGTTCCTGTACTGGTTTCCACTTCTAGACTTCTAGTATTGATTCTCGGCCATTAGTGATTGTTCAATAGACTCAAAGGCAAATGAACACTACCGTTTCCACTTCTAGTACTAATTTAAAAGTTAATCAAACAGATGAATTAATATTCATGAACTGGTATGTGACTCTGTCATCCATGTTGTAAATGCATTTAGCTTTTATTCTTTTTTTTTGGGTGCGCTTAGCTTTCATTCTTGAGTCCACACCGTTAACTGCTCCTGCAATATGCCATTTGAAAGATTATGACTATTAACGGCAACCGTATATTGGAAATTAAGTTTCAACATTGTTATGTATAAAAAGTATTGTTGAAACAACTAGATACACATTTTTATTGAATAAACACCGAAATTGATCCATGACAATTTTATTAATAGACAAATTAGTCCCTAACAAAAAAAATATTAGTGTTAAAGTCCCTCCCAATTATAAAAATAGGACATTATAGGTTCCTGACAATTTTATTAATGGAAAATTTGATTTTTGACAATAAAAAATTAATGGTAAGACCCTTTACAAATGTAAAAATAGGACATATAAGTCTTTTACTCACTTGAAAAGATGTTAAATGTAGACGTGAACTTTAATTATTGATCTATATGACACTTATTAATTCTAATCAATACTAACTAAAATGCTCCGTGAATTTCTCCCCCAAACATTTCAATATTTCACAATACCTATTATCAAGAAAGAAACACTAGGCCCACAACTTGTTATTCTAAGAAAGGAATATGATTTATAATTGAATTCCTTATACTTTATCACTATCTTATTCTGAAACACTATAGTACTAATATCATAAATTTATAATCATTTCCCCAAAAAAGCATGGTGATAGCATATTACAAGATAATACAAATATTTTTTTATCAAGGACTAATTTATCCATCAAAATGAAAATGTTAATGACCTATAATGTCCTATTTTTGTAATTGTTAGTGCCTTAATACTATTTTTTTTTTTTTGTCAATGATCAATTTGTCTATCAATGAAATTGTCAGAGACCTATAGTATCTTATTTTTGCAATTGTGAAAGACCTCAACACTAATATTTCTATTTTTTGTGAGGGACCAATTTAGATATTTAGTCTAGGTTGTCTACAACTATGCAAATGGGAGCACTTGTCCGTAATTGTACTTGTTCCATAAAAGAATGATAGAAATAATTCCCGTGCAATGTATGAATTTGTTATTTAAAAAAAATTCAATAAGAACATTCTTTTAAGAAATATATAATATTTATTGAAAATTGAATATGATAATATATATATATATATTTTCATAATTTTTTAAGAGATTAATTTTAATATACTATCAGTATAAAATAATTTTATACTATTATATAATCATCTTCTTATTTGTATGACTTTTAAAGTAGGAAATGAAAAAGTCATAGATTCATTAATTTGCTAATATATTATTCAATATTTGTGTACATTAAAAGTGTATGAAACTTAAATATTTTTCATGTGGTGTATATATTTGTCATCCTTCTCAATTATAAGAATTCTCACATAAGCTCGCCATAAGAATGCTACATAAAATCACTATTTATTTGAGAAATATTGAGTTGATTTGCTAGTATTATTAATGGTCATTTGATCATATTTTATTTTTTTAATCGGTTGTGTATGGTAATTTATAGCAACATTATGGTTGCACATTATTTTTATAGTTCGTTAAAATCTTTAAGCAAATTAATTAAAAATGTCTAATTTCGAAGGAAATGGCATGTGGCAACTCGAATGAAATAATTTTAATATTATAATATAGATAGATAGATAGATATTATTGTGTTCCCAATAACTGAAAGTGAATAAGAAGCTATACTCTCCTTTATGGAATGATTATTAATATCCCTCGCTATTTAAATTGTTTATGCTATTTCTTCGAGTCAGAGAAATGCTCTAATTTCTCCATTTGAGTTATAAAAATCTCTAACTAACCCTGCCTCTACAATTAACTTGTTTAAGTTTGCTTGTTATATCAAACCATTCCAAATATGCGTATGTTTGATGTTTACGTGAAGAAATCAGATAGCAGCATATACATTGCTTAGGCAAACGATGAAATTGCCTCTGCACTTTCTGACTTATTTTCTTGTGAGTTACAACTATGTGTGTCAACAATAAATTAAATAATGAGTGAATACCCTATTTAGTTCATCAAGATTTTTGCGTTGAATTATTTTATCTTCTGAAAAGAGAAATTAATCTTGTAATCTCTCTATTAGTTCTCCATTAATAGACTTACACACGTGGTATAGTACAATGATGACATGCTATTAAAATATTGATGCAAGCGAGATGACGTCATTTTGGAACATATTGCACTCATTTTGCTGTCTACAATTGAATAAAATGAGTCATTTTATGAATTATAATGGAGGTTTTAAATGTCTCATTTTATGCAATTTCAACTATCAAAATGAATAATTTTAAACTCCATTATACTTTAGATGAAACATGCATCACTTAATATTGTTAACGGGTCACTATGCATATTTCTTTAGTGTTTAGAGAATCAAATACACATAGAGGGATTAATATGTCTTGTTATTAAAATTTTAAGATACCACGAGTTTAGTTTCAATTCTTGAGAGATTAAATTATCTTGTGAAATTTTTTTTAAGGGGCTACATGAGCTATTTACTCTTAAATAATTTAGTGAGTGGACGAGTAGCACAATAGCAATTGGAAACGATTTGTGGGGATATCGTCCACGGGAAGCCCACATCCCCCGTCTTTGAAGATTTTTCTCAAAAGTTCTTCCGCAATTAGTTTGGAGACAGAGATGGGAACTATACTCCTTTTTTCACGAAGATCTCCAACCCTATAGGTGTGTCAATAACTTTGTGATGATATTGTACTATGTTTAAAAGTTTACGTTATATACTTGATTTGAAATTTGGGGATTTAGCATTCTAAATTATAATGGTGTCATAGCAATTATAGTCTAAGACTTACATCAATCTTGATTTATTATTTTTTAATATTCTTCATTTTTTAGAGAAAATCTCGAGCTAATTAAATTTTTCCTACAATATTTTACTTTAAAAATTTTTAGGATGTCCACGGATCCTTTAGGGGATGGAGAGTCATGGTAGGATGTTTACGGTTCAGTTTAATTCAATTTTGAGATAAAAATGAATCGATCCAAATAATAAATTTTATTTCAGTTCAATTTGATTTAATTTGATTATTTTTTAAGAATCAAATCAAATCAAATCAAACTCATTTAAATCGGTTTGGATTGATTTTGGTATTTGACTTTTGCTAAAAATTTGACAAAATATAAAAAGTAACTATTAATAACATCAAATAAGAACAATTGTTATTATAAAACTATATAATTATAAAATCTAAGCTAATTTTTTTTAAAAAAAGTTATGATAATATGTAATACTACTAATTAATATGATATAATAAAATATTTGAACAGAAATCATTTTGATTAAATTAAAAAATTATTATATAATTAAAAATTCAAAATATTAAGTTAAGACATGATACAAATATAAATATGGATAAGAAACTTTGATTAATAATATATTTAATTAATATATATAAATATCAATGTAATATATTATTTATTCAGTTTGGAAAATAGAGATAAAAAACTGATTGATTTGGAAATTGGGTTTCACAAATTAAGAAATAATTCCAACTCATTTATTTTAATTTTGATCAGTTTCTGAATTTTTCCAAATTCATATATACAGGGATAAGGATGAGAAAAAATTTGAAGGCTTACGATGAAGATAGGAGATTACTCTCCGCTCTTTATTATTATTATTATTTTTTAAGACAAAGGGGTAGAAGCCTAAGAAAGAAACAACATCTACACGCCGTAGAATCGAGGCCTACAATGCCTTGAGAGATCAGCTAAATAATCCAAATAAAGAAAGAAGAGAAGGAAATTACCGGAAAAGATGAGAACCTCCAAACAAAGAATGGCCATGCTTCCCAAGGCAATCCACGCGCGCATTTGCTTCCCTAAACACATAGCTTAAAACCACCAGCCAACCTCTAAAGATCAATTACGAATGGAGTCCACCAAGGTGTACAAGTGGTGAAGTGAGGAAACTCCCTTTTGGATGAAAATAAAAAAAAATATTATTTGTACTTATGATGTGTGAAACACTGTGTCGACTCATATCTCATCCATCATTGGATGTGATGTGTATTCCATCTAAGTAAGGTTTACATCTCATCTAATGATGAATGAAATGTGCGTCGACACGATGTTTTATATATCATGAATACAAATAACATAACTCAAGGATAGAACCTGATACTAGTCCACCTCTAGCTCCACTTTCCTAAGGCCCAGGTCCCAACAAAAAGAAAGTCCAAAGAAAGTTCCCCATAACTCAGCAACCATAATAGAACAAGTTCCCAAGTTAATAGCAGCCGCTGCAACAAAGACAACTTTATATATCTCTTTTACAGAGATAGTCAAATTTAAATTGATTTGACGCACGGTAGGGTTTATTTGATGCAATAGCTAACAACATATATTAGGAACAGATTTAGGTACATTGTTTAAGTTTCTGGTTCATTTCTTCTGAGTTATCAGCAAGAAAAACAAAATAACATACTCAAAGTAGTTAAAAAAAATTATTCTGTGAAGATGCAACGTCTTTGCGGCGCATAGGCTTGATCAAACTCATCATATAGAACGTGTCAAACACAAACATATACTATGTCAATTCAATTTCGTGGTTTACTTTGTTATTGTTTTCTATTAAACAACTTCCGCGTAAAGGAACAGTGGTTAATTCAGCCTTTTCTTTTTAATATTTCTTTCTTTCTTTTTAAATTTAATTAATACTACTTGTTTTTATGGAGTATTTTTGTTTTAAATCTGTTAAACTGTTACTGTTCTTGTATGACGCGCAAATTATATTTCAATCTTTCATCTTCCTTTTCAATTTTTGTTCACGTGTCCTTTTTAATCTCAAATGTTATTAATACGGATTTGATTGATATTAATACGAAATTAATATATAGATTGCGCGTTATTATCTCATAAAAAAAAAAATTGTGATTTGTTATACGCACATTCCAAGTTTTTTCGCTAAAATAAAAAGAAAAAGAAGTACATTAAAAAAAAAAAACGCGTTGTTTTATCAGCAGTTTAAAAGCAGCTACGGAACCTAGAATCCGAAGAAGGATAACAGCATTCTGTTTTGATATTTGTGTATATCTTATCAGTAATTAGCGTTTCGCTGTGTTTACTATTCCATTGGCATTGGAAGTAAAATTAAGGGTTTTCACTTTTACAGAGAGCGAGCGTGTGTAGAAAAAAAAAAGAGCAGAGAGAGAGAGAGAGTTGAATTAAAGTTTTTAGGAATAATGGGAGGGTGTTTTTCGGATTTGGAAGGAGGAAAGCAAGCCGTGGGAGGGTTGCATCAACAGTATCGATATGAACGCACCACAACCAACGGCAATGGAGCCCACAACGATGCCGTCGATTTCTTCTATAAAACCAAAGGTTTTCAGCAAATGTTCACCCAGGTTGAGGTAACTAACTGCATAACATAGATGGCCTCTTTGCCCCATTGTTTATCAAAAAAACCAAAAACTACATAACATACATACTAGCACCACGCACAATCGACACTCTCGATCGGCGGTATCACATCATAGGTGCTTTTTTGCTTGAAAAATCCAAAGCGTAAACTGGCTTCTGGTCAAATTACGTTTTCTCTTTTTTAGTTTCGATATCTACAAATATGAATTTGCTACAAAAATTTCTCTCTGCTGCTCTTGCTCTATTTGGAGTTTTTTTTTTTTTTTTTTTGGTATGGTGTGTAAAACTTGAGAGTTTTAATAGCTAGGTAGCTACACAATTTTTCCCAGTTTTTGCTCAAAATAGAATTCAAGAGTTCTTACTAAAAAAAAAAATCACAAACACACTATCTTATCTTAAAAGTTTCTTCTTTTTTTTAAAAAAAAATTTGTGTCCTGTGCTATTAATTCTTTATGGTCAAGTTTTTGTTTGGTCTCGCTATCTGAATCAGTGGTTAAAAATGACATACAACCAAATTATATAAAAACTTCACTTAAAAGACCCCCTCCCCGTTTCAGTTGATGCAAATTAGAGAGGGTCACATTAGTTAGGTTTTAGATAAACTGTCACAAATTTTAAGACTATAAAACTAAGTTTTGTTAGAGGATAAAAATTGAGATACGTGCAATTTATACATAAAAATCAATCATAAAAAATTTGCCCACATTTCTTACCTTCCAATCAAAAATGCCCTAAAAATTGATTCTTTTATCATATTTTATATGCTTGATGTTTATACATTCATCATAAAAAAAAATAGATTTTATGTTTATTAAAATAGGATTGAATCTTCTTATATTTTTATTTATTTTGAGTATGATCATAATGTTAAAGAGGAAATAGGCACTAGTATTTTAAATGAACAACTATCAGTTCTAATAACATTTTTGTAAATTTTGTACAAATAGTCTTGTTCACTTATCCTCTTCCATCTTCTCCACATGAAAATATCTTCGAGCAAACCACGTTGTATTATTAATTTTAAATTGGGTTCTATAAATTTGTAGAATGCTCCAAGAATTCTCTCTCTGAAAAGATCCTCATCCATCAAAATAATGGATAATGTTATATGGTAGTTACAAGAGAGGGCATCAATACATCCATTCAATCAATACATTAAAACTTTTTTATTCACTTTTTATTTCTGCCTTGAGTCTTCTCCACTGACAGAAGACAAGATTGATTTTTTCATTTGCATCTTTCCAGTCCGTAGACCGACGGGTCCAACGTGTTAATTTATGTATGCGTTTGAACTTTGACTGCTGCAATCAATGTTTTCCCTTTTTTTTATTGACCAACATTGACCCCTTTTTCAAGATCCGTGTTGCTTTAGTGTTACTGTTTGTTTGAGGTTTCATTTCACCTTCAACTAATTAACAAGGAAACTTACGTTTGAAGGACTGCTTTCCTCGTTATATATTTAATTATTTGGCACAAACAGAGATCTCCAGAGCAAGAATTTCGTTTTAGAACAAATTCAAGGATGCCAGTAAAAGTGGAAAATGTGGATATCATCATCCAATACCCAAAAACAAGGTTGATGGCTGAAATGAAAAATACACTAACATGGAGAGGGTGACAAATTTGCTAATTCACGTATAAACTTTTACGTAGACAATACTTATTTTAAAAGTAATTGCTTAATTTGAAAATCATAGATATAAGTTTATCTCCAGATATATGTTGTTCGTGCCAATACCTCTTTTTCTTTCAAGATTTATACCCTTTTACGTTTGCTTGCTTGAAGCTACCTTACTGGCCTTATATGAAGCAGGCCAACAAGTTTAATTTTAAGTGAAGATTCTCACAGATGCACGTGAATTTGACAAACTATTAACTGGGTTGGGTTGAGCTGAGAACAGCATAATCCCAAGAATATATTGCGCTTTTCAGCAGCCTCGGGATTTTGGGACTAGCTAGTGAAATTACACATTTATATATATTGGCTTGTCAAATATTTTCCAACAGTTTAAATAAGTGATACCATATTTATTTTAAAATATCATGAACTATGAACTATATTCTATAAAAGCATATGCAAGTTAATTTCATGCTGCCAAGCCGTATTTTTCGATGATATGATTGTTAAACGATGGCTCTAGAAAACAAATCTTGAGTAAATTCTTCCAACAAAATCAATGTGTTCCGGTGTTGTTTTTATGATTGTTACTTTGATGAAGCATGTCTAGTATGCTATGAGTGGGGCCTGTTTGTCTTCCAATTTATTTATGCCACTTCTTTATTCTTTTGTCCCGTATAAGCTGTTCGTTATTGTTGAAACTTGTACATGAGCTAATATTATATGGTCTTCTAATCTTGTGCTGCAGTTATCTCTTTCAGCATCTAACTTACTTGATCGGGATATTACATCAAAGGTATATTTTCTTCAGATAAGGGTGCATACATTGTATGATATGAACCCAAGTGGTTGCCAGTGCCACCTTCAATTGTCTTTTCTTTTTTGGTTATTAGTTGATTTGTTTATCTATGTGTGACCTTTCTTTTTCTTCATGAACCTTCCCATTTGTCTTAATATCCTTACTGATGGTATCAAAACATTTAAAAAGGAGTTTAAATTAAGTGTTCCTTAAAAATTTTAATTTCTACACACTTAATACACAAGTCAAAATGTTTGGCAAAAGTCTCGTGTCCACTTAGAAGTTTTTCTCACAACTGAAGCAATAGGTTTTACAATACATAAGAACTAAAATTTGTATGGATATTGATTTATAATACTTGAACTACCATAAGAAATAATTTTATCAAAGAGTTATGATGAGACTGTTCACAAAAACAAGTTAAATAAATTAAAGCCTTTTGAGATATTAATCAAACTTGTATTTTAATTATAACCAAAATGCTATTTAAAACAGGCGTAATGCAAGTTGTTTTGATAATCGATTTTATGGGATCATTTAGTTAAAATGAAATCTCTTAAAATAGATGCTGAGAAAAAAGAGTTATAAAGAGAAAATGGTAGAAGAGCTCTAGACAAATATTTTATACTGGTTTGATTCTCCAACTTAGGATCTATATCAAGTCTCCACCCTCCAAGTGAGTGTATCTACTATAAACTTGTATAACCATTATAAACACTAAGTATTATTTATCAAGTCTCTCCAAACTCAACTCAAATAGTATTTTCAATAAGTCTCTCCAAACTCTAACCCACATAGTTTTTAACAAGTCTCTTCAAGCTTATCCAAATAATTTGTCTCTCACAAGACAAAGCCTCATAATGACTCTTTTGTTTTGAATTAACTCTGTTATTTTTCTCTCAAGTAGAAGATATAATGCTCAATACAATAGTTTGAACACTCTCTGAATAATAAGATTGAACTTTTGCAAACTAAGAGAAAAGGAAAATGCTTCAGTTGAAATTTCAAATTTGATAGGAGTATGACTTTTTGTTTTTCTTCCTTTCCTCTTAATTTTGAATGCTGCTCCAAGACTTGCTTTTATATGACGATAAGAGTTTTTGAACATTTGAAGGCCTGGAGTGTTGAAGACAGCACTTTTGATGAAGTCTCCTCTATGATGAAAAGGCTGTGTCAGCTTTTTCTCTTTTCTTGTTGTACAATCCAAAATAACACAAGAAAATAAATGTCCGTTGAGCATTTGATAGGAGTCCTTTGACTAGTTGGTTTTCAACCTCTTTACCAAGATAAGACATTAGCCCACATAGCTTGTTCACTCCAGCAAGCAATCCTTCATAAACCTCAATATTTGCCATTCTTAGTAAAAACTCTTTAGCTCTTGGCTTCCATGTTCTGCTTCTAGCATTAATATGCTATTGTGCAAGCTCAATGTGTTGGTTTGCTGAAAAGCAAAACCATTAGTATGAGTTAATCAATTCAAAACAAAGCTGAATGCTTAATACACTCATTAGAAAGTTCATCAAGAAATAATTAATTTAAGCACATTAAGAGTACGTAATACAATTACACAAAGTGTTTTGTTATCACATTAGGATATATAAACCAACACTTACCTCTTTGAAGCTATAGGGAAAGCAATGAAGGTTTTAAGTTGCTTTTAGCTCGCATTTGTATGGTGTAGTTTTTATACTTTGTTTTGCCAATGCAAGCAACTGAAGGTGACTAGTACTTTACAAATACTTGTAACAACTGAATTGCAGCTTAAACCAGATATGCTGCTCTCATTTCTCCTGTTTCTTATCCGTCATATCTTGTTAGTAACAATTCTAGGGCTCATGACTAGTGAATACACATGAAAAATAAAATAAAATAAATGAAAGCAATGTTATCTGTATATAAATTATGAACATTAAAAGTGGTTATTTAAGAGAGAGAAATGCAAAGCATTGTTATAATATCATATTATCACAAAATACTTTAGGTCAGTGTCTTCTTTTAATATCCACTCTTGAGGTCTCTAATATAATATATATGTACCATAAAAATAATCATGTTCAGGAGAATTAGGGCAATGGTAATGCCCTTATATTCACAAACATTATTTGTCAACTCACACGCTAAATCATTGCAAGTGATGCCAATCAAACATGCTTTTAGATAATTTTTTAAGACAGTGGAAAGTCACAATTCCTCCACAAGTTCATGCAAATGTCAAGGTTAACCACTTTATTTAGAAATTATATTTATTTACTTATTAACTTAAAATAAAATCTTTTGCTGTTGCAACCGATCTGAATTTGGCAATGTCTTCGTGGAAGTATTCCTTGGTATACTTGCTCGTTGGTCAAAATCGCTTTTATTATTTTATAGTTTATCTCAATTCCTTTTAATGTAATTTAATTTCAGAGTGATCCCATGGTTATTGTATATGCAAAGAAAACAGATGGAAAATTAGAAGAATTAGGCCGCACTGAAGTCATAATGAATTGTCTAAATCCAGAGTGGATAGAGAAAATTGCTGTTGCTTTTCAGTTCGAAGTTGTGCAACCACTTGAGTAAGCTATCCTTGATCTGTCTTGTGCCTGTTCCCAGATACAGTGTTCGTGTGTTCACTGTTCACTATAAGAATTGAGCCTTCTTTTTTATTTGACTTATTGACTTATTATAACTATTTTTCCTTTGGCTTTTTCTTTCCAGGTTTCATGTGTACGACGTTGATACAAAATATCATGGTGTTCCAACTAAGGTTTGTAAACAATAATAATTTCGCCTTTTAACATTTCATGCAATTTGAAGCATGCGTTCTCCCCCGTAGTGTTTGCTAAATCAGGATTTTACGGTGATTACTTTCAACTGATTAAAAAAGACAGGGCCAACTTGGAGCTGCTTAATTTATTAAAAAGAAAAAATATTCAACTATAGGGTAACTGCTGTCAATAATTAATATATACCCGTAATCGTTTCAATAAATGACTAAATCATACACTTGTACAATAGTAAGTAGCTAATCCTGTGCTCATATGCTTTTCAATCATGGCAATTATAAGCCAAAGGAAGTTATTTTGATAGGTGAAAAATTATTTAATCATCATCGTACTCGGTTAGATACTTAAATTTGAAACTAAAACTATCTAGCCTCTCTCAACTTTTAAGAGACTGTGTGATAAAAAGTAGATAAATTTATGGCAGATTTTTGTAATTTAAATGTGGTATAATGAGACTAGGAGGGGATTCAACTAACGAAGGTGATAACTGAGATAAGAAAAATCCGAAAAAAAAAAAAGAAAGGTTCAGATATGAGCTTTTCTAGTGTGATATACATTCTTCAAAATTTATATTGTTGCTTTCTCTTGCCTAATTGGGTTATGATGGTAACATTTATTTGAAAACTAAGTTTTATTTGTTTATTCTTGCAGACAATAAAACTGAAAGATCAGGATTTTCTTGGGGAGGCTAGTTGCACGTTATCTGAGGTCAGTTTCATTGTATTCAATGACATTAGTTGATGAGAAGCATGCTAATTTGGTGCAATTTGTCCATTATTTTACTCTCATTTTTTGATAAAAAAAGCAATCAGTTCACGCTCTGCGGTTTGCACAATTGAGTAATTGTCATCAAGCCTTTGATTTGGCAGTCACCTACTTGGTATTGGTAATAACTATAAGTAGTTGTTCTCTTCTTTTTGTGTGTCAAGTTTGATTTATATAAGTCAAGCCATAAATTTTATCTTTTTTATTTTTCCTCTTCTAAATATCTTTACTGTGATAGTTTCTAATATGGTACCAGAAAACTTGAGAAGAATTGAATCAAGTCCGTCAAAGCTTATAAAATCTTCTTTTATACTCACAAATTATTAGGGTGTTCATAATGTAGATACCTTGTAGCCAAATAATATAAATTTGATAAATGATTGCTACATTTTTCTATCCAAGTGTGCAAATTTGTAACCGAATAGTAGTGAACAATATAAAAGGTGAAATTAGGTTAAGTACAAGTATATTCATGATAAACTAAATTCGAAAATGTAAGAGATAAGATTAGAGGAGCTTGCACAAAAAATTATACTAGTTCAATTTCCACAAACATGAAGTCTGCCACCCAAGTTAAGATTCTCCGCTATTCAAGATTATTCTTTTACATCAAAGCTTCTTACAACAGGCTCGCAACTTTGAGCATAGCTTACCTTGATAGTGTTCTCTCACTTGTGCACGTCACAAGATTTTCCACTTCAAGTTTTACTCACTTTAGTAAAAAGATTCATAATAGTGAAGTTGAAATACAAAAGAAAGCACACAGCTTATCTGCTGTTCGCAGAGAACTTGAGAATTTTTCTAAGTTGCCAAGACTTCCAAAGCCATATATCTAAGTGTGATGAGTACATGTATATATAGCATATTTTTCTCTTTCTTGTTTTCAACCCATTTGACTTGCGGTTGGGATGTTTGCAAAATGCTCGTGGTCATATAATTTTCATCAACAAGATATAGTTATTGAGTCTTCAAGATTTCTCTCTCATAGTATAAGGTATATTTGTCATTCTCCTGTTTAGGCAAGTCTACTATTTCAATAGTTACTCGTTCTACCATGTTAGTCATAGCAAACATGTGGTTAAGTGTTAATACACTTTTCGGCTCAGCTATTTCTTGATGTTGCTGTTGGAATCTCAGTACCCATAAACCAATTCCTTGTTCTTTGTGCTTCTAATTCTCATGCCTAGACAATAGCTTTACCTGTCAGTTGCTAACTAGATTCTATTATATTCTGCTACCTGCTTCTTTTAATTCCCTTGGAACACAAATAAATCTTTTTCTAAGGTGAAGTGCATCACACAATTTGTTATCATCTTTTTCATATATATTCAGCAGTTTCATTGGGGGACCATTGACCCTGTATAAGATCGCTGCTTCTATAATGTGCAACTTTCAAGTCACTGGCATTATGTGATCTTGATGTTTTAAAGAAAACTTGCCTTTAGTTCTTTCTTCCCATTTTTAAGTCACGTTAACTAGTGCTGCTTGCTAATTTTGTGTGCTCATCTCCTGTGTGGCAGATAGTGACTAAACATAGCAAGAGCTTAACCTTAAGGCTCCAAAACAAAAGCAGGCATGGTGGTTCAAGAAATCTAGGGTCACTTACTGTTCATGCTGAGGAGACTGTTGCTTCAAAGATTGCTGTTGAAATGATCTTACGTTGTTCTTACTTGGATGACAAGGACATTTTTTCTAAATCTGTACATATTCGTTGCCCAAGCTACATGTTCTCTATTTAAAACATGCACTTCTTTTTGTTTATTTGGCATTGGTTGAACTTTTCATATTTATTTTTTTTGTGTAGGATCCCTTCCTAAGAATATCAAGAGTAGTGGAGAGTGGAGGTTCTGTTCCAATTTGCAAGACTGAAGTTATTAACAACAATTTAAATCCAACATGGAAACCAGTTTCCCTCAGTTCCCATCAGTTTGGAAGTAAAGTAAGTTTATTGTCATCTTTGGGCTTAGGTTTTGACGTTAAATCATGGATTGATATAGTATTATAATTACTTACTAGCAAGATATTTTACTTCTATGCAGGACAATCCATTACTGATCGAGTGTTTTGATTTCAATAGCAGTGGCAATCATGTACTTATTGGGTAGTTGACTAGTTATGCAATTATTGCTAATTGCTTCATTTTGTTCTAATCTTTCTTGGGCTTTCTTTTTTTTTTTTCATGGATGCAAAATATATTGATATCATATTTTATTGCTATCAGTAAACTGATGTCATCAGTAGGAGACCTTGAAAAGCATCAAAAAGAGAGAACAGGCTCAAATTTTTCAATGCCATCCAAACGCCACGGAAAAGAGAAGGTGCTTATTGACCAATGCAGTAAATAACATTTAACTCTGCAACTCTGCTTAATCTCACACTTCTTAGAATTTCTTCCGTCTAGATTCTGAAGGGTCAATTATTTGTGGATCAATATTCCGAAAAGGAACAATTCAGTTTTATTGACTACATATCTAGTGGATTTGAACTGAACTTCATGGTTGCCGTAGATTTCACTGGTAAGTGAAAATTGTTCTATCGGAAAAGGTGATTACTAATTTCATATTTATATTATGCTAAGGGCTTCAAAATTTGTCCAGCTTCAAATGGAAATCCTCGGTTTCCAGATTCTTTGCACTACATTGATCCATCTGGCCGGTTAAATTCATACCAAAGGGTAAGCTTGATACTTTCTTCTCAATTAATAATTCTAAACTTCTGAACCATAAAATCAATCACACTCAAGGTTTTACGGCTTATGATCCAGTGTTATATCTGATATTTCTGTAAAATCAAGACCATGGATGGCTCAAGGTGCATGGAAGTGGAGACAAAAAAGTGAAATTTTATAATATTAATATTATTAACTTTGAATTCTTTGGCATACTACCAGTGCCATTGAGTCAACAAAATTTTGTGTTCAAGAAAAGTACACAATATTTTAAAGTATAAAACAAGATAGAAAGAAAATATAATTTATGTATTTTTTAAAATTAGTTCGTCATATAAATATGAATATTCTACATTTAAATTTTTTTATATTTATTGCCCCCATGGAGTGGAATTTATGGTCCGTTGCTGATCATGATCCATTACTTTTAAGCTTCCATTTGGTACTGGCTAAGTACAATAATAGGTTTGACATTATCTGATATGGTCTTTGCCTAATCAAAATAGTAATTGTTTGCAGGCGATAATGGAGGTTGGGGAAGTTATTCAGTTCTATGACTCTGATAGGCGGTTTCCTGCCTGGGGCTTTGGAGGAAATATATATAGTGGTACCGTGTCCCACTGTTTTAGCCTAAATGGGAGTCCAAGCAGCTCCGAGGTTAGTGTCTTTTTTTCTGGTACAATGGTTCTTTCCTTATTTTTCACTAGAGATTATTGGAAAAATTTGCAGTTACGATTATGAAATTATAGAAAATATTGTTAGTTGTCATTTTTCTAATTCAATCAACTCATCCTAAACCTTATCAATTCAAATGATAATAATATTTATATCAAGCATAAATTCTAATACAAGTCATTGAGCCTATTATTGCATCTTGTCCCTTGTTTTTTTATTTGCACTTTTGTAAGCCATTCTTGAATTTAGGAACATAAAAATATAATTGAAAAAGAGAGAGTCAACTCCTGTATATTTATTGTGCATTTATCATGCCCATTTATGTGATCGTCAACATTTGCCAAATATCAGGCCAATGACTTGCTTCCTTATATGCTTATTTGATAAGCAGATTCAAGTCAACTGCGTAATATTTACCATGATGAGGAACGATATTGTACCTCCATGATATATGATTTGTATTTTACAACCTAGCGTCTTTTGGTCTAGATTTTACCAGAATTGTTTTTGAAATAACTAACATTAAAGGGATTGATTTTAAAATAATTAATTTTGAAAGAATTGATTTATGTTTGGAAAAGATGTTAAAAAGTAAATTTAAAAAAATTGATATGAAAAGGAAAAGTAAAAACTTATATTTTTTTACTTTAACTAGAATTACTTTTACATGAGATGAGACACTTTTTCTAAAAGTATAAAGCTAAAACAAATATCACTTTTTATCACCGCAACGAAAAAAAGTGATGCTATCCAAACATGCCAATATTGCTTCTAATACTTCATTTGATGCAAGAAGTAAAGAAACAGATTTCCATTGTTATAGGTCGTAGGAGTTGAAGGCATAATGGATGCATATGCTAGCTCTTTGCACAACGTCACTCTATCAGGACCCACTTTATTTGGCCCAGTTATCAACAAGGCTGCACAAATGCCTGCCGAATCCCTTTCATCACACAAGAACACCAAGTATTACGTATTGCTTATCATAACGGTGAGAAGATAATGAATTGGCTAACTTGTTTTCTTACGCATAACTTTATTTTTTTATTTTTTATTTTTTTGCGGCATGCTTATGAATAACCTATCAAATTTCCATCATTTTATAGGACGGAGTTGTTTCAGATCTTCAAGAAACAACAAATGCCCTGGTGAACGCATCTGATCTTCCCCTATCAGTTCTTATAGTTGGAGTTGGAAATGCTGATTTCAAGAACATGGAGGTCTACCTACTTATCTTTGTCTAGTAGCAATTAAAGGGAGATAGCAACCAATGCCTAGAGATAATAACATGTTTTTCTTTGCTTTGGCATGCAGGTACTTGATGCTGATAATGGCCGTCGTTTAGAGAGTTCTACTGGTCGTGTAGCTACACGAGACATTGTGCAGTTTGTCCCTATAAAAGAAGTACAAAGTAAGTGCCATCAGCTTCTGAAGTTATCTTGTTGAGTAGCTCAACTCGTTAGACATTTTATTCGCCCCATCCATTTTTTATTTTCATTCCATTGAGAGCAACTTATTCCTGTTTTTGACAGGTGGGCATATCTCTGTGGTGCAAGCTCTTTTGGAGGAACTACCTGATCAATTTTTGGCTTTCATGCGAATGAGGCACATCAAGCCAACTATTTCCCATTTCCCTCACTAGTCAATATATGTTACCATTAGAGACCACTAACAACTAGCAAGCTATATGGTTTTTACCAATCAAATGAACTGTAAATAGAAGTATTAATCATTCTCAGTCGTATATCATTGACTCATTGTAAAGGATGATGGTTTGCATTTGAGATCTATTATTTTTAGATTTACGATGGCATAAACCGATTAAATATATTTCCTCATGCAGTATACTCTGAACAATTATCTTCACAAACTATATGCTATTACAATGGTATTTTCCTCTCTTTTTTACGAGCTTAAATTGGTAGAACATTTCTTCTATTTGTCATCTAATCATATTGTTTTCTATGATGCCTGGTGTGGTATCCCATATAGAGATTTTGATTAAAAACAATTGTTGTCTTTATCTCATGTTATTTGTTGGACTATTTGGTTGATGAGAAGCAAAATTGGGAAATGGGAAACAAAACTTCGAAGATAGGCTTAATCACTTATCGTCACAAAATATAACTTGTTTATACTTTGACTATTTCCTATTTTAAAAACAAGATACAAACTTCTATCCAAACCATAGCTTGAGCCTTTCCAAAAGTAAAACAAACATACTTTTAACACACTCCATTAGTCAATGTTGTCTTTGGATAACTAAATTAGAATTTGAACCCTCTAAAGACAAAGTTGTAAAATGAAGAAATGCAAGATTAACCGCCCTTACATCAATAACTACTGCATTGTATATAAATCTCATTAAATGATCTAAAAATAATTAATTTTTTATTTTTATACTTTACAACCACTAGTTTCAGAAAATCAAATTAACTAACACTACAAAAAACAAAAATGCCTAACACATTTGTTAGTATAAAACTGCACATTTTTTTAACAAGAAATCATTTTTTATTATCATAAGTTTATAAGTTGCTGAAATCATTTTTTCAACAATTTTTTAATATTAAGACTACCAGATTTTTATTTACATTGAACTTACAACGACGCCGGGTTAAAAAAAAAATAGTAGAGAGATCAACAAAAGGTGGTTTTAAATTTCAAACCCACCGATGATTGCAGGCCAACATTTGCTCATGGATGGATTTATTCACCCCACATTTGAAGCACTAAGTATTCATACCTTTATACTTTGGGTAATAGAAAATATTACAACATAAACCCCGTAAGAAAAGCGCGTACGCATAAGGGCTATCTAACAATCAGTTCTCGTTCTACTACTAGTCCTGAACTCTAAAATAGAAAATATAAAATCAATGTCAAGTTTCACAATGATTTATTGGCAACTCAATTTATGGCAAGAACTGTTTAAACAATCTACCCACTCAATTTATGTGCAACTAGCTGCCAGGGCCTTCAATAACTGAAAAACAAGTATATTGGGTGCTACTCAGCTGGACTTTTATGGCAAGAACTGTTTAAACAATCTACCCACTCAATTTATGTGCAACTAGCTGCCAGGGCCTTCAATAACTGAAAAACAAGTATATTGGGTGCTACTCAGCTGGACTTCAATTTGGTTCGTGTAAATGATCGCCTTGTAGAGAGAGGGGAAATAACCTCCCAAATATTGTGAATAAATCCTTTATCATAAACATTATTCTTAACGACCACCACATCTTCTAGAGGTGATCGTCGGAAGAAGGATCTCCATTTGCTAACCACGGGTTGTTTTTCACTGCTCATTCCACTGAGGCTTTGTCGAAGGGCTGCAGCACTAGCTTTTGCTTCTTTTAGCTTCCTTTGCCAATCCATGTAGTCTTGCCACTTAAAGGTCTGTGACCACATCAGAACCTTTAGTTTCACAGAACAATGCTACTTATACACAATTCTGCATCAACGAACCAGTGGACACCGCACAGGTGACTACATCTGAATTCGATTAAATTTAGATGAAGCAACTTGTCCGGTTTGTGCAGGTTTGTGAATGCAATGATTCTGCTATTACTGGGAAATGAAGACATGGAAAGAAACAAAAACCCACCTAGAGCAAACAATGCACATGTCAATAACCAATGTCTAATATAGTTTACCTACATTCCCGATGCCCCAATAGACAAGGAAGTGCATACCAGTTATCATATTCTCATAAAGATAACAACTAGCCATTATGAAATCATATGGAGCCAGCAAACTCAACATTCTACTGATAGAACTACGATGTTTTATGCTTCTAGTGCTACCTAATGAAAGATATACTGCACAAGACACAACCCATTTGGTTGCAGGATGAAATCTGAAATCTAATGCAGGCAATTTGTCTGAATGGTGATGGCAAATATCTCTCAACAATGCATAACATCATATATCATGCCAACTTCCGAATCAGGTATTCTGTTTAGCATCTTCTAACTTAAATGAATGTGGCATCTACGCATCTTTAGCTGAACTACTTAAAGAAATAGTGATCTGATCCCCGCATTTACAGGGATTTTTGTCTTCAGATGATGAAGAAAAAAGATACATTGCCACTTCCTGGCTCCTCATAATTCACTACAAATGTACTTCCATAACAACTTCTGTAGAAAGTACCTCATTAGTGGTAGTGTTGCTAAGGCAAAGCTTTGCGTGGTAACCAAAGAAACCAGCCAACAGCATTCCAACAATTGCAAGGAACACCATAAGAAGTATCTGTGTGTTGTAGGATCCCAATAACCACTGTATAAAAACAAAAGACTATTAACAACTAAAATGGAAAATAGGAAATATAAATAGGAATGCACGACAATCAAGACGTAGACAGAAAAAATAAATAAATCCCTCACCTGTACAACATGAGGAGCTAAATCCCGAAAAGAATTTTCTATTCCATAATAATCTGCAAAGTTAAGACAAGGGGAGAGATCTCAAAATTGGTACAAGAAATTACTCAATCTTAAGATAGACAGTACTTGAGAATCTGTATTACCAGTTAGAATATAGACAACTCTTAATTCTTTTATTCTTCCAGCTAGAACCAAGCCAATGGCAACTGTGCCATATAAGCACAAAAGGAAATGCCTACAAGACATGGATAGAATCACAAATACAAAAGTCACTAGAAATAAAGCATACATAACTTATTTCAGATCTATGGTAAATCTGAAATCAGCCACTAATGTGTGCATTACTATGATACAGAGACTGGAAATGAATTTGGATATTTGAATTTCTATTAAATCTTATAAGGAAGGAAAAAAGCTAAAGTGAAAAAAAATCTTTATGCCACCAAAATAGCAAATTGAAAACAAGTTTCATGGTGTAGAAGTTTCCATTTGAAGTGCAAGAAGACAACTCTTGCATAACATGTTTCTTAGTAAACCGCTGATACTTTTCTCAGTTTCTTTTTGTAAGGAAGCTAGATTACAGAAAATAAGACTCATGTACGACTACATTTTGTTAAATATAACAAATAGAACTCACCATAAAAGAAAAGCCAAGAAGTACCGGGTGTTTTTCTCCCCTATGCAATTATTCTGCAAGTATAATAACTTTCAGTACAACCCAGAAAAAATAAACATGTGATTGATTACAATGAGAGCCACATAAATAATTGTATAAAGATGGGGACTTTAAAAGCTCCTAACCATCCATCCACAGTGATGATCGAAGCGAGCAACACAGCGATCACAAATGCTGCAATGCTTTGACCTTGCAGGTCTGCATAAAAAATAAAAACCACTTTATAGATAGGTTTAACCTAGACCAAGATTTCAACAAAAATTTACACTAGGAGCTAACTCACTTTGGAATTTTGCAAGTGGTACACTCTTTCTCTTCATAAATGATATTATCATAGGGATAAGCAGAAACATACTGAGGAACATTCTCAGCCTTTATTGTCCCTGGATCAGAAAAGCTGGTCAAAAGAAAGAGCAGAACTCCAACAGCAACTGCCAACAAGCTTGTGTACCTAAAAAGAAAATATAATGTCCAACAAAATTGATGATAGAATAATTCTGAGAAGACCATACAAGCAGGTGAAGAGATACCTGTGGATTGCCCCTAAATAATATCCAGGGATATAGGCAAAGGAAGACTTGACAATGAAATATGTCGTTATGCCGATTATCACAAGATATATGATCTGTCAAGAACAGAATTTTCTGTTTAAGTGTTTATAACCAACAGAGAACAGAAGATAATTTCTTTTAAGAGGATGTTTCAATCGGAGCGTTAAGACTTCATGAGAAGAAAATCACCGACCCTA
The DNA here is from genome assembly GCA_031216105.1 of Dalbergia cultrata. Classification (NCBI taxonomy): domain Eukaryota; kingdom Viridiplantae; phylum Streptophyta; class Magnoliopsida; order Fabales; family Fabaceae; genus Dalbergia; species Dalbergia cultrata. Next base: position 1,340,866 of record CM062353.1, on the reverse strand, counting down.
ACAAAGTTCGCTTGCAACATAATACTATTGCACTGTTCACAATTTGCTGGGAATCAACACCAACCACAATGAATACTTTTTTATAAGGAAAACCATAACTCATAAGATTTCATACGGGAAAACGGAGGCAGTAGCACCTTATGAACACTTAAAATATACCATAATAATAACAATAATAATTTCCCCCATAAATTAGGAGAAGCAATATGAGCCAGGGGAAAACTATATGCATTTGTTTGATCTGATTTGTTATGTAAGTTGTCGTGACGCACGCAAGATGACGGTGGTAGCTGATCACGAATCGAGATCAAAGCGGAATCTGCATGAAAAAAAGAAGAATGAGAAGGAGAAATTACCTGAAGAAGAGGATTAGGGCGATCGCAGCAGCAATATTCGACGGAGAGAATCGCATCCCTACACTTTGCCCCAAACACAGCCCCCACGAAACGCCTGCAGTGAAAATAAATAGATGAAATGAGAAATGAAATGGTAAATGAATATGAATAGGAGATAAGAGAAGAGTAGAGTAGAGTAGAGTAGAGACAGGAAGTAATCGTAGGCGCCGAAAGTGAGGAAGTAGTGGATTCGCTGGATGAAAGTGCCCTCAAAGATTGGCCATCGACCGCACAGGAAAGACACCACCACCAGTGCCGTTACCAGCCCGTGGCATACCAAAACCCACCCTACCGCCATCACTCACTCATATCCCACCCCACCCCGCCACCATCCTCCCCTTATTTCTATTCTCTTCTCTTCTCTATTCTTTCTTCCCTACTCCTCGACTGAGCGGGGTACCTGAAATACAACCGTCAATTTTATTTTTTTTTAATGAAATTGCCTTCTTTCTTTTTTCTCTTTTACTTTGTAATTTCAGGCAAATATTTTGAATCAAAGATAATAGTGAAATAAAGAATTTCACCAAGTGATTAAGATCCTAGTTTATTTCTAATTTGATTAATTATTATTTGTACTTATATTTTAACAAATTTTCTTATTATGCATATACTTGCAAGTAACTTCACAATAAAAACTTAAAAAATTTATTAAAGATGAGTTTAATTTTAATGTATTGGCAATGTAAAAAAATTTTACAATATCATCCAATCTCATCTCTTCTTTTATTTGACTTTTCAAGTAGTGAGGGTTTAAAATAATCCTATTTACTATTGTGTTATTAAATGATTGGATGAATATATAAAACTTCTTTGCATTGTTAATATATTCCAATTATATCCATTAAAGATAATCAACAATTAATGAATATTACTTGGGGTTAAAAAAAAAAATCATCATGTGACCGCAGTAGTAACTATTTCATAAGTTAGATTTTTATTTTTGGAGAAACAAGTTAGACTTTTAAAATAGAGTGAAGTACCTGTTTAGTCCCTTTAAGATTTTTTCATCGGACTATTTAGTCCCTCAAGAAAAATAATTACCTTAATAGTCCCTCAAATTAAAAATATCGGTCTCATTAGTCCTCTGTTACTTCTCCATTTAGGGACGCCGCCACCACCACCATGGTTATGCTCTGTTTGCAGAAATGCCACCACCACCATGGTTCTCCTCTCCGTGAACAAGCTTATGTCCTCTCAACCACCGCCACCTGAACAAGCTTATACAACTAGTTTTTCTAACCAATCATCACCACCACCAACATCCACGGCCTCCTTCCTCACCACAACATCCTCCTTCAACAACCATCATTTTTCTAACCACCATTGCAACTACAACTAGACAAAATCAAATCACAACAAGTCCCAACAAATCATAAACCAAGCAAGTTCATTCCATTTCAAACATTAACAAAATTCCAGAGAAAAGAGAAAGAATGGAGGAGGTTCTGTAGCCGCGACTCTCCCCACCAAACACCCCGATGAAGCTGCAGATGAAGTCGACCGTCATGTTCTGGAAGTTCCAGGAGGCGAGGTGGAGCTGTGGGTTGTGGAGACCAAGGGGGAGAGGAAGAGGAAGAGGAGGGAGAGGAGAACCATGGTGGTGGTAGTGGTGACGGCAACATTTAACGTCCATTTAACGTTCCACATAAGCATTCTGTTAATGTTTCAAGACTTAAATCCGTTTAGTGACTAAATATTCCTATAAATAAGATCTTCAGGGACTGCAACTATAATTTCAGATGTTGAAGGACTAAATAGATCAGTAAAAAATTTTTAAGGGACTACTAGGATAATTTAATCTTTAAAATATTTATCAGCATGTAATTTGATAGCGGTGAAAAGAACTTCACACCAGAATAATCACCTTCTGTTTTATTAATTCAACAATGTTTCACAACTCATCAGAAGTTCCTCGTGAATCTCTTGTAGAAATTATAAAGTTAGCCGTCCACGTTATTCCCTTGATAAAAATTCACCTTGTATTTTAGTAATTCAAACAATGTTTCACAACTCATCAGAAGTTCCTCTTGTGAATCTCATCAAAACTTCAGACTTTGCCTAACATTCAAGGGAAAAAGCCTCTCCAAATGGACCAATCATGCCTTAATAAAGAGTCAATCGTCTTGTCTAGTCTACCAAGGAATTTTCAATGTTCGGAATTTTTTTCCCATGCCAAGAAGTAGATGCAACTGTTCCATGGAAAATAAATGCGAGTATAACTTCTCCATCAAATTGGACACAAATTATCCAAACCAAGAAAAATATCCAACATACGACCAGGACGCCAGAGATATAGCCTCAGCAAGAGGGTCAGATTCGATTACTTTGTTTGAGGCCATCAAACAATGGTCAAGTTCTTCCAAGGCGCGTATTCAAATATATTCAAGAATATTGTCGTGTTGAGTTATTTAAGCAAACCTGCGGGACTTAAACTTACATAGCTATCTGTTGCAAGGTCCTTTCTTGTAAAATAAACCGTTTTTCCGGGGTCATACACCTTGTCCTTTCCCCTCAGACACAAATGATCTTTCACACATTAAGTCCAGAAGCGCTAACCAGAAGAATCAAGAAACTGTATTGATTCGCTGCTCTCCTTTGTAACGAAAGATATTCAGATTTTGCTCCCAGCAGATTGGCGCAGACCAACACCAAATGAAAGTTGTTGGAAGTCTGAAATCAATATATATCCTGGAGCACGGTTTAAAGGGAGTGAGGAGGGCCATCGAGGGGGTTCCAGTTTCAATTAGAGGTCTGACGCGTCAATAGAATTCTCTATAATGTCAATGCAGGATCCAACAGAGTATCCCATGGTCATAGCTTCAGCAAGCTTAGCTCGGGCTGCTTCATGTCGACGCAAGAGTAACACCGTGTTTAGCACAGACCATCTAACTTGAGAATCTGCCTTCTTCTGTGTGAAGCCCAGACCCTTGAGCAATAAATCCAACTATTTACAATTAAGAAAAATTGCAATTAGCAATGTTATAGCCCAGTGTGAGTTTTCATTCTGCCATGACCAAGAAAAGTGAGTTAAGAACTGCATATACCTTCCTTATGTCATCCAGACCTCCTTCAGCGAATCCATATATAAGATACTCAGTGGACACACCAGCCAGTGCTACACAGGAAAATCTGTTCAATGTCTAATAACATAAAGCAAAGGATTTTTGTCACATAATAAAACTTTGTAATCCATAGAGCACCAATTAAAACAAACTAAAAGCAGTGCAGATTAGATATCAGTAGGAAAGGAACATACTGTAGCAGAAACTTTTCCCGCATTAACCTGCATGACACGGAGGATGCTAACAATCAACACAGTTGACAAATAGAAGCAGTTCATGGGATGCTTGATAAGCAAACTGTTTATTGAGAGAATAATGTATTTTCTTAATTGCATAATTGACTTGGATTCACCCAACTGAAACAATATGTTTAATTATGCAGAGGTCAAAGCCAGATTACTCGGACAAACAATCATGCAGGAACACATACCTAAATGGAACATTAAAATATAAGTAAAGGAACAAAGAAAGAAACCAACTTCTTCAAGAAACTCAAAATCCACAAAAGCAGTGCCTGCTTGAACATTGAGAGATCCCTCCTTCTTCAAAGCATCCAAACTAGAAAGTATATAGCTTTTAGGAAGTATCCCTACTAGATAAGCAACTAAAAAATGGCCAGCTTCATGCTGCATGAATAAATTTGCCATGGTCACTTCATTGTCATCAAGATGATTTACATTTAAGCAAAATCAATAAGAGGATGACATCAATCTGACTTGAATAACCCTATTGTGGTATTTCTGACTAAAGCTGTGGCCAATTGTATCAAGAACCAAGCTACCAATACCTCCACCGAAAGAGACCTGCAAACAATTAATTTGATGAGTGAAGTCAATAAATTCTTTCGTCAGTGAAAATTCAAGGAGCATCAGAGCATGTCAGCGAACAAACATGAATGTAGCGGAAGTCTAAGAAACAAGTGATGATGAATGATAGACAAACATGGTCCATTTTTTCCACAACGCAAGAGAGAAGCATGAAGTATAGTTCAGCATATTGTATAGATCACAGGTAACTTCTAATCACTGATATGTGAATCTTAAATTCTTAATACTTATACCACAGTCAAAAAGGTCTGTTATGAGTAAAGGGGGGATAATAGGATTTGAAATCTTTCAGTCATGTTGGCACCAAAATCAAATAGGAAATAGCGTTTTTACAAAGGGCAGCAAATTATTAACATCTCAATAACCCAAAATTAGATGGACAAAGCATGAGAAGAGAGAATAAAATCAGCCAAATATACAAGTAGAGTGCCTTATTTATTACAGAAGTGATCCAATGCTTATGTTCAGCAGAAGTTGCAAACAAATACGGCTCTTCAATCAGGCCTTGAACCATGTGGTCAAATGAACATACAAGTTTCAGTGAAAGCGGAAGCACATTACCGAGTCTAGTGTCCACAAGGATAGCAATCCCAAGGATATATAAAAGATTTGCTGTGGGGAAATCCCAAAGGCATTCCAGGCAGCAAGCCCTCCTACAGTAGCACCAATCTGCAGGTTCCTCTCTATTGAACCAAGTGTTGTATCCTCTGGTGACAGAAGAGATAGCGTTTCTATTCCGTTTAGCTTCAACTCATCCAATGTGTAAAGCCTTTGAGGCACCTGCACACGCATTCAACTCAATGAATGAAGCAAGCTCTATCTGTCCTAGCCTTACTTCATAATTTGACACACCATTGCGCGACAGTTGATTAAATGAGTAAACTTAGCACAATTTAAATTGATGAAGTACAACAGTCCATGGGATGCGATAGAAAGACTGTGACAAGGTTAATAAATCATAATTTTCTTCAGAGTGCAAACCCAATCAGTTAGCAGATGCTATGACCGAGATAAAGCCAAGCATTTCTTATAATAAAGAAGCAAGACAAACCTGCCTGGCTGCACCGAAACAGCGAAGGCCACCGGGCTTACCCTGAAAATCCTTGATAAGTGCGAGGGCGGCTCTATCATCCCCGTTTGTTAGCTCCTTGTCCACTTGCTCCAGCACCTCTCGCCTGTCGACCTCAACGTTGGAGGAGCATCGGATTCTGACCCTAAGCCTCACTTCACAAGGTATTACTTTCAGTTGCTTGGGATATGAGGTCACACCCACGCCCACGTAGTACATCAGAGGCAAAGCACCCATTTCTTTAATTAAAATTCTTATAGTGGATGAAGAAATGAATTTACCTCCGAAACTATCATTTGATTATTTTCTTTGGACACAGCTTCTGAAGGCACGCCATTGTTGCGTTTGCATTCCATGCGTTCGTTCTTCACCACATAAAAAAGTGATATAATAACCAATTTCGAAATCACATAAATGCCTTTTTTTTTTTTTCCCCTTTTAATGTTCTCCTGCTCCATGGCTCTAGCCCTTTTTAACGGAAAAACCAAAAAAAAAAAGGTTTTTATTTGATACAGTAAATTAAATTAATTAAATCATACAAACATTATAATAATTGATATATATTAAAAAATTAGTTCATAAAAAAATATTAAAAATAGCATTACAATTGCTTCATAAAATAGAATTATAAGATTGTAAAAATGTCAAATATAATTATTTATTGTTAAAACACTTCTTGAAAACCCAAAAACTTCTAACCCACAAAACCCCCTACGCCTTACCATTTGACGACGACGCTTATAGCATATAGACATAGATACATAGCTATCCACAAGCGACACGGTTTTGGCGCCTCTGGTAAGTTTTCCTATGCAATTTATCGTATACTACCATTTGACTTGAGATCTTCACCTGAGAATGGTTGCTGATCCCAATAGTAAAAGTAGTTTTATTCCAATTTCCGGATAACATGGATCAACATCCTTAAATTTGCACCACTGGAAATAATCTAAATTGATGAAAGCCAGCTCCATGCACTACTCTTCAATAGCAGAAAAAAAGAATGAATTACTACCGGGCAGCCAAAAAGCTCCTGAAATTTGCAATCTGTAATGGACGGCATCGATAATGTATACTTTCCTACCAGATATTCTCAAAGCTTTAATGCGTACTCTTGTGTGCTTGTTCTGACAGACTATGACGAAAAGCAGAAACATTGCTCTTCAAAAGAGACACCACAGTCAACAAAAGCCAGTCGTAATTACCGAAATATAGATTTCGAACGATTTACACTGGTCTTCCAAGACTAAAATCTTAACTTAGGTATCAGAATGACGATAACTCGAAGATCCACCTATAAGCTCGCAGGAAAGACATTCAATTGCAAAAAGAATTGAATACTTGTCGAAAAAAACTTGACTGTAAATAATCCAATTCAGTTAAGCACAAGCAAGGTGTGTGATTGATTAGAACAGGCATATAACGACACCCAAAACGTCACAAACCCATCAGCCAGTAAAGTGCAACAGGCACCAGTTTCAGACTTTCACTAATAACAGTAGACCCAAAAGAAACAGAAACAGAGAAAGCAAGAAATAAAGACTAGAAAGATGATATTCTGAAATGAAAGACAATGGCCACTTAAAAAATAAACAGTATCATCGCGCCCCTTTTCTTTCAATCAAGATCGCTTCAGAACAAATTATAAAAGAAAGCCATTTTTGCATTCATATCCACCTAAAGAGAGCGAAATACACCCAGCTCAGTGCACTGATAATAATTATGACTCTCAGTTGCAACAGATATCACGAAATTTAACAGAACATGTATTTTACAACCGCAGAAAATAAAACTATAGCCTAATTAAGACCCTACAAAAACCCTTAAAATTCTTGAGAAGCAGATCCAATCTCGTCCTTGCCCTTGCCAGCCTTCTTGGGAAGAAGAGTCTGATGGATGTTGGGCAAAACACCACCATTGGCAATGGTGACCGATCCCAAAAGCTTGCTCAGCTCCTCATCGTTCCTCACCGCAAGCTGAATGTGCCTCGGAACAATACGATTCTTCTTGTTGTCCCTCGCAGCGTTCCCAGCAAGTTCCAAAACCTAGACAAGAACCAAGAAACGGATTGATCAGATCAAAAGCGGCACAATCACCGACCAGACTAAGAAACACGACACAAGATTGAAGGAAAGAGGAACGAACCTCAGCAGCAAGATATTCAAGAACGGCAGAGAGGTAGACAGGAGCACCGGCTCCGACACGCTCGGCGTATTTTCCGGCCTTGAGGAATCTGGCGATCCTCCCGACGGGGAACTGGAGGCCAGCCTTCTGAGACCTCGAGACCGATTTGGTGGCCTTGGGTTTGCCCCTTCCGCCCTTCGTTGATCCACCGGTGGAACTCATTCTCTCTGATCGACGGAGAAATTGGGAACCCTAACCCTAGAATTTGCGATTCGGTGTGTGTGGGAGCTTGGAGAGTGTAGAGAGGGCAAACACGTAAAGGGGCTCTCGGTGGAGCGGAGTTATATAGTAGCGTAACCTAAGCGTTGATTGGTCCTTATGGTGAGACGCGGATTGCCAGCGTGGCATCCCCCACTAGGATTCGCGGGAAACCGCCTTTTCGTTTTTCGGCATTTTCGAATAACCCGCGCCCGAAACGTTTTCGAGGCTGCAATATAACTCAAATTAAAATTAAAAAAAAGGATGGAAATTGTTGAATTTTTTTGAAAAAAAAAAACCAAATACCCCAAGAGGAAAATTAATTTTCATATGATGTTTCCCATAATATCATTCTAATATGGGCTACAGAGGTTAATTACGAGCTTATGGGTAATAAAACTCGGACAATCCGAGTTAAGAAAAGGCCAAATCTCTAAAACATACGCGAGAACAAGCGTATTATACAATGACCTTGGATAGTCTGAGTTCTTTGCAAAATATCAAATAATAATTTATTATCAAAATATCTAAAAGTTGATAAAAAAAAATTGGATGCTATCTCAAGCACAAAGGCAACTGCAAGCTTTCAAATTAGGTACCTTTGGACAAAGAAAGCTACAGAAACATGTTTATATTGGAACATGATTAAATCAAAGAAAACATATCTCGACCATTCTATTTCATTAGTTAATGCATGTTTATAATGGTGGTTAGTAGCTGTTGGAGAATTTAAAACAGTTAACATGTTTGGAGATTAGTCTCAATAAAACTCATGAGATATTATAAAATATTTTTAAAATTTTAACATTTTAATACACTCTATATAGTCATCAATCATACTAGCTACAACCATTAAATTGAGAATAACACAACAAAAATCACTTAATTAAAAATAGCACTACAAACTTTAAAGTACAATTTCTTAAAAATTTACAATAACATCGTTAATAGTAAAATAATATGACTCATCACTATGAACTTGAGTCAAGAGCATGTAGATAACGACTGCGACAATCAAAACTAATTCTAATTTCATCTTGAGTCACAACATCTTTGCGGAAATTTTCAAGGAAAAATGACCATGTATATGCAGTTTCACCCTCGAAGATAGCAAAAGTAATTGGCAAAATGATATGATTGTCATCTTATGCAACTGCAATTAAGAGATCCTTGTATTTTCCATATAAATAAATGTGTCCTATTTACTTGGACAAGTGGTTTGTAATATCTAAACGCTTTAATATAGGGATCGAAAGTTTGAAATACACCGTGAAATATATGAACATTTGGCATTGAAACTAGACAACAAGCGTCATTATTCTCCCCTAGTTCCCCAGCTTCCAAACACAAAGGACAACAAGAGATTCTCAAAATATCACCTCGGCCGCAACTCTCTGTGTCTCATCTCTACTGCCCTTTCACAATCGTGTTGTTAAAGATATCCAAAAAGGCTTGGCCCATCAAGTTGGTCTGCTTAACTTGTCATTTTTAGCAAGTTGAACTACATTTTAAAGCCTATAAAAAAAAATTAGCCCACCTAACCTGCTGGTTAAGGTGGCCTTGGCCAGTGAGCTAATGTGTTTTTTATTTTTTAAAGAAAAAAGAATGTTGATATTACTCTGTGATTATCAATTTATTATTACTATACAAAATAAACTGGTATTGCTTCTAAGGTTGAATTGTTAGTTTGTTGTATCATTATTCGTGTTGGATTTTTTTTTTTTACTATTATATTGGTATCATTGTTAATTTTTAAAAACTTTTCCTTAAAAAAATTTGTTAATCCATTAAGATAAAGTTTTTCATTACTTTTTAATCTTTTATTTATTTTAGCAGGCTAGCTTGCCAATCCACCAACCCACCTAAAAACATATTTGGCTCATTGTCTTAGCCCATTTTTACTTTGGTAAGTCGGCTCACCTTGTTTTTTATGGGCATTTGGCAAAGAGGGCACAAGCGAGGCAAGCTGGCCTATTTTAACACCTTTATGTGATGCCGTTAGGATTGCGCTGCACCACGCCACCCCACCATGTTCACCCTCCCTTCTGAATCCTTGTTTGCCACTCCTTCCCAACATAAACCCTTACTTTTATGAGATTTCAAACCTTAATCCCTAATGTTGTATGCTCCATGTATTTTTTTTTTCTTAGTAAGTATGGAGATAGAGGTTATGTTCAGGATAAGGGTAGGGGTAAAAGTGGGAGCAAATGGGGATATTAGTAATAAGGATAGGGGTAAAGGCAATGGTGATAAGGGACTATAGTGGAGTGGATGGAGGCAGGGACTAATTTGCAGTGATTATGGTATTTACTAGCATGCATCATCACCAACTCCATCAGACTTAATGGTCAAGGGTCAGTAAGTGTCCGACATTTGACATTGTTAGGGACCAATTATGTAATTTCTTTTTGTCAAATATCAAGTTGTCCAACAACATGTCACGACTCAATTTGGACACGTGACCAGCAGGTGAGAAATCTCATTTCCACGTAAGCCTCATGACCTGTATCGCTCTATATGCACAGTAATTCATAAAATCATTTTTAAAGGATAGTTTTGTTTTCCAAAAAAAACAAACCCCTACTCTGTAAAATCATGATGATCAAGTCAAAATTCTCTAAATCTGTCTCTAAAAGTTGGATTTCATAATATCACTAATCGTATATAGAGTCCTTCGTATACAAATAGCAATGAAGGTGAAGTTACATAAATACAATTCAGAATAACAATTCAGTATACAAAACCATGCAAAACATAATTATGCTTTTTAGTCCAGGATCCTACCTGCATGAACACTGGAGAACTATAGACAAAATGATAACAAGGCTCACCAGATGAAGTCTAACGTTGCTGGGAATAAGATAGTTGGGAAGTACCCTCAGCAGCTACTGTATATGTAAAATATGAGAAGAAAAAGCAAGGTAGGTTTTGTTACCGAGACTCAATGGGTGAGTCCTCACCTAGAACCCCCTTCCATGAGACATTAAGGGAAGATACACCAAAGTCATAATAACAATAATAATAATAATTAAAAAAAAACTTTAACACATTTTATACTTGTAATCACATAATTAAAATCACCAACTCAATAGTATTCTAATAGAGAAACAGAAGTCTCTGGTCAAATATGGGCGTTAATATCTTCATCCCTAGTGCGACAATAGTTTCTTTGTTTTCTCTTGCCTTGGGCTACTTGGTACCAAGGTTAACAGATTAACTGTCATTAACACGTAGTTTGTTTCTCTATAACTGTTGTCCAATTCAATAAAAATTCTAAATCTTCTCTCTATCTCTTATAAGATCTTCTATCCTAAGGTTCAAAACCTTGTTCATATACAACATGCGGTAACAATGATCATAAAATCAACACGATAGCTCTAAACATTCAAATCACAGTTCATCTCTTTACAAATTCATTTCCAACAATAATAGTCTCATGAGTTTTCTCAAAATACAATTTAGGCTATTTTGAAAACCATAAATTTTCAATTCAGCAGAAATCTTAATAGTTCTTAAAGTAAACTATAAAATCATGACCTATTTCATATTTTAGTCCAAATAGATATAATGAATAATATAAAGATTACATAGATGAACTCACTTACCTAGAGTAGCAGAAGATGATGGTTCCATACAAATAGGATCTTAAGACACAGGAATTACACCAGTATCTACCATGTAAGCCATAGAACTCTAGATTGACATCTAATAATCCTTATTGACATAGATACGACTCTAACACAATGAAAAAACTTCCCTTCTTTGAAAAGCATAGACACCTTTTTGCCAACCCCCAAAACAAGAAGAAATTGAAAGGAAAGAAGCAAAATCACCAAGATAACATACCTTAAAACCTTGAAAAGAAAGATTAAGGTTGATTTTGAAGGAAAATAAAAGAAAATAGAGAAAATAAAAGAAAATAGAGTTTTGTGGTGAAAGAAGGTGGAGAAATGAAGTTTCTTGAGTTGGGGTATGTGTGTTGGGGGGGTGAATTAGACCCCGAAAATGAGGTTTTTTTAAAAAAATTTGACTGCTATAGCGTTAAAATGAGCACTGCAATGCTCTCCAGAGTTATCTTTCCCACATCTTTGAGTAATAATTCAAGTGGAACCTTCCCTCAATGCAAGTGGGTCATGAGGAACTCTATGACAATCTTGGATTTGCCTAGGGACACATGTATTGCACTAAACTTTCATAGGAAACAGTATACCTAGTATATAACACAATGAAATTGTCCATAATTGGTCTGGGGGTTTACTCTAATTTATCATAGATCAATTTGTCTTATGGTAGTTTTGAGGGACTAAAATGTATATTTCTTTTGTTGATAGACCAATTTGTTTGACGTTATTTTCATGGATAACCGAATTAGAGCTTTACTTTTATAAATATCTGAGTTCAATTTTTATACATCAATAATTTACACTGTCATTCAATCAGATTCTATCACAACAGTAAAAATATTTGAGTGTCATGTTCCTTGCTTGAAAAGTTGTTAAATGGAATATGATTTGATTAGATGGAAATGTAAACATTTTTTACACTATCAATGTATAAAAAATTCAAAATTAAACTCTAGATTTTTTTTTATTGAAATAAAGTTAATATAAAACAAAATACTCTAATTGATCCATTTTCAACTTTGCACTGGACAATTTGATCTTTTAAAATAAAAAAAAATTAAAAGAAGTACCTACAAATTTAAAACAGTGGACAAATTGGTCTATTTAGAAAAAAATAAGATAAATTAATCTCTCAATAACCATGAAAAATGTCAAGTTAATCTTTATATGAAAGGAATAATTTATTTGATATTTTCAATTAGCAAAAATTTCCTTGGTTTTCTTTTGCTGGATTGACCAATTTGTCTTATATAAAATTTTAAAAAGACCAATTTAAAGATTTTGTCTTAATATAGATATGTACTTAATTTATGATTGAATAAAAATAAGATGATATAAATATGAACTTTTTGAGAAAATAAATACAGTAATATCTCAATAAATTTTATTAAAGCATATAATTGTCAATAGATTTTTAAGGAGACCAAAATTAAGATCATTTTTTCGTTTTTGTTTTCTTTTAAACTTTTCGTAAAAGTCAATGGATTGGTATTTGACGTAATAGCACGTAAAAGTCATTTTCTTGCAAGGACCATTATAAGGTCATAATACGTTTAACGAGTCAAGGTGTAAGATTTCAAATCACAATTCATTTAGTTGTCGAAATATATATATATGATAGTCTTCACTTTTTTTGGTTGAAATCCATGTCTAATGATTAAAAATGCGTATTAGGTCCATAATCCATGTCCAATGTCAAATTTTAATATATGAATTGATTAATTCATATGTTCAAATAATGCTAAGATTTCATAAATTTTTAGGTTAATAAAATAATATATAACAAAATTTACTATTCAATATTCTTCAATCATTTGGTTATATAACAATTGCTAATGTAAACTCAGTATTATTTAAATAAAATTATTATTTTTTAAGTATCAGCTTATCATAATATTGAGATTAAACATTGATATTAAAAAATCAAAAGGAAGATATAATAATAATATAAGATATATGAAAACATCTTGCTATTTTTTATACTCACTAATTTTAGTTAAATAAAAAATTACAAGAAAATTTCTATTGCAAGCAAATTACTTAAAAGAGAAAAATATCATTTTCTCAGTAAAATCAAAGTTATCCCAATAAAATACAAAAATAATGCACCTTTCAAAAATGTCATCATCATTAAGCAACGCACAAAATTGCGAATACTGATTAAGGCTTGTCATGAAACACTATCAATAATACAAAACAAAGCACAAAATGATAAATAATCTTGTTTTCTTCTCATAACATTCAATGACATGTTCCGGGTACTATATAAACAACTTATAATCCAAAATTTCCAAAAAAAGAGCTTAAGATTATTTCATACAAAATCTTTTTCTATAAGAAATAATAGCTTAAATTTTTAACCTAAAATACCCAAACATGATTATATATCTGAAATGGTTTTTTATTTTTATTTTGGAAAACTCTATTTTTTATGCTTCCCAAAGATGCACTTAGAACACAAAAAATATATGTTTAATTAATCTGAAAATCCTTATAATTTCATCAAAATTTCAATTGGATACTTAAAGTTTAAAAATTTACAATTAGATTCCTATAGTGAATAAAAATTTGTAATTATATCCCTATAATAAATAAAAATTTGTATAAAGTTCCTAGACCTAACTATCATTACAAAAATATGAGCTCAATCACAATATTCCCCTATATTTTATGACGTGAGTGCACACTTAAAAAGAATAACCAACAATAGCCTCATCTTTATATTTTTTTTAATACTTAATTGAACTTATTTATTGTCAAATAACAAAAGGATAAAAATCCATCTTGACGGGTTTTAGAGATAATTTGAAAACATTATTTGGTTTTTTTTTTTTTTTTTGGAGGGGTTCAAGCAAATTCACATGAAAGTTGTAGTAGACAAATTTAAGGAATATTCTAGCTAATCAATGTTAAGTTCAGTAACTTGATTACAAAATGTATATTACTCTAGGACTTTATTATAAATTTTTAAACTACATGATTCATTAGTAAATTTGATAAAATTGTATGGACCAATAAACTAGTTAAACAAAAGATTAATTACATCACCCTCTAGTATCTTCCAAATAGTTAACTTTGAATTATGAATAAATATTTATTTTGGTCATTAAAATCATATACATGCTTCATTTTCGTTGATAAAATTAAGAAATTATCAAAGGACTAACTTAAATTATTTTTTAAAATTTTAATTTAAGGACTAAAATAAAACACATATACCATTTTATGATAAAAATGGACATTTAGTCATTGAATTATGAATCCTTATTATGTCTCTACTCTTTACAACAATTTTTAAAAATATATGTCATTTAAAATTATGAAAGTTTATTAATAGAATATTGATTGACCTAAACAAAATGTAACTTCCCTAAATAAAGATAAAAACTAAAACATTTGGTATAGTAATATACAATTGAACATTTGTTAATAAATTATGTATTGAATTTAAGGATCTATTCAATTAGTGCTTAAGAGTACTGATTAAAGAATCAAAAAGAAAATTTCATATATTGAAAGGATGAGTTTTGATATTTCTAATTGATGAGGCTCCCTATAAAAAACTTTTTTTTGGTTTATTTGAACTTCTTTAAGCACTTAGAAAAATCCAAAAAAATAAATTCAACGTTTTTATACTATATATACTAGTGAATTGATAGACACTTGCATGCTTATCAATTCACATTTTTAAAATTAAAATTAAAATATATTTTTTAATTCATTTATTATATGTTTTTTTAAAATTATCATTGCTTTAAAGTTTTTTATAACTTCTTTCAATTGTTTTAACTTCCCTTAACTTTTATATTATGGAAATTTTGAAAATTTGAAATTTGGAAACTAAAAAAAAGTTAAAAGGAGAAATTCCCTTTATACATACTAGCAACTTAATAAGCACGACATTTATTTTTCATGACAATTGCTCATGTGCATATCATTGGCAGTTTTGTTGGTCTAATATTTCTAACGTGCCCATCAAGTAACATTTTAAAATTTTCATGTAATAACCCACAAATTATATAGGATCTCCACTTGTATTATTTTTGTATGATCAAATTAGTTAAAAATGATCGATCATTGTTTTTTGCTATATTTTATATCTCATCTTTGTTTTCAACATACTATAATAAGTATTATATTATGAGTTTAATTTCTATATATTGTCAATGTAAAATAATTTTACATTAACTTCCAATAAGGTGATGCTACATAAGTATTGTGGATGTTGCGCATAACCAATATCGGTATTGCACCCGGCTCAAATCCTACTTAGTAAATAATTGGACAACTCAATGTCAGCAATACATGTATAATTGATATTATAAAGTTATAATTTGACAACTTAATTCTTTGCTAGTTCATCACATTACTATGGTCGATTTGTATGCACACATATTTGACAGTGATACCGTTCGATCTTTATATAATATAAAATAGGATATATTTGTAATACTTTTTAGATTTAAGATATATGATGTATTATTTTTTAATTTTAAATATGTAAAAAACTCACAAAATTGTGTTGCTTTATTCTGACGTTGACGTTGATAGAGACGCTGTCAAGTCGCCAAATGGAGGAAATGGAATCTATAAGCGTGTCCGGTTTCGAAATGTGGCACTACGCAGGGACCGAAGCAGCTTCGTGTCCTCCTCTTATTATGTTGTACTGTATCTTTAAATAATTATCCAATTTTAACATTAAAATTTAAAAAATCATTAAAAATAATTTACTGAATAATTTTTATTTTTTAATATTCAAACTTTTTTCCTTCACTTCTGCTATATCTTGTTACACCTTCAATAATATTATCTCTCTTTAAAAATATTTATAACTTTTGAACAAACATAAATATTAAAAAAATAATAAATATATTAAAAATAAAATAAATATAGTAAATGAAATAATATATTCCTATTGAATAAAATGTTTTTAAAAAATTAATAGTTAGTGAGTGAAATTATTTAAAAATACTATTAAAAAATAAATAAAGATTATATTAGGATGTAAAATAGTTTAAAAGTATATATATATTTTAGAATATAAAATTATCTTAAAATAGATAGGTATTCTAAAAAGAATATAATATTTAATAAAAATAATATTAAAAAATAATAAAAATTATTTAAATTTTTAAAATAAATAATTATTCAACAATATAAGAGTACTGTACTACTAATTCTATTATCTTTCTTTTCCTTTTTTTTATAAACTTATCTTTCTTTTCCTTTATCAGATGTCAACAAGGCTCAATTCCCATCCCCTATTGAGTATGCCGTAAAACACAAACACATAAAACCAAAAATAATCGAATTCATGACAGGGTCCCACCCAACAGTGCCCTTTCGGCTGCTCACTTTGTCGTGTTCTCCTTGTCCCTAACTGCACTCCCCCCTCGCACGTTAGCACTTGTCCCCGGCCATTTGCTACACTGCGCACCCTGTCCTCCTTATCCTTCACCCCCCTTCTCTCTCTCTCTCTCTCTCTCTATCTCTCTCTCTCCCCACTACTTGTAGTTTTTCCGTAGCAGTGCAAGTCCACATTTATCAACCTCACTGGTCCGATCTGCAACAGATTAGCGGCTACCCTTTTGTTCTCATTCGAACATGTGAGTGAATGCCAAGCGCGTGACCCCTCTTACCTTACACGATCCGCTCTTTCCGATGGCTGGGACTAACCAACTTAACCTCAACGAGTCCAAGGTTTTTCTATCTTCCTTCTTCTTTCCTTTTTTTATTTTTTGGTCCCTTCAGATTGTCGCGGTTTCTCGTTGGTTTGAGAATCTGAGCTTGTTTCTTGTTTCAAAATAGAAATCCTGCTTTCTTGTGTAATTTTGAAATGTTAATGATACTTTGCTAGGACTATGACCCTCCTGGTTTATTTATGTATCTTCTTGGATTTTGATTATTATTTTTCTTTTTTATTTTTTTAACAGCTTCTGATTATTGTTTTATTGTGCTATTTTTTCTTTCTTTCTCTCTTTTAATTATTACGCTTTAATAAAATAATAATTACTCCTACATCTTCTTCGTGTATTTCTGTTTCGTTCCCTGTATCGTTCTCCCTGTTACATCTTTAGACGGTATGGGGAATGGTTTTGGTGTTTTTTAAGGTTAGGGTTTTGTCACTTATGTGCTCTGCTGAGATTGGCAGTTACCACTTTTGTGTTGCACCTTGGGTGCTCAATTTATGAAGTTTTGGGGGTTTTGCTTGAGCTTGCCAAAAGCTTCTATTTATTTGCACTTGTAATTTATTTTTTGTTGGGTCCGATTTATAGCGATTATCTGATCATACTGTATTATCCTTATTTAATGTAGATGGTGGTTCCACTAAATATGTGGGTTCTTATCTCCAATTTTAAGTTGGCATACAATCTTCTTCGTCGCCCTGATGGAACTTTCAACCGGGATTTAGCAGAGTTCCTTGACCGGAAAGTTCCTGCCAATGCCAACCCTGTGGATGGAGTGTTCTCTTTTGATGTGATTGTTGACCACGGTACTAATCTCATCAGTCGAATTTATCGGCCTGCTGAGGGAGAAGAACGTCATGTTAGTATTGTGGACCTTGAGAGGCCTGTAACCTCTGAGGTTCTTCCTGTTATCATATTCTTTCATGGTGGAAGCTTTGCACATTCTTCAGCTAATAGTGCCATATATGATACTCTATGCCGTCGGCTGGTAGGCATTTGCAAGGCTGTTGTGGTCTCGGTGAATTATAGACGAGCACCTGAAAACAGGTATCCTTGTGCATACGATGATGGGTGGGCAGCTCTTAGATGGGTATGTTCTAGATCATGGCTTCAGAGTAGGAAGGACCATAAAGTTCATATATACTTGGCTGGCGACAGCTCTGGCGGGAACATTGTGCATCATGTTGCCCTGAGAGCAGTAGAATCTGGTATTGAAGTAATGGGGAATATCCTGCTCAACCCATTGTTTGGTGGGGAAGAAAGAACCGAGTCTGAGAAGCGTTTGGATGGAAAATATTTTGTTAGAGTCAAAGAAAGAGACTGGTATTGGAGAGCTTTTCTTCCAGAAGGGGAAAATAGAGACCATCAGGCATGTAACCCATTTGGCCCCAAGGGAAGAAATCTAGAAGGAATTCCCTTTCCGAAGAGCCTCATAGTGGTAGCTGGTTTAGACCTTGTTCAGGACTGGCAATTGACTTATGCTAAAGGGCTTGAGAAGGCTGGCCAAAATGTGAAATTACTATTCCTGGAACAGGCAACAATTGGGTTTTACTTGTTGCCAAATAATGAGCACTTCTCTACTGTCATGGATGAGATAAGAAATTTTGTGAGCTCTGACTGGTCATCATAGGCTTAACTTTTTCCATTCAGAAGGGCCGATTAGAAGATTATGTAGGCAATAGGTATGGTATTTGACTTTTCTTAATTGATTGCGTTTCTATTCTATACTATAGGACCCTGCTCCCCGTGGTTTGGTACTACTCTGGTATTAAATGTGTAGTGAGTTGGTGTAGCTGCATGAAGTTTTCTAGTGCGCATCATCAGGGCTTAGGTGATGTGGATAGGTAGCTTTTTTGGGACAAGGGGAGCCATGACTATGTCTATTGAACCATTTCTGAGTCTGAATTCCAGCCAAGAAGGACAGGAAAACAGGACTGCGGACTGTGGGCGGTGACCTTGATGGCTAATCAATGGAGCTTGTCTTATATATATATGTAACTAGCTAATTTTGGAACACGGATAGGGAAAGTATCAAATGATATTATGGTGCTGTATGATTATACGTCTGTGCTATATCCATGTGAGTTTGTTCATTGATGGACAAACTTTGCCTGTAAATGGAAAACATATATATATATTTTTCAGTGTAATGTAAAAGGCTTGTATTAAAATTATGTTTTTACCGTTTATACCTCGTATAGACAATATTTTTTTTTTGAGTTGTCTAATTTTCTGCGAATCATCGTTCATTAAAGAGAGTTATGGAACGTCTTTGACTGTGTAAGTCGACATATAAATCGCTGACAAATATCCGTTGAATATTGCTTACCGCATTTTCTTGTTTTGGCCATCATCGAGGACACAGAATCCCAAACTTTGGTTCAAATGAAATGCTTATTCAAATCCAATAACTAGTTCGGAAAGTTTTGATGTCAGAAGAAGATACTGGAATTGTCTAGCTTGGAAAACAAAAAAGGCCATAGAAGTGTTGCTATTGCAGGCGCATTACCTCGCTACTTCTTTCTCTCCAGGTACCCCACATCAATCACAGGGCTCAGGCACCGGCATCCGCACGAGTGGAAAGCTTCAAATTGTTGATTAAGAGAGCAATTCTTGGGTCATGTGTCATCTGGGGCCTTCATGCCGAAAGAGAAGACTTTCTGAACCTACTATACCAGATACTGCTCAAATATCTGCTAACAGTCCCCAGGCATTATTGTGTATAACTCCTAATATTGCCACTTAACATGTTTCATGGCTTGATCTGTCTGCTCCATAACGCTGTCTAACCGGTCCTGTGGATATGTATGTATCAAGAATCGAATGCAGCTTAATTGAAAACTGACAAACCAAATGCTGGTTTCTGAATATGAACCGAGGAACAAGAGGTGCATAGAAGGCCCTAAATTTTTCACCGTATGCAACTCTATCTTTTCTGCTGTAAATCTATATGAACAGAACGCACAGATTTGCTACTGCACAAGTCGAGATCCGTCCCAATCAAACACAGAAGTTCTAATTGCTGTTGCCAAATAAATTGGAAAAAAGCAGAAAAAAATATCAGCAGAAGAGATAATAAGATACAATCGAGACATCAGCTATCAAGAAGCGCATCTAATTGGGAGACTCTCCATCATAATTGGACGTAATGAATCGGTGGCAAAAGTAGGGGTCACATCATATCCAATAGTGATAGAGTGAGTGTCCCAATTGGACACTCACCTTTGAGTGTTGAAATAAAATTTGTCAAGAAAATATATCGGCATCATTTATTCTCATTTCTTGCTACTTTTGGAATTTTCTTGAATCAAAGAAGATTCATAGTGCATGTAAGCAATTAGAAATTACAGAGATGTAAACATACAACATAATGCTCATTTCATGATAATTAGTATAGCTGACATATTTGCTCAAGCTTTTGGCTAAATAAAGACTAACATGATTTTCAGAAGTCAGAGATCAAGATAGCTCAACTACTAGTTACTATAAAAGGTAGATCTTGATCCTCCCACCAAACAAACTCGTCTGGGAGAGGAACAAAGACAACCATTCAGTGCCCTTTAGCAACATACACAGCTAATGCCGCAGCCAAAAATGTAGTTGCAGAGGATATCACGGTCCATAAGCTTTTCATTTTATGTGCCGAGGCCACAGAGTTCTGCAGCAACTCCAGTTGTTGCTTCATATCAGCAACCATCTTATTCTTGCTGCTGAATGCTTCCATGATTGCACCCAGCTGTTCAGCATAAGGCTGAATTTCTTCTTCAATCTTCGGCTCATCGGACAGCACTCTCTCTACACTGTCATTTTGCTGGCACACAAGTGCAGCAGTACTCCTCAACAATGCCAGTGCCTGGCTTGAATTATTGCAGGAAAACTCGACCCTGGCTCTCAAATCATCCAACTCTTGTTGCGCTCCCAGAAGCTGCCGCTGCAATTCATCCTTTTCATTCATTGAAATGTCAACACGGCTTTCCAACATCACATTTTTCTCAACCAGCTTCTCCCGCTCACTTTTCATTTGGATTAACTCAGCCACCATTTGCTCAATTTTATCCTCCATTTTTGCAACTTGCAATGACAAGCTCTTCACCTTACCTTTCTCTTCGTCAAATCCCTTTCTGATGTTATCCCTCTCAAGCACCACTTCCATAATAGAATTCCTGCAATGATTAACTTCAGACAGCAAATGTTTGTTTTTCTCCTCAAAACCTCTGCAGGACTCTTTCAACTTATCCACAACACCCCTCAGCCCATCCAATTCTCCCTGCAGCTCAACAATTTCACTCTCACGCGCAGCTTTCACCAGTTCAATCTCATTCTTCTCCCTAACCGTTTCATCAATCTCTTGCTGCTTATCCTCCAATTCTTTCTGAACCATATCAAGAACTCTCTGAACACCATCCCTTCCCTCCTTCAACACCCCAACCCTCCCTTCCAACTCCTCCTTCTCCTTCACCAACTCTTTGATCTCGGCTTCCATCACCTCTTCCTTCTCTGCAGCCAATCCAAGACTCCCTTCCAATTCAAGAATCTTCACCCTCATCACCGCCTCCTCGTTGCACAAATCAAGTAACCACTCATTGAGTTGCTTCAACTCGGATTCCATTTCAATTATCTTGACCTCCCGGGCATCATTCAGCTTCGAAATCTCACTTTTCTCCCTAATAACAACCTCCATCTCACCCCGAAGCTTATCAATCCCCCTTGCGGACGCAGCAGAGTCCCTCAGAGCCAAGTCCCTTTCCTTCACCACTTCCCCAATTTCCCTTCCTTTCTCAGACACTTCCTCCGCAAGCTTCTCACGCTCCAACCTCAGCTTCAACACCTCATCCCTAAGCTCCCTCTCGCTGTTCTCCCTCCCAACAAGCTTCTCCCTCAACACAATAGCATCACCAACAACGCCCTCAAAATCACGCCTCAACTGGTCCCTCTCTTCTCTCACCCTACCGAACCAAACCCTCTCACCTTCGAGGCTTTCAGTGAGTCTATCCACTTCCCCTTTGAGAGCCTCGACCTGAGACCCTCTCTGGGCAACATCACGCCCCGTCTTGTCCTTCTCTGCAACCAATGCACCGAACCGGAGCCCCATTTCCCTCAGGCGCTCCTCCACGAGGACAAATGCGACGAGCTTTTGGAGCTCCAAAACGACGTTGTCGTCTGAGGCCGTTACGAGCTGAGCCTCCAAGACGCTGTGCTGCATTGCGGAGCGGTTAAACGCAGACTCGAGAGCTTGGTTGGTTTCGACAAGGGACTCAACTTGTTGCCTGCGTTGTGCGGTCTCTTTGAGGAGCATGGAGTTGAGGTTCTTGAGGGTCTGCACCTTTTCTGAAGCGTCGTCCACTGCGAGGGCTTGTGAGGAGGGAGTGAAGTGTTGGGGTTGGGGTTGTTTGGATTGGTGGGACAGCTTCTTTTTGGCCATATCTGAGCTTTGAGGTGAAGGAGAAGATAACGAGATTCGGGGGAGGGTTTACGTTCGGCGGTATTTGGAGTGTCGCTGTAGTGTTCTCTTCTGTGACCCTGCGCCGTTGGCTGCGTATAGATGAATGCGAGAGGGGATATGTGAATGCTGTGTTATCACCTTTTGGAATTCAAATTCAAATTTTGGGCCTAAGCCCTAATCAAAATCACTTTGGGTTGGGTTTGGGAATATGTTCCTTCCTTTTTTTATTGTTAATTTGTTGGGACTTGCAGCAAAACCTTGAGTAATGCCATAAGTAGTACAGCGTGATGCATGGGTCAATGATATAATTTAAATTCAAAATATATTTATAATAGTTAGAGTGTTATAATATTTAAAGAAATGAACTGATAATAATTTTAACCAATAATATTTTAAATTATTTATAAAAATTAGTTATTATACAAATTAAATTTGTCTAAATATAATTTTTTTTAATTTAAGTTGAAAATACATTGATGATTCCTTATAAATATATTACATGTGCAATGCATATGTTAGCTTATTATCACCCATTTGAAGTCAACATTTTTAAAAATATTGTTTTATGACATTTTTTTATCATATAAATATCTTAAATAATTTTTTAAAAAGCTCTTATAATATAAGTTATATATGAAAAATAGAATTAAACAAATGAATAAATTTGATTGGCCATCATTGGTGATGGAATTTGATGATTGGGCATAATTAATGGGGGAATTTTTGGAGGTAAATCTAAAGCATCATATGATCACATCTCACCAATCTCACTATGATGAAACCTTGTTTAAAAGATATAAAGATAATTTGGGGTTCGACGGCTTGGAAATTGGGAAATTTTCGTACTACTTCTGTATTCCTTTTCTAAAATAACAACTAATTTGAGAGTTTAATTTGATTTGATCGAGTAAAAATTAAACAGCATTTCAGTTTTTTTTTTCCTTTATGGGAATACTATTGCAGTTTTTGGTTTGATTGAAGTTTAAACTCGAATTGTCCATCTTTCAGTATTCATGTAGTATACAGTATGAGATAATAATATTCATATTGTGAAATATGGCATTGCCCCAAACGAGACCATGAAATGGCTTGTAAGGTTGAACGCATGTCTCATTAATTTCTATCTCTGACATCCAACCAGAGACTACTCTTGACAATTAATCACTTGAAATAAGTTCTGTGTGAGCCAATTGAAAAATCACGGGATGCATCAAGTAAGAGTACTATATATAGTACATGTTGTTATTGTTACCAATGGACCACCCTTAACAAATTTACTCCAAGAGCTTATCCTCTGAGAATGCAATTGAGGTTATGCTCCATGACAGTACAGTACTATTTACTCCAAGAGTACTGCCTGTACATTAGTGTCACATTCCACTGTGCTTGCCAACGAAGAGTGGGTTCTTTCCATATGCTTTTCGGTGGCATATTCATGAATCTACCCTCCTTTCCCTTTTCAGTGGCATACCCGTATGGTTACATACCAGATGCTGGACAGCTTGTCATAGTCAAAGTTGGTCGAAAATTGGATGCAGTAGCATATTTATATATACAGGCTTAGCATGAATAGTAGGTCACAATATAATAGGTAGTCTATAGTCCTCGTAAGCTTTGAATAGTAAAAGATTAAGATGAAGTATCATGGGACTGATGTCACTCTGCTCCATATTGATCTTGTAATAAGGTTAGGACATACTATGTTCATGAACTTGAAGAATGCAGAACCCGTCTTGGTGTGATCTGAAAGAAATAAAATATGGGGGAACAACCTCAAAGTGGAATCTTCCCAGCTGTAACGTCTCTGCAAAAGTCTAAAAGACATTTTCCAAGCAATATTTAATCATATCATATACCCGAACTTCCAAACAATATCTTGATCTTTCCGGTAAAATCCACTTACCAGAGAGGATTTTTATTTTTTATTTTTATCTCGTGAGATTCCTTGTTAGATTGGTATTAACTTGTGAGGTGCAATAGTGCCACAGGCCTACAGTTGTTGGATTTAATCATGGCTTAGTGCCAGAGGCATTCAAATAGCAACTTTGAGGATGTGGATTATTATGTTAAGATTTAAGAAAACAATCAGAAAACTCATATGGAAGAAAGAACCAAAAAAAAAAACAAAAAAGCTGATCGTATAACAGCTTGCTTTTGCGATCTTGTTTGCATTCCTATATGGAAGAAGTTGACCTCGAGATACACCCATATTCATTGAACTTGGTGCATATTTTCTCAGACCAACGGAATATTCACTAATGACGAAAAATTATTGCCGACACCACATGATAAGAGTAGATAGAAGACACCACAGTGTGGGATTTCTTCTTTGCTTCTAACTGCTTACCTAACGTAGTTGCTGACATACATATTGTTTTGAACATGCTAAATTGGCCTAGATTCCAGGAGCAGATGAGATGGTCAATAATTGATCTTAGGAATTTGTAATTTGAGTTCGAGGGATAACCACATGTTTTGCACGTTGCAAAATTAATAACTCACGCCCCAACACTGGGATGGGTGACATATGGACTGAGACTACGCAGGAAATATTTATCTCTTGTGCATAAAGGGATGAAGCACTCGAGTTTGGCGCCTTAAGCAAACAGAACATATATTTTTTCCAGACACTGCTAATACCAGAAGTGCCATATTTGCTTCGTTGGTAAAGATAAAACACACTAGCGGTTTGATTTCAATTTTCAATTTTATACTTTTTAGGAATTTGTGACGAAAAACTGAAAATTAAATTTTATTTCCTTCATGAGATCTTAAAAACTGAAAACTAGAAATCGAAATCGAATAGGCAAAATTATTAAAAGATGCAGGGGTTATTGTTATTCATTTTTATTATGGACTAATGGATCAATCTCTGGCTTACATCATAAATCCAATTCAACAACCGAGCTAGAGCGGACAGAATCATAAACGAAGAGAAAATTACAACAGAGATCGAATTGGTTGCTTGTGCATGCAAATTGGGCACAATTGGTGTGCTTTCTTCTACCTCGAAACTGAACCTCCCGCTGCAAAAAGTTGCTGCTCCATCTACAATCAGAAAAGTAAAAGCATACAAACGTTAAAAAGAGAAATGAAGAGGTTTTCATGATTTAATGCGTTGATCAAGATAGGACCCTCATCCCCTTAATTAATTACCTTGAAGAGAGTTTCGAGTTTGCTTTTCACCAATGAATACTCTTGTTTTATCTCTTGCAAGATTTTAAGGCACCTGAATACCAAGCCATTTTTCTTAGCAGCTTAGAGTCAGAAATATTCTTTTCAAATTATCAAAAACATAAACACACAGACAGGTATATTATGATATAAAACATGGCCATCGACAATGTATATAAAAGCCTTTTTTACATTGAACTATTGTGAAGCTTACCCTTCAAGGTTCTGCTCCTCACAGGAGTTTCGGAAGGCAATGCAGACTTTCTGAACTCTCTGTGCGCCAATGCTGTATTTTTCCAATAAACCAATTCACCTTATAAAAAATTCGAAATTTGCTAGTTGTAGAAAGAGCATAAAGTATGAGTAAAGAGGGAGGGAAATGTGTCCTTCTGAGGCGACCAAAAAGAGTTTACAGATCACTAAAAAAGTTACACTAATACTACTGGGGTGAAGCAAGAATAGCACTTGCTAAAGAGATGCTATTTCTGGTGCAACAAATGGACACAACTTCCACCTAGGTGAGAAAGTTTCCAACCACGACACCAAGTGAACTTTTTTCACCTTTGATTTGTTTGAAGAGCATCCTATATGGACTAACTTGATGGATTTTTCAGATATGGAGAAACTAGTGATGAAGAGTTACCTGGAACTGCTTCCCTTCAACTGGTGAACATGAGCATCCACCCTTTTAAAGTCAATGCTTTCCTGGTCTCTGTGTGGGATGAATCAGCATTAAAATAAGGAGCTCAGGAAGGATTCCAAAGACACTGAAAGAAAAGGGAATTGTTGTGGCCTTACAGTGCTTTTGAGAGCTCATTAAGAAGCCTTTCTGCGTCCTCAAAGAAGAGAGTCACCACTTCAACAACAAAATCTGGGTTGCTTTCATCTTGAAGCTGCTGAAGCTGGTTAAACTGATCATCTAGGAACCCCTTTACATACAGAACGAAGATATCACGAAAACCAAACCCACTGAACTAGCCTCCATTATATTTTTAGTGAAACGACTGTGTGGTGTCAAATTATAAATGGAACAGAAAAAGACTTATTTCTTAAGTTGGGAGCACCTAAGATTTCTCACAAAGAGATTCAAGCATATAGTTAGAAACAAGAGAGACAAAGCTGAAAAAGCTTGCAGTAAGTTATACAAGTTGAAAAGCTTACGGGGCTTTCATTACTGCTACCCCTTAAAAAGTATATTGGTGATTGTAAAACATGGTTACCTCTTGAAACAAGGAGGAAGTGTATTCAACCAGCTGCCTCTGCATCACACCATCCATTGTTGATCTCCCAACTCCCAAGTATCAGTCAGCCACTCAAGAATCTTAGATGCTCATTTCTTTTTTCCTTCTGCTGCCGAGTTTATTATATAATGTAATTTTTGTTGTCAGCTGACAACTAGTAATCCCTTGATAGAGATTTAGTAAATGTCAAAATCTCGGGGGAACTCTCACATCACTGTTTGCAGGGCTTGGTATGGTAGTGTGTTTTTATATATGTATAGGACCTGTCTACATTTAATATCAGCTACTCCTGTGTCCCTGTTATTAGCTTCCTCATCAACCAATCATTTATGGGCACCTTAAACTCCAAATAATAGTTTTGTTTAGTGTAGAATAAACTGGCATTTTTAGTTTTTAACCCTCAGCATCTGTTAAACCTTGATCTAAAATACATGATGATTCAGTCATTTTCAATTTGGGATCAATTTGTCCCATTTTTTTTTTAAATATGAGGTATCAATTTAAGAATTTTAAAATCTAAGAAACTAGTTTATTCTATAATATATTTCTTAAGGACTAATTTATATATTTTTATTTTTAATGATTGAATGGTACATTACATTAGATTAAACTAGTAGGAAGAATTATTATATTGCCTGCCTCTCCTTCCCCTTTTTTATTTGGATATTACGTCCTTTTATTTTCTTAAAGTTCAGAACTAGGTGAAATTCTTTCCAACTTTTCGTTCCTAGGAAGAATGTTCATCCTCCACCAAACATCATCAACATCCATATTTTAAAGGTCTTACAACTTTTGCAACTTTCACAATTCTTCTTTAAGAAAGACATAAGATAAGATTATAAGCATATTTCTTTCTAAAACTTGTTTCCTTCTTGCTTAACACAAGCACATCTTGCCTTTTTCACACAGTAGCAGCAATTAAGCTAAATCTGATAGTATAACTTAACAATCAATGGCCTTATGGGAATGTATGAGGGGCAAATGACACCTAATTATCAGGAACACACGTCAATGTTTTGTTGACCACCCGAAGGTATTTTTGGTTGATTTTGTCTTTTCCAAACGACATGAAATGATGTTTTATAAAGAATAGAGTGATTTGATATGAAAAATTAACTTATCTACCTATATATGAACACTAACATGGTATGATGTGATTAGACTTTGTAATTATTGCAAAGCATATATGCTTTTATCCTACCTACAACTCTACAACCCCTCCCGCTTTTTATATCGTAAACATAGAGATAATCATGCAAAATGTTGAGGTCCATCATTGATTGATCAAATCATCACCATCAATTGCATAAAAGACTTAGTACCACAGATCCAGCCCTACAGCTTTTAGTTCCTTCACAATTATGTTGTGACTGCATTATATTCGATTCCTACCTGAAGTGCATGTGTACACGTGTCAGCACATAAGGTGAGATATTGAGTAGGGGCAATCTTTGAACAGTAAACACTGCTGCAGTTATGGCGCGTGCTTTAGTAAGCACGAGCTGTCTGTTTGAGCACCATCATCACTTATCATCATTCAGAATATATGGATATGTCAATAAGTAAGGCAACAGCACAAAAATCTCTAATGGGTTTGGGTCCCAATTAAGTTGAGGTGAGGCATGAATGCAACACTATACAATCAACAAGGCCAATCGGGGGATTTGGAGTTAGTAGAGCAGCAACTGTACATGTTAATCAATAATTGGAGACTTTGATGCATGTTTGAACAGTAGTAGTGTAGTACTCCAAAAGGGACCACCCCCTTTCTTGTATTGGGTCTTGATACCATGCCATGATAGTGGGGACAGACACTTTAGAGCAATAATTTGGTAGATTTCGTGCCATTGGCACCGGAAGAACAAGGGGGACTAATACATTTAAATCAAATCCAAGGAAAACATAAAATACATAAAATAAAGATTAACTTCTATATATTTTTCAATTATTGAGAAAAAAATTAGATATAGGTAATATTATCAAAATATCAAAAATATATTATTTAAAATAATTATTTATTAAATGGATATATCATAATTAAATAACAACCCCCTATACATATATAAGCCGAGGTCAAAAGTTGTGTATTCCAATCATAAGTTTGTAGTCACGTGTCATTGCCACCAGAAGTCACTTCAGATGCCCAAAAGTAAACCAAGGTAAAAAAGGGGCCATGCCATTGATAATTTGATATGAATATTATGCCCTCCCCCATCTACGATTATTGGATATTGACATTGACGAGAACATCAAACAAAGTAACAGTTGGCCATATTTTCAAGCATCAAATCACAAGTTTTCGCTTTAAGAAAGGGTTTTGAAACACGGGGCAAAGAATATTGTCAATTTGCCTGCGGCTTCTTTCCAGGAATAGAATATTTCAATATATTGCAAAGGTGGTAAAAATAATGTTTCGCACGTCTACTAAAGGAATTCAACAAAGATTTTAATTTTGCAACGAATGAATTCAAGTAAGATTCGAAAGGCGATAATTGATGAATTGGCTGTAGCTTTCATGCCAGAGGCTATAAAAAGTGCAAATGCAGAGAAATTTACAAAAAGACAACAAATCGTGCTTATTTTAAGGGATTAAAATTAAATTACTTTTAAAAATTTACAGCTCCTTTAATTTAACTAATTTAAATTTATAATTGAATTATAATTAAATTGAAAATATTCAAACAAAAATAAAATTGACTGATTAAATTTTTTTGGTCAAAGACAAATAGCACGTTTTGTGATTCAAATCAGAACAAACATTGGTTTAGTTACGAACTACAGTGCTAATCAAATGAAAGCGTTAATGGCCAGGAATCACTTGGAGGAATGGGCCTTTTTGGTTTGACTTGAGAAGGGTGGGCTGGAATATGTTAAATAATAGAAAATGTTCATCGCCCAGGAACGGGAAAGCAGGCCTAAACAATAAAATAGACAAATTTTGTAGCCCATAAAATCTATCTTATTTTTCTATGCGAACAAATACCCCACCGATCTTTGCAGCCCTTCTTGCTTTGTACCCCAGACCAAAAACATTGCAGCTGAAGATAAAAAAAATTAAAAACAAAATTATTGTGGTGACTGTGGTGAACCAATTGAAGCGAATCCCCATCCATAAAATGTCTTAGGTGGCTTTATTTTGTATTATGAATTGCCATTATTTGAGAAGTGGACCTTTGTTGTGTCTTAGGTAACAACTTCAAGTTTCCAACTTTTGAGGAGGGCTATTTGCCTATTTCTAACCCCAAAGTGTGATGAACCAAGTGAAGCAAATCCATGCCTACACTCTGAGAAATGGCATAGACCACACCAAAATCCTGATTGAGAAGCTCCTTGAGATCCCAAACCTGTACTATGCCCATGCCTTCTTCCAACACTCCCCCAAGCCCACCGTGTTCCTCTACAACAGGCTCATCCAAGCCTACTCCTCCTCCATTGGACAAAACCCACACCAATGCTTCTCCCTTTACTCCCACATGCTTCTCCGTGGCTTCTCACCAAATGAACACACTTTCAACTTCCTCTTCTCCGCATGCACCTCTCTCTCTTCCCCTTGCCTTGCCCAAATGCTCCATACCCATTTCATCAAATCAGGCTTTGAACCTGATGCCTTTGCTGCCACAGCCTTGCTTGACATGTATGGCAAACTGGGTGCCTTGCAGATGGCACGCCAGCTGTTTGATGGAATGGCTGTGAGAGAGGTACCCTCTTGGAATGCCATGATTGCCGGGTATGCGCGGTTAGGGGATATGGAGGGAGCATTGGAGTTGTTCATGTTGATGCCTTCTAGGAATGTGGTGTCATGGACCACCATGATATCTGGTTACTCCCAGAACAAACAGTATGAGAAGGCTTTGGGGTTGTTTCTGAGGATGGAAAGGCAGAAACTCATAAAGCCCAATGAAGTAACCTTGGCAAGCATTCTGCCAGCTTGTGCTAATCTTGGGGCACTGGAAATTGGGCAGAGGATTGAGATTTATGCAAGGAAAAATGGGTTCTTTAAGAATTTGTATGTGAGCAATGCTGTGTTGGAGATGTATGCAAAATGTGGCAAGATTGATGTTGCTTGGAGGGTGTTTGATGAGATTGGCAGCTTGAGGAACTTGTGCTCTTGGAATTCAATGATCATGGGTTTGGCTGTCCATGGACAATGTTGCAAGGCCCTTGAGCTTTATGACCAAATGCTGAGAGAAGGAACTTCACCTGATGATGTCACATTTGTGGGGCTCCTCTTGGCATGCGCCCATGGTGGCATGGTTGTTAGAGGCAGGAATATCTTCAAGTCAATGACAACAGACTTTCATATTGTTCCCAAGCTAGAACACTATGGCTGCATGGTTGATCTCCTAGGTCGTGCCGGGCAATTAAGAGAAGCTTACAAGGTCATACAAATCATGCCAATGAAACCAGACTCAGTAATATGGGGAGCTCTTTTGGGAGCTTGCAGCTTCCATGGTAATGTTGAGCTGGCTGAGATAGCAGCTGAGTCATTGTTTGCACTTGAACCTTGGAATCCAGGGAACTATGTCATTCTTTCCAACATTTATGCATCAGCTGGGCAATGGGATGGAGTTGCAAAGCTTAGGAAGGTGATGAAGGGCAGCCAAATTACAAAGGCAGCTGGACATAGTTTCATGGAAGAGGGAGGGCAACTGCATAAGTTCATTGTGGAGGATAGATCACATCCGCAAAGCAATGAAATTTTTGCTTTGCTAGATGGCTTTTATGAAATGACAAAGCTTAACAGAAGTTCATTTGAATACCATTTAGATCTTGATTTGAATAACTAAACATAGTGTGTTTACCACTTATAGTTTTTTACCCCCCAAAAGGAAAAGATTGGATAAATACTTATTTGTTGCAAGGCCTTTTCCACTATTTTTGTCACAAGATCACTAAACACGAGTATTACACATGATTACAATAACTAAAAAATTATTACGTTCACTAATTTTTTTGTTCACAATTTTCACATATATCTGCACTTCTTAAATAAGAAATAATAATTCATTTTGGACCCAAGCACATTAAATTTGCTTGAAATTCATTTGTCACTATTTTTACTTTGGACAAAACTCGTATCAAGCTGCTTTTATCCATTTCAAACAATTTTCAAATCAAATAATAACATGTAAATATTTTTCTTGACATAAGTAACTTGAAAGTTAAAAAAGTATATACTCTTCTTTAAAAGATGTTCATTTGTCATCTGTTCACTTGAAAATTGGATACAATGAATAAAATTAACTTCTTCTAAGTTTTTTGCTTTTAATAATACTAGATATGATGTCTCACCTTATAAAAATGATAACCTGTGACCATTAAATAATTATTGAAATTTCCTTTAGTGGGTAGTCAACTAAAATGACTAACTAGTTATATTTCATATCGACTCTTAAGTTACTAAAATAGACATCGTAAAATGAAAAGGTAAGAAACATCATTTGGTTACATCATTGATTTGTCGAAAGTAAATATAGAAGTAGAATGAGTAAAAATATAGCTTG
The DNA here is from genome assembly GCA_031216105.1 of Dalbergia cultrata. Classification (NCBI taxonomy): domain Eukaryota; kingdom Viridiplantae; phylum Streptophyta; class Magnoliopsida; order Fabales; family Fabaceae; genus Dalbergia; species Dalbergia cultrata. Next base: position 1,308,459 of record CM062353.1, on the reverse strand, counting down.
ATAGAGACTTCCGACATCAACATTGCACCCATGCCTTAAAAATAAAGGTGATTACTCAAGTGCCTATTGCAGTGTCTAGTGACATTTACCCACATTTCAAAAATGTGGCTAAACCAAAAATAATGTGGCTAAACCACATCATTTGAAAAACCTTTTTTCCCTTCTTCCTCCTCCAACCCCTCTTCTATCTTGGCTTTCGTTCTTCCTCCTCCCATCCTCCCCTCTCCAATCTTCTCTATGTGCAAACTATGAGTTTGGAAGCTGAAACCTTGATTTTTCCAAATTGCTAAATCAAGAATCAAACCTCCATCTCCACCACACAAAAAGTGTTGGGTTGCTGCTAAGGGTGGGTGTGACTGTTCCTAGAGTTGTGACGAAGGAGTTGAGGTGATAAATTGAAATTTGGAAAATGAAGCTTTGGGTAAAAGGATGCAGATGAGTTTATCTCCTGTGGCTATTTTTTTTTTCCTTTCTAATTTCTTTTCCAGCTACTCTTCCTTTTCAACGGTATAGGTAGATGCTGCAGGCCTGCTACAACTTCTTTGTTACTCCAAGTACTGCAATAGGTGCAGGTGCCCTCTCGAGGAGCTATTCGAGGCCTTGGATTTGGGCCACTTGGGGCACACGATGTTGTGGTACTTCTATGTGACGACAAACATCAACATCCCCATCTTCTTCAAGAGGTCAAAGTGGCCACACAGGATGGTGAGCAAGAGCGCCAATTGGGCAGGATAGGATGACGAGATGAGTGGGAAGCTGGGAAGGAGGGACGTTGCGATGGCGGAGGTGGTGGTGGTTGTGGTAGTGGAGGAGGAAGCAAGGCAAGGGAAACTCTTTTGCTAAATGCCATTTTGCTATTGCACAACCACATATAGCCCCCATAGGCATTGACCAAAGTAAGCATGTGAGAAACAACCAAAAACAAACTGATACCAATTGAGCTACAAAGTCATAAGAAACAGTCATAACTTACACAATCACATTTGTTTTTCATCTATGGAATGGTTTTCTGTAACCCAACAAGGGTGTTGTAGGAAATAAGAAATATGAATAATGCTGCTTGTTTTTTCGTCTAAATAATCCTGCTTGAATGAGTACAAAAGATAGCAGAATACCAGGCTACAATTTCTTTTTAATCTCTTTTCGGTACAAGAGCAGCAAGCTACTTATTTTCTTAATTTGATTCCTTCTATTTCTTCGTTTCTATTCTTAATTTGGTTTTCCCCACTTTTCCTTCAGCTAGTGAAGAAATAATATATTAGAAACATGAATAACTTGCCCAGTACCCCCACACATAAGTTGTAATTCTGAATTTCAATATACAACATTTACAACGAAACTACAAGGGAAGAAAAATCATTCGCCTGGGAAGGAATATTGTGGGCGAACATTAAAATTTTAAAATCCTTTCAATCAATGGTCAGTAGCATTTAGCTTGTTGCAAGGAAATGACCCGCATTTGTCAATTAGAAATTCTTCACACCACCAATTTACAACAACTTGAAAAGAAAGGCAAGCACCAAAATCAGCAGTCATTAACCTGCAAAACAGAAACTTTTCCTAATTCCAAGTAAAACATGAACAAGCTACATAAGATGATAAGAGGAAAATTATCTTCAAGCACACAAACCAAATAGATGCAAAAAGGCGAAAGTCAACAACTACTAAAATTAAATCAATCAAGAAAGAGATAGTAAACTGTTTCATATCTACATACCTTCCTCAGAAAAGTCAAATACACCACCAAGCATGTAATCATCGTCAACATCTTGCTCAGACTTCTCCCTGCCAGAGGGACTGCTACAGTCCACATCAGAAACAACTTCTGCTGATTCAGGACAGTCAACTGATGCTTTTGAATAACCCTCTTGAAAAAAATGCTCAAAGTCAGGTGAGTCATGTATTGGCTCCTCATGAGCAACGTTCATGTTACGACCACTAACTTTGTCACCTTTTGATGATTTAGCGTGAGTAGTTATGCTATCAGCAAAATGAGAGGCACCTGCTGCAATGTCATCCATCTCAACAGTCTTCAGGCCTGACAGAGGTGATTCTAACACAACTTCATGTCTATTGTTTCCATTAATCTCACTTCTAGATGAGCCAATTGATGAAGAAAAATACGCTGACATGCCTGAGAGAACAGTAATAAACAAAAGTGACTAAAATGGGTCACTCTAATAGAAGATTCCAAACTAAATTGCCTATCTTACCAACATCCGCCTTTAAAGCTGAGCCAGGTATCTCCAACTTTGAATTGGATATTACAGCATCTCCAGACACCTTGCTCTCAGCTCCATAGGAATCAGATGAAGAGCTAGAGCATCTTCCCATGACAATACCTCTGCCAAAACTGCGGAATTTAGATGAAAGAAAACATGTAATTGTTGGCTTGTTATATTTAAATATATCTCAAGGAAAAAAGGCAATTCATCAACCCTCCAAAATTGAACCTCTCCAAAGAAAAGAAGTAAAATACCGCCCCTCGAAAAATCGCATTCCATATTTGTTACATACTAAGGGTTTATTTGGTTAGGGTAAAAAATAGGGTGTAAATTTTCATTGATGATCTGTATGCGTAATTTTACATATGGAACTCATTTATGGAAAATTCCCCCCACCTCCCATTTAACCCCTCAACCAAACTCACCCTAAACAGAGACACAATAAGTAATTAAAAATAATTAGTGCAAGAAAGAAATTTAAATCCTCTACAAAACAATCCATATCTATACTCCACACTGGTACCATGTAAATGCTGAATGGCAATGTGTTGAATTGAAGGCATGTCTCACATCTAGAATGAAAATGTTTTGGGTGGCTACCTATAACAAGAACATCTGTAATGGACAAAGAAAAGGCAGATAAATACCTGTCAACCCAAGTAGACTCAATTCCATGAAAATGGTCAAAGATAGGCAACAAATCCTTCTGTCTTATTTCAACTTCATTAATACGAATATTCTCAATTTCAATCTCTCCACCAGTACCAAGTACACATAAATTTAGCTCCTTGGTCTCCAAAGGACTCATCACAAAGAAAGACACCTAAACAAGGAGGGGATAAGAGTTCAGTTTAGAGAAAATAGGAAATTTTGGAGGGTGACAAGTAGTAGTAACTAGCATCATGAATAGAAAGTTAGAAACTGTTATAAATACCTCAGACTTCTGCCAAATTGATATCCTCCCAGAGCTTATTTGAACCTCTGCATTTGAAAAGTGACGTTGCTCAGGAAGTTTAACTAAATTATCGTTCCCAACACTATTATCTTGATAATCTGGAGTTTCCGAGATCATTTCTGCAGCTTCCAGCACACCCAGATTATTACCTAATATATGTACCTCCCTCTCTGGCCAATCATTTCTCCTACAGACATCCCACCATTGAACAGGTTCAACCTTCACTCTTAAATCCTCTTCTTCGACCTGTGCTGGAGGAACTGGGTCCATTCTTGAAACAGTTCCAATAGGCTCTGGCCCCACTGATGGTAGTAGTTTATATTGAATCAAATGACCAGAAGGGGTATAAACTAATAAATGCTCCAGAGCATCAATTTTAGATAATGCATTATGTGCATCACAGGATATGGAACTACGAAAGACAGCAGAAACAGCACCGGATGGAATGGAGACTTTTCCTGCTGCAGAAGATGCAGCATTACTAACTATATTGAGCCATCCAGAATTATTATTCTTTATTCTGCCAACCACAGAGAGGACAACAGGAGTTGGGGGTGCTGGGCAAGACTCTTGCTGGTTTGCAGTGAAACGTGGAGTGAACCACCATGGTAGGGGTAAAGTTGGAAAAAGAACAGGCCCTTCTGTGTCATGATTATGTATCTGAAGAACTGTCTCACCACCAAAAGGGGCAAAAACAAAAATATGACAAGTGCCCTTGGAAGAAATAATGGCAACCCACTGACTGGAATGGCTAAAACAAATATCTTGTATAACCTGCATTTAGACCTTCATGAGTATATATTAACTTTTAAGACCTTAAAGAAACACTGAGAACAGAAGCATACAGCTGATGTCAAGCCACGGTGAAGCTTGTACAGGTGCACATGAGAATAGCTTCCATCACTGCCTTGTGAACCTGATCCATTCTTTGAAGAGGATGGCATAATCCGAAATATATTAATGTTGTTTCCATGAATTGATGCAGTGACTAGAAGTGTCCCACTTGGGTCAAAGCACAAAGCAGATATTGGACTAGAATGGGCCCTAAATTGTGCCACAACAGCTCTAGAAACAAAGTCTTTGACAATAACCTGCAATAGATCAGTGAGATAGATCAACGAGAAGCTAGAATAAAATGGTTCCTTTCAGCTTCCATAACATTAAAAAGAAAGAGGGGGGATGGGGTGGGGGGAGGGTAGGACGAAGTGACTTCAAAGAAATACTCAGCACTATTAACTACCTTAGCAAATCCTTCTTCTATGGCTAAGCTGAGCCAATAGATGATCTCATGCAAATTGTAATACAGATACCAAAATACTTTTAAAAAAGAAAATATCTACTCGGCAGTCAGCACGCTGCACAAGAAAATCAGATTATAACTTGTTAAGTCTTCACTAACGATAGAAGACTCACCACACCAGCTGCATCCGTTTCAGTATGATGAGATGTAAGCTGACTAGCTTTCCAGCTAGAATTTGATGTAACAGGAGCATTGGATCCATCAGGTATAAGATCCTGATAGTATTTAGACAATGTTTTGTACCCCTTGTCACCAAGATTAATCAGCCCAACAGCCAAATGCTTGCTGGATTCCAGGGCATATCGTGCTACCAGGTTTCCATTGCTGGGTGATGTTGACGGGCTGACAGCAGGAGGAGTCACACTCTGAGGACTTAGCCAGCCTGTGTTTGACCGTATAGGACTGTTAGATGCATAAGCTAACCACCGGGGCCCTAAAGCCATGGGACCATACCCAATATTAACCCCAACCCCTCCTTGGCCTCCCAATTGAGGCACAGGGTGAGTGAGGACACTGAATTTACTCTCAAGAGTAAGAGCATCAAAACAGTATATCTGCAAGCATAATAAAAATGAAAAATGATAGTCATGTTTTAGCTATGACAGTAGAAGAACAATGGCACTATATTACATTAAATTCATATCTAAACAACACCAAATCATCCATTAGGCGACATGAGAATCTGACCATCAGTATAGTACAACCTCTTGGTTTTCAAACATATCAAAGAAAATAGTGCAAACTTATCCAGGTTGTACCAAAATGTATCCCAAATTCCATTTTGCCAACAAACTAACGCCTTCACTTCCAAACATGGAAGAAGATAAATAGGTCGAATGGTAACGATATGAATCCATTAACGAATGATGACTGCCTTCAGATTATAAGCGTGAGCAATCCATAGTTAGTTATGAGGAACTAACAACCATTGATTGTGCTTTCGTCACTTTTCATGCATTAAATTTTCGAACCACTGAGCATCGCTCTCCAAACACAGTGCTACAAGTAATAAATTGAATAAATAATTGAATCAAAACCTTACTTGTGTGGCAAGACCCACAGCCAGTACTTGAGGACTACATCTAACCATGTAGACAGTTGAACGAAACCTCAGAGCATGAACATAGGTATGAGACCTTAGTGAGTAAAACCGAACTGTAGTTGAGCTGAAAACATTTTCAACTCGAGGCTCAGCATGATCCCTTGCATATCCATCTCTGCCATTTTGCACTGTACCTGGAATCTTCGATTTATCACACGCAACAACTAAGAGTAAAGGATGTGATGCTCTAAACCCTTCATCACACCCGTCAGATTTTCGAGGGGCGGGCTGCATCTGTAAAAACGAAACTGGATCATCATGCTTTGACGCAATTTCCCTGACATTGGTAGCATCTTCCACATCAAGAACTTGAAAGCCATTGGAGTAACCAAGTAACAGAACATTTCTGAAAGAACAAGGACCAAGTTCTAGCTTGTCAAAACAAGCCCAAAGCACCTACATAAAAAAACCGGGTTCAATAATCCTAGTCTTTGATTCATAACTAAGTGCGCCATTCCAGCTGAAAAATCAATTATGAAATTCAAAATAACATAGTTCAGTGGCTTCATGAACCATTTTCTCAGGATGATATAATACTAATAATAATAATAATAATAATAATAATAATAATAATAATAATAATCAACAAGATGGTAACTTTTTTGTTTTTTTTTCTCCACGGTAATTACCCCTAAATCCTAATCAAATTATTATTACTGCTAGATATGCCAATCAAAATTTGATGGAGAGAATTACAACTAACTAACTAACTAACCTGGTCCTTGCGGTCGGAACGGGCACCGGAAGAAGCAGTCTTAATGCGAGAAGAAATGAACTTGAGAGAAGATGGGATGAATCCGTTGGTCTTGTTATTGATATTGTTGTCGCTCTTCATGCTAATGCTCAACCAAAGGGGTTTTCAACAGGCCACCGGCGAGTCACCGCCAACCGCACTAACGGATATGACCATAAGAAATCGACGTTGATTTGACCGACCTTAACACGACACAAGAAGGACGGTTTGCTTATTCTTCTTCTCTCCTTTTCTTTGCTTGTCTTGCGTTTTGGTGCTTATTGGGAAGCAAGTTTGGCCAAAATGTCATTAACGTCCCATTGCATTCTTGATAATGGGTGCGCCCCCTCCAAATACCTTTTGAACTGGGGGGTAGTTTCGACATTTGAGTGGCGTGCGTGTTGAGTCTAGTATTTCGTGGCCACGTGGGCGTCGTGTGGAATTTTGGATAACTTAGGGATTCTAGTCGAGTTATGAATAAGTTTTGGGGAACAATTCTGACACGCAAGCAAGTTTCATCACGAAACGACTAGCCGTGGTTGAGAATCAGAATAATCTTAAACTCTTGAAGTTGAAACCTCATCACAATTAATCTAATTCTGTAAATACCAAAATAATAAAAAAGAGTATATACCACTTCCTTTTATGTCTCATTTATTTGCTCTTATTGTGTGGTAATTTCTGTTCTTAAAATTATATTAGTGTAATATCTCTCCATTGAACTGGATGAATTAAATAAGTCAGATATAAAAATAATAAATAAATTGAACCAATTTAATATGGGTAAATTACACTCACTTCCCATAAGATTGTGAAATGCAATTCACACTTCATGTAGTTATCTAGCTTACACCCACACCCCCTCTACTTGTTAAATTTTAAGTATTTATATTACAGTCACATTCTTCATTCACAAAATATCGTTAGTAAATTTAACAGAATAAAATTTTTTGTAATATTAACTGTTCCTAATTAATAAAATTATAAAAATACCCATAAACTTAATAGAGTGGGTACAAGTATTTTTATAATTTTAGTAATTAAAAACAGTTAATATAAAAAAAATGTTATTCTGTTAAATTTAATAATAATGTTCTGTGAATGAGGAGTGTTACTGTAATATAAATACTTAAAATTTGACAAGCAGAGGAGGTGTGAGTGTAAGCTAGACAACTGTGTGAGTTGCATTTCCATAAACTTCAGGGAAGGTGAGTATAATTTACCCATTTAATATTATTTTATAATTATAAAAATATTTTAAAATATTTAGAAAAATTTTCATTTGTTGTTTTTTTAACTCATCATTATTTACTGCTTTGAGTTATTACATTATTTTTTTTATTATAAGTAAATTGACTGCATTTTAAAACTAATACTATATATATTGTGTATCTTTTAAGTGACATATGACTAGAAAATAATTAATAACAATTTGAATTATTTAGATTTTTCTATCAATATGTTTGAAAAACATTTTAATTGATAATAATTATTGAATTTAACAATGTTTGAATGTTATTTGCTAAATTAATAAATTTAATATAAAATTAATATCAATTGATTGTATTAGACTGTCGTCGGACTATCCTAGCACAACCACCTTTTTGTGAGGACACATTGAGAAATAATAAGTATATATAAAAGTATTATTGGAAAAAAAAATTAAATTTCTGTCTTCATTTCCTGTCTTTACTTTTTGAAGGGATAGAAATTTTCTGTATTTTTATATCAGGGATAGAAAAATTTTCTATTCGTATACCCTATCTTCATCACTAAATAAATTTGTGTCTTCAATGTCTTCCTATTTCTGTCCTGGGGACTACTACCAAATGCTACCTAATGGTTTTGTATAGCTAGGTTTTGTATGGAGATAAGTATTTGAAAAGAGGTTACTTTGGAACAGGATACATGCATGATGATGTCCAATCTGGTTTGAATTCCAACACTCAAATTAGCAAAGAGTATTAGAAAATATGTGCATATAGAGATGATATGAACCTGGTTTGAATTTTGGCATCCCTTTATAACGTTAACTTTACATCTGCTCTTTCACCATTTCCCTTGAATCTCGAAGTCATTTTAGCATGGTATATGAATGGGTTGTCATGCTCCAAACCCCAAGTTCTCTGTTAGATTGTGGAGCGGGATACCAATTAAAGTCGGATAGAACCCGAGCTTACGGGTTGTAGATAATGAAAAATGTTTTATTCAAGTTAAGATATGCCCATTGGGCCTTTTATTAGAATAGAATAGGCCCAGACCCAATCATTGGGTTTGACAGGTATTATAAGTTGTTTTATATAATTATATTTTTGTTTCTTTTCACAAGTCTACACAATGAAATGAAATAATAACAAGAAGAAGCTCTCATTTTATTTTCTCTTATTTTTTGTCTCAACCAAACAATTGATGAAAAAATTTAGTTTTCTTTCTATTTGTTCTTTGATTTTTTTTTCAGCATTATAAACCATTAACGTTAGATATTTTGGGTTCTTTTGACATTTAATTCTCTGCCATGGCATGCAGACGAAGATGATTTCTTTAGAAAAATATCATTTATACTCATAGCATATGAAATATTATGTCAACTCATACCCTATCTATTATTAGACGGATTGTGCATTTTATTTGAATAAAATTCACACCACAAAATGGATAAGGTATGAATCAATATATTATCTCATACATATCGAATATAAATAACACAACTCCTTATTCCAGAGGATTTTATATTTAGCGATCCATCACTCACCAAATGCCTTAAAAAAAAAAAGTTAATGTCGTGACCGAAAAGAAAGAAAAAGAAAAAAATGAGTGAGGTGCACCATGCACCATAAATGAGGTGGATCACACTAGTTTCCACTCTTTCCTTTATTTTCTTTTCCCTCTCCTAGCAGAAACGTGATTTCTGCTCTTTCTCTCATTTTCTTTCCTTCTCTCTTGTAGCTCTCTCCCTCTCATCACTTTCTCCAATTTTTCTTCATCTCCTTTGCTTTGTTCTTCAAAAAACATCATCACATCCTTCATCATTATCATCTCCTCTTCCTTCCCAACACCATAACCGCGCCCCTTTCTCTTTCTCCCTCTCCTCTACCTCACTTTCTCTCTCTAACCTCCATTAGAGAGTTGAAGATTTTAGAAGCTTTGGGAGTAATTTTCTTCATTTATTTTACTCTCCAAGTGGTAACTATGCTTCTAAACTGCTCTATTTAAATTGTTAAAGTTTTTAAATTTTTTGAGATATTGTTAGGGTTCTTAAACCCATGAATTTGGGATTTTTTTATGAATTGGGACTAATTGATGTTAATTGATAGCATAGTTAACTCACAAATATTAATATTGTCTTGTGTCTAGAGCGGTAGAGCAATCGGACGTCAACACTTGAGTTGGTGGCATCAAAGGAATTGTTCTTTGGTTCTTTGAACCAATATTTGTGAGTAAATAGTGTATCTGTAGGTTACTTTATACATCATAAATATTGATTATAAATTTAGAATTATATGAGAAGTTTAAAGTATGTTGATATATGAGAAAATAATTTAATTATCAAAAAGTGTGCTTTATGTTTAAAATGAGAAAATTTCAATTGGAGACTAGAATTTGGTTGTTATGTTTGTTTAAATATTTTTAGTGAAATTGTAACAAATATTGAATTTTAAAACATCTCATATAAAATATCAAATTTGACTTTATCTTATATATCTCATAACTTGAGAATAAATTTTATATTGTAAGAATATCCTGAATTTGGAGTTGCATTGGAAATATGAATAAATATATTTGTGAGAATTGTTAAGTCAATAATTATGGTATTAAACACAGATTATGAAACTATAAGATTGAAATTGATTGAAAATGTTTTGGGAGTGAACGAAAGTAGAATCTGTAGCTAACGGCAGGGACGTTAGCCTTGGTGCACCATGAAACTCCAGTTAGCAGGTGAGGTGCTAACCCGCACATAGCTGCAGCTATGTCTGGACTTGTATTTAGCTATAGGCCAACTCCAGTTAGCAGGTAAGGTGCTAACCCGCACATGACTTTTGTCCTGTCTGGACTTGTATGGCTATGGGCCAACTCCAGTTAGCAGGTGTGGTGCTAACCCGCACATGACTTCAGGTCATGTCTGGATTTATTATTATTCTACTTGAGAAATCTGGAATCATGACTAGAAGCATATTCATATAAGTTTATATATACGTTATTATATTTATCTTGATTTATGATTGCATTTAGCAAATTATGGATATCCTATCTCTCACTAAGTTGCAAAACTCACCCCGTTGTCTTTCCATTTTTTTCAGATACAAGTGCTGGTGCTGGATCTGATGTTCCTCCAGCATAACTTTAGTAACTTCAAAGTTGGTGAGCCTTTTGGTAAAGGCCATTTTTGTTATCTCTTATATTTTGTTTAGTCTGTAGTTTCAAATTGCTCCATACGTCACAGACAGGGTCCTTAGATCTGTGTTACGCTTAGACTTGAGATTTTATTACTTAGCTATGTAAATTATGTAATGAAAAGGATTTGTAAACTTAATTCAGTTTATATTTGAAATATATAATGCATTATGTTTGATAAAATTGGAAAACTAACTTGGTATTAAATCTGGAATAATATGCTGAGATATTATATGTTGAAATGACGCATTCTGAGAATGCTTGATGTCCATTTGTTGGAATTTAAACTGTAAATGTTGCAGGTTGTATTTTAATTGGGGAATGTCCAAAAAACAGAGGAAACTCTGTCCGTTTTTCTAGAAAATTTGGTGTTTTAAGACTTGTTAGGGAAGGTGTTCCCTGTACGCCGGTCATGACATAAGTTGGGTCGGTCATGACATAAGTTGAGTCGTGACAGTTAATTTCCATAGTTCCACATACTAAACAGAAGTCTACTTGCAGTTGCAATTGACAACATAATTAGAGCCACAAAATATAATGACAACACAAGCACAACATAGGTTCTGAATTTGATGTCCTTAGCTCTCAAGAATCCCAGGCAGCCTGCTTATTTTCCCGACTAAGAGCACTTGGATTATTATAATTCAACCGCATTCTATTTCTATGCCATCTTGTGACTCTTCTGGTTCTGGGTGTGTTATAGGCAGGTACCGCCTTGGGCTTCCATTTCCAAATTCCACGATAAAGTCATCACCTCCTAGTAGTACCACAGCCTGCAGCCAATTTCACTGAAAATATGATCAAACTTTGCTTTGGACCAAAAATAAATGTATTATCTCAATTACCTGAGGGCCTTCTTAGTTAAAAGTCACTCTGCTACGCTCATAATAAGATAGACTTACGCCTTATCCCCAATAACGATAACACACTTTATACCTATTACTAATTTTCCTTTTTTTCATTAAATTCATTAGAAAAAAAAGGTGAAATTTCGAAAGTCAACAATGTAACAAAATAAGAAGATTTTTTGTTAAATTAAAAACAAGATTTAAAGCGCATCATTAACTTGGAAAAGATACAGTTCAGTCATGGAAATAATCTTATTTTAGTAGCATTACAATGATGGAAATGCAATTGTTGTCATATTTGTGTGAAAATTCAGATTGGATGAACAAGTTGCAGAGAAAGTGCAACTCTTTACGTTGTATACTTGCCTGGTTCATGCGGGGACGTAAAATAGGAGAATGCTCAACACACAGAGATAAAGTCAAAACAACACGCTCCACCTGAGCGCGGTTATAACTATCACCAAGAGAAGGATCAATGAGCTCCTTAATATTATTAGCATCTAGCCAAGGCTTTGCCTGAAGCACATAAGAAGTCACAGTGCATTATTGAGGCATTTGATTTAGTGATACTTATAATGTATAGCGTGCCAGCTTCTAGGAAAAAAATACTTACCCATAGCAGAATGCTTTGTTGCGAGTAGTCCAAAGCCTTACGCCCAGTTACAAGCTCTAGAAGTAGGATCCCAAAGGAATAAACATCTGTTTTTTCATTTATTATGCCGTGCATCAAATATTCAGGAGCAAAATACCTGCCAAACAAGTAATGATGGGGAAAAAAAAAGAAATCATTTTGAAAACAATTCAATTAATTAGTAATAATAAACTGTAGTAATATTAGTATTGTCCTTAGTTTGCATACCCAAATGTCCCTTCAAACTTTGTGGCAAGTTGGTGAGTATCATTTGCTGGCAACCACTTTGCAAGCCCAAAATCACAAATCTAGAGAAAATTTTCAATTAATCAAATATAGGTAGAATGGAAGAAATGTGGGCTGCCAAATATTTTGCACACACCATGTCACAAATTAGTTATGTATATTATCTCCTAGCCAATTAGCTAGATTAATTAATATTATAGATTTGTAGGGAATATACATGGTTTATACATTCAAAATGCTAAGTTTTACCATGTACATATAATGATGCAAAAACAGTTGTTGGTGGCCAATAAATACCTGTGGCTCAAAGTTCTCCGTGAGCAAAATATTCTCAGATTTAATATCTCTATGAATGATTTGCCTATGGCAATGGTCGTGAAGATAGAGCAGACCATCAGCTATCCCTAGGGCAATTTTGTACCTTCTACTCCAATTTAATTTTTCTTTATCAGAACCTGCAGGATATGTATGAAAGAGTAAGTAGCAGCAGTACTAATTATTTCTAAATACATTTAAACAACGAACAATGGCATTCAACATGTGAGAATAATATAAACGAATTGGTAGTACTCACCATGGAGCAGTGATGCTAAACTTCCTAGTGGAGAAAGTTGGAAGACAAGGCAAAGCTCTCCAGATGAACAGCATCCAATAAGCTTTGCTGTATTACGATGGTCGAGAAAAGCAATGACGTTTAGCTCAGCTAGGAAGTTTGAGTTCCTCTTTGCCTCAATTCCTTTGTTCAGTCGTTTTATGGCTACTAGCTGGCCATCTTTGAGACGACCCTTGAAGACCTCAGCATACCCACCTCTTCCAATTAAATTCTCTATAAAAAATTAAAACGAGCAATAAAATATGACATATATTGTCAAACAGATGTCATATGTATATATGGGATAGGACGAAAAATCTCATTACTCCTTCCTTTTATAAATCAATTTATATTTTTGGATAGATCTCCAATTTTATTTTCATACACATTAACTGTTGTTTTAAACTATTTTATTCCTCTCACATATTAATTTGAACCATTGTTACATTGATTAAACACACATAATGTTTTTGTTATAAGTGACCATTTAAGTAAAAGGTATTTTGTTCAACAAAAAATTAAAAGGTATTCTATTCCGTATTTAATAAAGTTAAAAGCTTGTCGTAAAGTACGATATGATTATGTAATTATTTAGGATATATTATCATAATTTAGGTTAATAATTTCCATATAGATTTCTCAACAGCATCCATATGCATAGCAAATATTCTCTCTGACTCAATATATATTTCTGTCATTTTTTTTTATATTTCATCAGTATTTTATAATATTCGTCCATTTATATTATCTAAGTAATATTAAAGTTTTCTTTCATTTTATTTTTAATCTGAATGTGTTGGTATATTTATCAAAATAAGTAGTAATAAATACGTAGGGATAATTTTAAAACGAGCATAATTTTATACATTTAATAATTTTTTCCTCTTAAATATTTGTTTTGTTTGATTTTTAATGGAGATATTGAAATGAAAGGAGTATTTTCAAATGAGTGCATAAACAAACAATGATGTTGCTTTATGTACTCCTATAGAGTGAGAAAAAAGTCCTACTCTAGTTTCATTTATTATTTCACATTTCAGCCCATTCTTACTACATTTTTTATGAAATTATCGATATCTCCAATAATAATGATAATGAATGAAACAAAGCATGAAAGAGCAAGACTTCATTATTGCTCTAAGAGCACTTAAAATTTTTCCCCATAAATATAACTAATTAAAAATAGTAATAGAGAAACTATTAGCCTAAAGTCCAAGACCAGATCAATGTACAAACCTTTGCTAAAATCATGGGTTGCCTTTCTCAATTCAGAGAGACTGAAAGTGGTGAAAGGATAATTAAATTTGTATGCATTACACACACCAGGGTGTATAGAGCTTCTTATCATGTCTTCTTTTGTTGTTACATCTAGCACATCGGATTTAGGAGAGGATGAAGACACTTGGTGCTTAGTCGATCCTTTTTTCCATGGTTTGAGAAGCTTGCTCAAGTTAAATCGTGAAGTTAGGCTCAAACAAGTGATGGGAATTTCAGCATCAGTAGTTTGGTGAGAACGATGGCCTTCTCTCTCCAAACCCCTATGGCTCAAGTCTTGAAGAGTAAAATGACAATGAAAATTATAATAATTATAAGCAAAGGAGCATTCTAAAATGGCAAAATTAAAGAGTTCACTCGAGAGGGAATGAGGGATGTAGCAATTGCATTGATGGAACCTTGCACCAAAGAAGCAGAAGAAAGCGAAAAGCCTCGATTTTTGCGTTTAACATCGAATGCATCATCCAATGAGGACTTCTTTGTCTTCGACATGTCAACATGCCCTCTTTTATTATACCTACAAAACACATTTTCTCAAACATTAGCAATGGCAAGCGTCCTTTTCACGTGTCTGTGGTGGTTCATGTTTTCTGCTATCAAATGACAAGGAGTGGATGAATATTGGGAAGAAGAATGGAATAGACGCACATAAAGATAGTGGAAGTCGTGAACACATGAAAATAGTCTTAAAGCAAGAAAGGATGAAATTTCAACACAAAGTTTTAAAATAGATAAAAATATTATTTTAATAATCTAAGAATAAACATTATATTATGACACCCAATATATTACTCTTAAATTTATTAATAATCTAAACTCATCCATTTTATCCATCAAATCCAATCCTATTGAAATATATGAAGTAGGTGTTGAAAATAACACTGCTATATACATAAAAGTGGAATAGAGTTTTGAGGCACTATTCAATGGTATATTGTATTTCAACATGACATGGACTGATGGACATATAAAAGCCATTGACAGAGGTTTTAATACTATTTTATTCTTTATGCAGAAAACTAAACCCAGAAATAGCATTCGGACATCTACTCTGTTACTACAGAGAGAGCTGAACGGCACAAATTACAAAACACGCGCAATGATAGACACAACCAAAAAGAATGGTTAAGCATAAACCAAAACATGTGTGGAAAATTCGGAGGCACGAACACAAACTTAAACTTGTGAACCAATTTGAGAATGCAATTACACGCAAAAAATTAAAAGAACATGGAAAGAAAAGCGAAACAAAAAAAAATTAAGGATAAAACTCAGAATGAGAGGTAAATTAAAGGCATGCATACCAAAAACAAGAATATCTCTTGTGACTGTCGTTTGCCATTTGAGGTACCAAGATAAAAAAAAAAGGGGGAAAAGGGGAAAGACCAATTAAGCTAAACAGTGATGTCTATGCTGGTTGATGTCTCGAAGAGGCCTTCAAGTCACAAGACTTACAACCAGACAGTGTAATTTTATGCTAGGTGAAAGAAAATCCATAGACTAAATGTGAATCAATTCTGGTTTCACACTTTTACACCTCTCACCTCATTTTTTTTCGGTTTAATGGAAGGTCCTGGAGGCCAGAAAATAGGTTGTAAAGGAAAAAGTAGATCAAAATTAACGTAAGTTGGATTTAGATAGTTCTTAACTAGGGATCAAGCAGTCTCTAAAAGTAGGAGTAAGTGTCACTTGATCGGAAGCTTTGAAGAGTGTTGTCAACATTTTCTGAGCAGGCCTTTTATGTTTTCACAATTGGTTTGGTCCATGTTAAGTGTTTGTAAACAACTTAGTAAAAAATAATTTAAAATATTTTCTCAAATATAAATATCTATGTCTAAAACTGTAAACCACGTCTTGCCATTAACCAAACCGACTGCATGACATAGCTTTCTCTAAAGTCAAATAGGAGCAATAAAGTAAGAGAGAGAAAGAGAGAGACCAGGGGGGGAGAGTTGTTTATATTGTTTATTATGTATATTAATAATGTGAGTTTTTCTTGATATGAAAATAAAATATTTATTGTTCAGAGACTCATAAATTCATTAAATATCTTCAAACAATGCCAATGAATTATCTTCTTTGTTAATACTTTCTCGTTTCACTTGCCAGAGATGCCCGGAGATCATGTGGATAAATTTTTTTTAAAAAAAAGGTAATCTGTTTTTGTATGGTAAGTGATAAATAAATGAAGGGTTTAATTTATATATATGGTTAGTGTAAAAAAAATTATAAACAACTATTATATATTGTTTCATTAGCCAAAGAGTTATACTATTCAACCATTTACTTTTTTAAAAATCTTATAAATGTAAACATATAATTAGATGATAATTTTTTTTCACTATCGATATGTCAAAATAATAAAATTAAACTCATAAATGAAACACAAGTTTTATTTATATCCACTAATATTATGATAAATCATAGGGAGTACATATACTTATTTTTTCCCCCCGGCAATAAAATTTTAGTATTATATTATTTAATGGCTTTGAAATTTTATATTAAATAATAATAATGTATATACTACATTTAAGTTTTTATGCTTACGATGCCTAGTAATTATATTCTATAAAAAATTTATGATTCATTGAACAATTAAATATGTAACAGTTAATATATAAAAAATAATATATTAAATAGTTAAATAATATTTATATAATAAATGTATTAAATATGTGAATTTAATTTTAATGTTTTGATAGTATAAAATTAAAGTTCTGAAAATCAAACCGAACATTGAACCGAATAATATACTAGTTTAGAGATTCAACTGGTTTAATCGGAATATAACCAATATATAATAAAATATATGTCATTAAATTACTACAAATTATTTACATTTGAATTTTCAGATTATTGGTTAATTGCTATTAATCTACTGTGTAGCCTATACATATTCTCAATCATATTAGTATTTTCTTTATGTGGAACTAGTGTATGTTTTTGGTCAACAAAACTTTCTTTTTTCTTTATGTAGATTGTAATTTTATTAAAAGCAAATTAGCTGGGTACATTTTAGTTCTTTTGTTTTATTATTCTCATATATACCTGAAAAAATGAACTAGGTAGGTGGCCCAAAGATAAAAAATAATAGAGTGCAAATCCATTGAAAGTTTGAGATTTTGAACATAACTTGGTCCAAGTATAACATATCTAACCCATTAAACCAAATAAAAACCCTAAAGATACGTTCGTAAGTTTGGATTTTGGAGCAGAGGGAAGGGAATGAGAGAACTTGTAATATAATTTTACACAACAAGTCCTCTCATCCCCTCCATTACTTTCCAAAATCTAAACTCATAAACATACCATAAAATTCCAACTCTAGCTCCTTTCTTCTTATTATTCTGAGTCGCCGCCACACTTCTAAACCTCCATCCTTCTCACTGCAACATGAACTCCTTCCCACAAATAGCATGAAGTCACTCTTACTCATCACTATGACAGCAACCTCGGCCAGTGGAAGCACCAGTGCGGAATGTCATCATGGAAGAAACCTTCACCATCGCTTCGGCCTTTTTTCTGTGGTGGCTAGCGGATGCATCATCCTTCATTCTTTTATTTTTTCCTACTGAATTGGTAGACCGTTGAACTGCCACCAGTTCAAGCAATTTATCAGATTTTGACCGATTTTCTCAGTTTTTGACCGGTTATTTAGAATACCGATATTCTACACTTGACCAGACTGGAAGAAGCCCTGGCTCTCGGTTTAATCGGTCAAACTAACCAGTTTAGTCCGGTTTTTCAGAACATTGTATAAAACAATGAAATTTCTCCATTTATATAATTTTTTAAATAATTGAATAAAGTAAAATTATATTTATTAATGTGACTATACATAATTAATAATTGCGTAAAATTTTATACTGCCAATATATGAAAATTACATCCTAAATAATAAACGTTATTTTTTTATTTATGAAGATGTATTTTAATTTTTTATTGTAAGAGTGAAGTCTCTTGATCTTAGTAGAATTTTTGAAGTATTTCATGATTTTACTGTTTAATTTAAAGATACAATCTCCTAAAAATATGCCTAAATACTAAATAATGTTATAAAAAATAAGAATAGAAAGAATAATAAAGAATAGGAGAAATAATAGTTTCATTGATAATTTCAAATATGCTCTATATGGAGCATCCAAAGAGCTATTTATAGTTAAAAAAAAATAGAGATATAATATCATATCAAATCATAATAGATTCTATATAATCTAATCAAATCTTAATTGAATCACCTAAAGATATGGACATCTATAAATTAATAATATTTCTGTAAGATTTTTGAAACTATGACTACTAAAGCTTAAATTAATTTTTAAATAATTTTTAGTGTATTACAGTATAAGTAAAGCCTTACAGTGTACATTTTCATTTTTTTTCATTTCTTTTTCTCACAAATACCCATTTGTATCCCATAGGGTTTCACACCTTTTGGTGTTTGGACTACAGGTCCAAAGACTTCATTTTTTGCAAGTGATATAATTCAGCCTGGATGACTTTTATTTTTTGGCCAATCATTTCTGTGTAGGCATTTTTCGATGATCCTTGGCTTAAGATCGTCATTTTCATGCTTAATATTTAGCATTATATTGTATGCAAATTTATTGTCAACAATTGTTACTCGTTGATTCCAACATGTTTCCTACAGAGACATAATCTATTGAGATCTTATCATTTTCAATGATTATTTTTAAGTACCTGAATGTCTTCTGAAGTTTTAAATATATCAAAATTTTGGACTTACTATATCTCTATTCTCTTTAACAGGAAGAGTATCATTTGCATCCATAACATCATTTGGCCTTTTTATCCCTCTTCTTTTTTGGAATCGACTAGTCTACCATGTTTTTGACGTGTGATTTTCACATTGACCAATTGTCCAACAAGGACATCAATTCAAATTGGGGCATTTCAACTGGTGTATAGGATTTAATTATCCTTTTCTATCATAAAAAAATGCATATGACAATTCATTTGTTATTCTTTGCAAATGTATAATCAATTGAACTTCTAGTTCACATTGCCTTGTGTGAGAATCTAAATAGAATATTGATGCATTCCAATTTATTTTTTTTTCCAGCTATGTCTACTCCCTCCCCTGATATTGGAAACATTATTTCTCACAAATTGAGCTTTAAAGTATCTTCCATTTGGATTTCAATGTATTGACCATAAAGGGAAAATCATATCCAACATATATCTCTAATTTTCTTTGGACTGCATTTGAAAAAAAAAAAAAAGCAATTAGGACATATACTGCACTTTTGAAGTTCTTAAATAGGAACCTTTTGGCTCCAAGCCAAAATAATTGTAGGGGAGAGAATTATTGGTAATTTGTTAGCCTTATAGAAACAAATGCTGCAAAATAATATGTGTCCAACTAAAAATTGAGTGATTTGTTCTCATGAGCAAGCGGTCTAGCAATTAACTGGAGGTCTTTTATCAGTTAATTATGCTAGCCAACTTTTTCTATATGTGAACATAAATAATTAGATGTTCAACATTTATAACATTGGCCTACAAGCACTAAAAGTTTGAGAAATAAATTCACCAAAATCATCAAGATAAGCTATTTTGGTTGAATTATCAGGAAATTGTGCTCTTAATAATTTGTGCAATTAATATCGCAAGCTTCAAGTTGTGAAATCATAATGAGCACATATATGACCATTTCATAGATGCATCTATTAGAATCATAAAATGTTTAAAAGGTCCATTAGGTGGATGAATTGATCCACGTATATTGCCTTAAATTCCTTATGGGAATTCAAGAGATTTAAATCCAATCTTTGCTGGTGAAAGCTATATAATTAATTTACTTTGAGAACACACAGTACAAGAAAACTCATTAAAATGAAGAATCTTCTGGTTCTTCAATAAATGCTCATATGAGTTTTTAGTAATTTCTTACATCATTATTGCTTCAGGATATCCCAACCAATCATGCCAAAAAAATCATCTGGGCTAGTAAACATATGATTTACAGTAGTATATGATGATTCAATTGTATTCATATTAGTACTATAGACAAGACGAAAGTGCAGACAAACTTTCCTAAAGTAACTTTTTTACTTGAAACATAAGTTGTGATATGGAGATACTCATTATTTCCCCCACTCACTATTATAATACGATATCCATTTAATTAAGCAAATATTATTTTTGTATCTGGTAAAGAATCATCTATGTTTCTTCAAGAAACAAAATGATAGCTTTTCTGGAGCCTTCATTCATCCTACTACCAATAATGATATTAGCATGCATAATTAATTTTGTTTCATTGGTAAACATAATAGTAGCTCTTCTAGAGCTTTCAATCATATTAACAAAACTAATAATCAAGTTAAGATTTTATTATCTTATTACAAGATGAAAATATCAAAATATGTCACCAAAGTATTAACATATCATGTAAGTGAAAAAAATTTGTTATGACATAATGGTGATATAAATACATATATCACAATTAGCCCTAAAATATCAATATCGTATATTATTATTTCATGATATATTAATCATGATAATATATAAGATTATCATGTGACATAAATCAATAAAGTAAATTATATGTTAAATATCAACAATATCACATAAAAATATAATTAATAATTGTGAAATATGCCATGAATAGCATAGTTATTTTATTCAATATTGAAAACAATCAGTACCAAAAGTTTTGAAATAAAATATTCTAAAATATTTCTTAAAAATAGTATTAAGTGATACCTCTAATAAAAACGTTCATTATTAAATCCAATAATCAATATTTATAAAAAAAAAGATAAAAAGATACATCTAAATGGCTCATATTAATCATGAAATGATTTCCTAATATATCTTGAAAAAGAATTGCTTTTGCATTTTCTCATTCTCCTTTAATGGCATTTAATAAGGATCAAACAAATATATCAATGTATAATAGGTACATGCCAAATTTACTTTGATGCCATATCAATAACATTCATCACATGTATCACACATGAAACCAACAATCTCCCCCAAAGTGTGAGGTCCAACATGGTGTACTCCCCCCTTAATGGAAGCTTTCACTAAAAAACCATATACAAAATCTTGGCCCAATGCGTTAACCAAGGGTTGATACCATACCCGAGCACAAATAAATAGCCATGGTCTAGCCAAACCATTGGCTTTGATGCCACTTCTGGGGTTATAATTTTTTTTGTCACATTCGCTTCAAGGAAAGTAGAGCCAACTGAGCAAGTTTCATGAATATATATATTTTTTGGTCATGAAAACTCATTATTTGATATTTTGTAAAGCTCTTTTCTTGACAGTGCTACCCCATGACCACATTTGAAACATTAAAGTCAATAATATTTTTCAACATATATTTATCAATAATGCAACTGTAAGTGCTATTGTAATGGGCCCATAGCTCTTCTTTGTACTTTATCAAAAAGATCACCGGGATCTTTTAAAAATATTTAGACATAATCATTTATAAATGTAGCAAAGAAGGAAAACAAATAAATCCATTATATTATTCTTTTTAGGAGAATAATATGAGTATTTAATTTAAATACTCAAAATTGAGAAGTTATACATTGTAAATACTCAAAATTATCTTTGGAGATACATCAACTTCAGAGAATGTAAATATGAAAATGTTCCTTCTAGGAAATATACAAACTTGTTTTAGATTATAATGTCACACACTTTAGGCAGTGTGAATAATAGATTCAGTCAGTTTGGGGAATAATCTTTTGACATATTCACTTTTGGGAATATGCAAATTTCCTTAAATAGAGAAATAAATTTATTATATTTTTCTCCAATAATTTTGAATAATTAGGATACATTCACTTCATGAATGATTATCCATTTTTTTAATATAATTCTCATTCACTTCTAGGAATGATTCTTATTTCATTCACTTCTGAAAATGGTATAAAAATAGAATAAAATAGAAAGAGTACATATTGATATAGCCAAATTAAAAAAATTAAAACTAAAGCAATTAATAATTATTGATTTGTGCAATCCTTCTGGGATGCAACATTTTCTTGTTTATTAGTCTCAAGATTTATTAAGTAAAGATGAATTTCAACATATAATATTCAAGATAAATATAGTTAGGATGTCTTACCTTAATTATCCTCTACCATATAATAACTCACCAAAAGTAAATTGGTAGAGGATTGATGCAAACATAGACAAAGAAGGATTGATCACAATTCTTCCAAATGAGCGTCAAGCACACTGTGATGTTAGGTTACTTCTGAGTATCAAAACACTGCCATTTGCACCAGTAAATGTCCATACGTAGATGTTATACTCAAGAATTAAAAGGAAGATAGAACAAGTAACCGATGCCAAAGAAAAACAACTTTTGTAGTCGTTGTTGTCCAAGCTTTCATTTAGATGGTAGAGTTTCATGCTAATAACATATTAAAAAAAAAAAATAAGAATAGAGAGATTAATGGAGAAGAGGATAAATAATAGTTTCATTGATAATCTCAAATGTGCTCTATATGGAGCATCCAAAGGGCTATTTATAGTCAAAGGAAGAGGGATATAATTTCATATAAAATTATAATAGATTCTATATAATTTAATTAAATCTTAATTGAATCACCTAAAGATATGGACATCCTGAATGAATAATATTTCATAACAAATAAGATAAAAGAGTGATAAAATCAATATCTTGGTATTTTAAGAAGTAAATCATTATTATTTTATGGTTTCTTAACCAGTGGGCTGTGGGAATGCAAGTTTCAAAAGTTTTTAGTAGATCTTATGTATTAAAAATTTAAAAATTTATATTTTTTCGTCATTGATTCCTTAACTTTAGGTACTGCTTGGACAAATCCTTACTTTATATAGTACTTTCTCTATTTCAAAATAATTGTACAAAACCAAGCAATTCACACATTAAGGAAAATAAAAGAAAATATCTTGATAAATAAATAAAATTATATAAATAGAAAAACTATCTTTCTATCGTTATTATTACTTATTTTGGTAAATATATTGATTACTTAACTAACACATTTTATATTACAAATATAAATAAAAGAAAAATTCAATACTATTTGAATATTATAAATGAATAAATATTTTAAAATATGAAAAGATCAAAAAATGATAATTATTCCGAAAGAGAGGAAGCATATAAAATGGTGTTTAAGAGATGTATTAGGTGGATAAATCATTTTTCCATTCAGAATTAGCCTCGCCGTCAACGCTCTCCCCTTCGCGTTCTGTGTGATTGTGAGCAAAGTTTTGAAGGAGCATACAAATCAGCTGCTAGTCGCAGGTTCTTCACTGGCATCCTTCTTTAATTTCCCATTCTCACAAATCGGTGTACTTTGCTTGTTATCCATTTAGTTCAGATCAGTTTGATTTGGTTACAGGGAATGACTATTGTCACTTTTAAATGACTATTATTATTCTTATTTAATTATCATTTCTTCCTTTGTACTAAAATAATCTTCTCCTTATATATTAATCATAATGACAATCTCTCTCTAGAGAATCATAATAATAATCTAATATTAAATAATTATTATTATGAATTATATTTTTTGCAAATTTATTATTTTATTTCAATTAAATATTTATATTTTGTCATACACATTCTTAATTGTTTATTTTTATATAAAATTAATGTATTAGACACAATTATTTTAATTTTAAAATTAAATTATTCTTTCATATGTTTCGTAATATAATCATTATTTTGATAATAAAATAAGATACCGATTATTTTAAAAAATAATGTTTGGAAGTAAATAACAATAAATGCAAAGTAGTTTTATTTTCGTTAATGCATGTATCCAATTTTTTGTGCTTAATGTTAATATTTTTAATATAAAAATATATATTAATTTTTTCCTTTGTGATCTAATACTTTTAATTTACCTTTAAAATTTTAAGATTCATTTATTTTTCCCACATAAATCACTAAATATAATTGAGAAAATATTTTATTGACTCAAATGAAAACTTCTCACTTATGAGAAAAGTTATATTTGGTATATTTGATTGAAAAAAAAGAAAACAAATTAAGGATAATTTTTCACAGAAAATTGAAAAAACACAGGTACCCAAAAATAACTAATTGAACGTCTTCATAATTTAATGAAAAATATTAAAATATTTATTTTAATGATATACTAGATATGTACTTCATGCATTATCATATGTTAATTTTTCTTTATTATTTTTAGTCTTTGTTTCTTTAAGAAAACTCACTATTATGTATACTACTTATAAATTTGTTATATTTATAAAGGATTAAAGAATTTGATTTATATTTTAATGTAGGTAAATTGTGCTAAATATTATAAATGTATCATACTTTATATGTATCATATAAATATTAGATATATGTGTTCTACTTTAAACATTCACTTAAAACAAAGCAATGAAATTATGTTTCATATTTTATAATATACTATTTTTCACTTTTATTAACATTAACTTGCTATTTTTTTATATTTCATTATTTTATTATTTAGATAATTATTATATGAATAAAATTTTGAAAATACAACTAAATATTTAAATCCATGATTGTATTAGTACGTTAGTTTTATATAAAAATGATAAATTGATTAAATTAATGATAAAAAAAGATTATTTGAACAATTCAAATGAATTTAATAATAGATTAGTATATTAATTGACAAATCAAAGAAAGGGTATTTTAGAGAAATTGAAAAAATAATATTTAAATAGGAGTGACAATAGCCATTTAAGAGTAGCAATAGCCACTCCCTTTGGTTCTAATATGATTCTTTATTACTTCCTTTCTTTTAGAATAATTGTAAAAGAATTAAACAAAACAAAAAATAAGAAAAATAAAAAATAATTTTTGATAAATGCAAAAAATTTATATGAGTTGACAAAAATATTTCTATATAACAAACAAAATTTTATTTCTACTACACTTATCCAATGGTCATGCACATTGTCCAATAACAGATGAGTTGTAATATTTATGATGATTAAAAGTATAAATAGAAAGAAAAAAATAATTCAACTTAAATATTATAAATGAACACATATTCAAAAATATAATAAAGTTAAAAAATAATTATTATTATGAAACAGATGAAATTATAAAATGGATAATGAATTAAGGGTTGTAGTAACAACGGTCTTAAAAGTTAAAATTAAAGATTCATTTTTAAAGAGTCAAAAGAGAAAACTTTTTGAAGTTTTTAATACATTTCCTTTTAAAGTGCCATCAGGCTAGCAACATCCATAAGTTAATTGGACCGAATAATTATTTATCTTGGGGAGATGAGCTTTTGTGAGTGAGAAAAACTCATCTTTTCTTTTATTCTTGAATGATTATTCATTTAAAAATTTTTATTTGTTTAGAAATAATTATCAATTTAAAAAATTTAAATAGTATTAATTACTTTTTTAATAATATCTCTATTAAATATTATTAAAGAAAGAGAGAAAAGGTAGGATTATTAATAAAAATGACAATTTAGTAAATTATTCTTAATTTTTTTCTAACATCAATGTTTCTCTAAGGGGCTCCTAGTAGAGTTAAGGGGAAATGAAAAAAAGAACACTACATCACCATAAACAAGTATAACTTGCGAGTAGTTAAATGATATATTTATGTTTAGATATATTAATTTATGAACGTACCAAAAAAGATACATTTATTTCAAAATGAAGGGAATAATGAAAAGAATGACAATTTTATGATGAAAAGAAAAAATTAAAAGGTTGGCGGTAATTAAGGCAAGAAGTAAGGAAAAGAAAAGTAATCAAGACTTTAAGAGTGTAAATGGTTTCAAAACACCTTATTTATTCATATTTCCTAGTGTTTAAATTAACCATAAGAATGTTATCTGGGGATGTATGTGGAAGATCACATGATCAGAGATAAAATCCATACATGTGAGCTTTCAATATATACTTTCCTATTTTGAATTAGAATTTTACAAGGAGAACTATGAGAACAACAACAAACAATTAGTGTGCATTCCCTACTCAACAATTTTTTTTTGTTGATTAAAAGAATTTTTACAAAGTAGTTGAAAAATTCAAAATCTGAGTTTAACTTTGATTCATTAATAGTGTAAATGAATTTTGTGCTATAATTCAATTACATTTATCTATTTGTGTGATTTTTTAAATAATAAGACTAAAAATTAATCATGTTTATGTAATACCCTTGTTTTAAATAAAAATGTTAGAATTTTTTTTTAAAACTATAAAGGATACTAGTTACCCTTATCTGTTATTATGGATCCTAAATTTTACTAAGTCTGGACCCTATATGTCCTTAGAGGGCTACATGATAAAACCTTATTCTTAGAATTAAAAGTCCTAGTAATTGTTCCCAAAAAGAAAGTAAGTTAAAGAACGATTTTTATGAAACATTTAAATGTTTCATTTTTAGCCCACAAGTTCAAAAAATCTTCAAGATTCCCATATTTGAACTAAAATCTAAAATTTTGATTTTGATTTGTTGGGATTTTGATTTTTATAATATATTATTTGAATTCAAATGGGGAGTATTTTCTTATTTACATTTATGTTAATGGAGAGTAAAATAAATGAGAACATTTAAGAAATATAAATAAGTGAGTACTGAGACAACCCAATCTGATACACACCAGCACTTGAATTATAGCTCAAAGTTAAGAGAAAAACTGAGTTCTGCAATGGTTAGGGAACAATAAGGCGATGCAGGTGGAGATTTTATACTCTCTGATGAGCACTGCAGTGCTTAATAAAAACCCTCATTTTGGGGTTCAAAATACTCTCACACCCTTTTCCCCCTCTCAAACACTACCTCCCAACCTTGTGCCGCTCCGAAAACTCCATTTTCTTCCAATTTCTTCAAGTTTAACTTGGATTTTCATCTTCTGAGTTTAAAGGTATGTCATTCTAGTAGTTTTGCTTCCTTTATTCCTTCAAGCTCTCATGCTCTTGGGTTTTTGTCTTATGTTCTCATAGTTTTCATGCCATGATGCTCTTCTACCATTGTTAGAGTTAAAATTGAGTTAGTTAGAGATTTTATAGGGTAATCTAGCGTATTGTGGTTGGTATAGCAGATACCAATGTCATTCCAGCTTCCTAGTGTACTGTTGGTGCTGATTTTATTTATTCCATCTCTCTAGGTGAGTGGGTTCACATCTGTAATCTCTATGTTATATATTATAGTTATTTTCATGGAAATACGATTTATTGCTTGATTTTAGAGAATTAATGTAATAGGATTTGAAGTTTATTGTTGGATTGTATGTTTTGAGATACTGATTTTAGAGCATGAAACATAGTTTTGATGAAACTCATGAGACCACTATTGTTTAACTGATTTTAGGTAGAATTGATGATATATGTAATTGTTAGAGACTTTTATGATTATTTGAATGAATTATGGAACTAATTTTAAGTGTATTTGATGATGATTGTGATTATGTAACACTTTGATGAATGTTAAACTAAATTATAGATATGGTTTGTGTATATGACATAGTTTTTATACCTAGACATGCAGTTTAGAGAAGAGAATAGAATAGTAATTGTAAACTTTGCTATTTTGCAAATATGATATTAAGTTTCTAGTTATATTTTGGATGATTAATAAAAAGGTTTTAGAGCATAAATTTTCATAAGATCATAACAGTTGACAACTACATATTTTGTGGGCTTTAGAAATCATGATGTCAACAAATGGTGATCCATTTGACATGATTTGATAGCCACAGTCATGCTAAGGTCAGATTGTTAGAATAAGATAGATTCAGAGCTCACAGAGAATTAAAAGGTTTCAAGGGTTTTCATATGGATTTATTTAATTAGTTTATATGGTAGCTATAGATAAATAGCCAGCAAGTTAATGGCTGAAATTAATTGTTAACCTTGGTACTAAGTTGCCCTAAGGGTAATATCACATAGCAAAGCAGAGAATGAGACCTAGTTTGGTGCTCGAATTGGGTTCTTAAGAAACCCACAGAGCAGACAATATCAGACCAGACAAACTTATTGTTATGATAATTCATTTTAGAGTAGAGATTAATGTTTCTTTATAAGCTACTATATTATGGGCTTATATGATTTTAGGTATAAGAGTAAATTGAGAAAAAAAATTGAGTTTATATATATATGTGTGTGTGTGTGTGTGTGTGTGTGTGTGCTTGATTGTGTAAGACTTTTAAGTATTATTGATGTTATTATAATTTTATGCATTGTTTCTTAGGTGTCCTATGGTTTTAAGCAATGTCTCACTCATTGAGTTTTTTCATAAAAATTCACCCCTATCCTCTTTCCTCTATTTCAAATACAATAGTTGCTACAGGTCCGTCACAACCTCCTTCTTCCCAGCAGCAGTAGAGTTCAACTGGTAAGTTTCACCTGAGTGAGATGTTCTTATCTTGTTTAAAGTTCTCTAGTACAATCCAGGCAAGATCCCCGCTATTAGCATGTTTTGCATTTTGCTTCTTATGATTTATTTATGTTAGTTTCATGGTCGTTTTTGTAATAGAGCAAATTTATGGTATATATGTTATATTATGATATATGGACCTTGAATGTGATTTGTGAGAAACTAATTATGATTACTTATGAATTTTAAAGAACAGATGATTTGTATACATAAAAAGAGAATTCTCTATTATAAATGAATTTTTATGAGTAAAGTATACATGTGAAACAGTCAACAGGTCACAAAACTTATATGAAAATAGTACATTATCAATTGAATGAGTGTGTAAATTTTTTTTTCATACATATAAAATGTAACTACCTTCCCCTTTATTTAGATCAAGAGGGTGATATTCTTTTCCAACTCT
Source organism: Dalbergia cultrata (assembly GCA_031216105.1). Taxonomy (NCBI): domain Eukaryota; kingdom Viridiplantae; phylum Streptophyta; class Magnoliopsida; order Fabales; family Fabaceae; genus Dalbergia; species Dalbergia cultrata. The sequence goes on along the minus strand of CM062353.1, from coordinate 1,279,359 downwards.
TGTAGTTGTGATGTTGGGTTTCTCTCTTTTTGACATGTTGGATTTTCATGTTTCCAGATGTTGCTTAGTATCTGTGTCACCACCACGTGTATTTCCTTATAGGTGAAAGCCACCTTCTATCTTTGAGAAAAATAAAAAACATTTTTCTGTAAACAAGATTACATGTGAAACTCTAAGTTCATACGATCTAGAGTGACAAATGATATGATCCGTTTTTAAGAAAGATTCTTAGTATTTAAATCATTGAAGCTCATCCATAACCTGAGCCACTCTTGTAGAGGCGACATTCATTGGATAACCTTTAACATTAATATTACTCTTAAAAGAAAGAGTCAAAGTTTGACACATTTAAATGAGAACAATATTCTTATACTGACATCAAATTAAAATATTTTATTTATATAATTTTTTAAATTATTGGTAGAAAAATAACTATCATAACATATTTAATAATGCAACGATTAAAATGATTGTATAAAAAACTATTGCGTCGCGATGGCATAGAAGTTAAGTCCTAAGGGGGAAAAAAAATATAGGATGGATATCAAATATTGAACATTCAAAAACCACGTGGTCGCCGTACAAGGACAAGTCGCAGTATCCATCACGACCCAAAAACAAAAAACAAAAAGGGAAATAGTCGCATTATCCGTATCCAGTTTATACTTCGGTCAAAACTACTACTTTTGTTTATTTATACTACAGATTGATCGAATAACCCTCTTCCTCTGCGACAGCCTTTTCAACTTTTTAACTCTCTGCATGAATGTTTTGTTCTTTAAAAGACAGAAATTCAGAAAATCATGGACCGTAAAAGCACCACCGAACCGAGCCAACTTTCAAGTCCTCTGCTTTCCGCAGGCTGCAGCAGCAGCAACAACAACAACAACAACGGTGGCAATATTCACGACGTTGACGACTATGAGGGACAGAGCGGAACCTGTTCTTCTATTCCACCTGTTCTCATGCTTAGTACCCTCGTTGCTGTTCTTGGTTCCTACGTTTTTGGCTCTGCTGTGAGTTCTTTTCCCTCCCCCATGATTTCATTTTCCCCACTTGCACCTGTTGCTTTGTTGAGTAATAACTACATTTGCAGGTGGGGTATTCGTCCCCTGCTCAATCCGGAATCATGCATGACCTCAATCTCGGTGTCGCCGAGGTTTGAACTATGAATCATAACCCTTTATTATTCTTTTGTAACGTCTTGATATTTTTTTGATTGGGGTCGTTAGTTTGACCGTGTACAAAAAAGTCAAACTCTTTATTTGCACTCCATGCAGTATTCGATTTTTGGCTCGATAATGACAATTGGAGCCATGGTTGGAGCCATTGTGAGTGGTAGAACTGCAGACTACGCAGGTCGTCGTGTTGTAAGTTTCGCCCCATTTTGTGTGTGTTTCTCAAAGCACGGTTGTTGGCTACCACATTTAATTCTGAATCGAATGAATGTTATTGAGTTGAACTTAAACCTTCTGTTATTGTGAATTTTGCTGAGCAGGCGATGGGATTCGCTGAGATATTCTGCATATTGGGATGGGTTGCCATGGCATTCTCAAAGGTTTACCATTAATTTCTTCGATTCCATTCCCATATTTCTGTAAGTTGCTTGAATTATACTAGTTGCGTAGGTCTGATTGGTCATAATCCAGGTAATCTTTCTACTGTAAAGGGAAATAGTAATTATTTTTCAAGGAAGGCGAAAAGAAATCGATTAAAATAACTCATTGTATCTCCTTAAGACTTCGAGTACATTGAATGGTTTTAACTACGAAGCTTAGTTGCCTGACAGAGGAAATTAGTAAGCCTTTTAACAAGACTACGGGCGAAGTTTTTGTTGAGTTGCTGTTTTTTCTTTAAACTTAATGAAGTAGACATAATTAAAAGAAGGGTTGCATAATCTGGCAAGTAAAAAAAATAAAAAAAATCTATGAATTGAATGCCTTCATCCTATGGGGTTTCAATAAGCTCAGGAGTTGATATCTAACATTTGGTGCTTGTTTTGAAGGTTGCTTGGTGGCTTTACGCTGGAAGATTGTTAGTAGGATGTGGGATTGGTCTTCTATCTTATGTGGTAATTATGGTGAAATGTAATCTGTCATTATTGCAGTTCAAACGATAATCTGCGTCATTCAAGAAATACAAATGTTTGGTTCCATTTCCATAATAGGTACCAGTTTATGTAGCAGAAATAACACCCAAGAATCTTCGAGGGGGATTCACCACAGTTCATCAGGCAAACCCATACTACATTCTATTAAATATCAATTTACTTTTATTATATACTACCTATGTTTTGCATATTTCAAGTGTGGTCATGTTTTAAATCCTTATTTGGTACTATTTTGACAGTTAATGATCTGTGTTGGGATGTCATTAACTTATCTTCTTGGAGCATACTTGAATTGGCGGATTGTAGCTCTAATAGGTAATGCTCTTTCTGGTGTTCTTTTTGCGAAACAAAATTAAAGTGTGGTCCATACATTACATCTCACATTTTTTTTTCCCTTTTTCAATATTAGGAACTATTCCATGTCTTGTGCAGCTTCTGAGCCTACCCTTCATCCCTGACTCTCCTAGGTGGCTGGTAAGTAGTTCATGATGCTTTAACACTTTTGTCAAATACTTGGTGTCAAGACATGTCATTAGACAAACATATCACAAGTGATACTTTCAATCTTGTGCAGGCAAAGGTTGATCGCTTGAAAGATAGTGATTCTGCTTTACAGCGCCTTAGGGGGGAGAATGCAGATGTTTATCAAGAGGCCACTGAAATTAGAGTATATAATTAGTTTTCTGTCCATTGAAGTGTTTCTCTTTGGTTACAATGCAACTAACAAAAGAAGAAACCAGAGTCCAACATATCATTTAATACGCAGTTTTTTTTTTTTTTTTTTGGGAGCAGGATTATACTGAAACCCTTCGGCGGCAAACAGAAACTGGCATTATGGGCTTATTTCAATTGCAATATTTGAAGTCACTTACTGTGAGCTCTCTAAATTAATCCAATTCATGTAGACTGCCGCCTATCATAATCTTCTGCAGACTCTTATGGTAATTAGTTACGTGGTTAGGTAGGAGTCGGCTTGATGATACTACAACAGTTTGGAGGAATTAATGGCATTGTTTTCTATGCAAATTCTATATTTATCTCTGCTGGTACGTGCGGGTCTTTTTTTATGCTTCTATCATGTTACAAGTAAGAGAAGAAGAATATGAAGCTATTATATTCATGATAATTTACACAAGCAAAATTTCTCATCTATGACAGGGTTTTCGGAGAGTATTGGAACACTAGCAATGGTTGCTGTTAAGGTTCTTAATTCTGTTCTCACAATTTCATCACTTCTGTCTGCTTAATGCTGTATATGATGAGATAGATGCCCATTATGATGAGCGTACCCTTCATTGCCGAGTCTCTTCACACAATTTGTTTTTTTGTGTGTTTATAGATTCCAATGACAACTTTGGGAGTACTTTTGATGGACAAATCTGGAAGACGGCCGCTTTTGCTGGTACAAATGTTGAGCTTTTCTCTTTCCCTCTACGCATTGTTCTGTAAATTCTGCATCCAAAATGTTGAATTTAATGCAGGTCTCTGCAGTGGGAACCTGCTTGGGATGCTTCCTAGCAGCCCTAGCATTCATCTTGCAGGTTCTTTTGAAAACAGAATCTTCTACTTAAGATAGTTGTTTTTCACGTGAATTATTACTTAGACTAATTACACTGGCTCTAAACAGGACTTACATAAATGGAAAGAAGTCAGTCCCATTCTGGCACTTTTTGGCGTACTGGTAATGCTTGTGCAACTATGTCCATTTATGAATCATTGACTGTAGTATAGTCTGAAATCTCACAAATTTAAATTCAAGATTTGGTATCTATCTTAAATGGATACAATTATTACTCGATTTCATGACTTTTGGAAAAGTTATGTTTATTCTTGAATTCTTGCTAGAACTTGCACGATGTGCCCAATTATCGAGTATAACGTTCTTGTATGTGCCTTCATGACATAGAATTGGTCTTAAGATACAATGCCACTAAAGTTATAAACGATAATTTTTCGGTTCATGCTGTCTAATTCACCTGTTAATCTTGGTAATGAGCAGGTATACGTAGGATCTTACTCCATAGGCATGGGAGCAATTCCCTGGGTTATAATGTCCGAGGTACGTAGCTTCTTCTTACCAAACCTGTACCCTTGAAATGGAAATTCAAACATAGTAAATCGACGGCATGATGAATGTTTATGATTTATTTTCCAGATATTTCCCATTAACGTGAAGGGCTCTGCTGGAAGCTTTGTGACCTTGATTAACTGGTTGTGTTCTTGGATTGTATCATATGGTTTTAACTTCCTCATGAGTTGGAGTTCAGCAGGTAGGTTCAAAGAAGAGAAAAAAAATTTACAACCAAAGAGAAATGTTCTTTTTAATAAAAGGGAAGAAAAATAGTAAAAACAGGAGTCGTTATGATTAGAACATATGGATTGAAATTCATTATATTATGGTGTGTTGGACCAGGAACTTTCCTTATATTCTCTGGCATATGTGGCTTCACTGTTGTGTTCGTAGCAAGACTAGTACCCGAGACCAAGGGGCGCACACTGGAAGAAATTCAAGCTTCTTTGAATTCATATTCTGCAAAGAGATGAATTTGGTTTTCACCAGTAACACAAGTCCATGCGCAATAAACACAATAAGAATTTTTTTTTCTTTTCTTTCAAAATGGCAAATAGATGTTGATTGAAGGTGTCGTGAAACAAGCTTGTTCGTGAAATATGCGAAGGCTTGGCGTACGCAAGTCTGAAGGAAGCAACCGGCAAGTCTCATAATAATTAGCGTAGCGGTCTCTTGTGATTTGCGCTCATTCGTAGAATTGGTTGTTTATGCCATGGACAATGTCACATATCAAGTTTTCTTTTGGTTGAGATTTTTCATATATAGATTTGAAGATTTGAATGTTTGATTTGAAAAATTCAGTGTGACTGCCATGAGGCAGCTTACACTCTGCATGTGAAGTGGCAAGCTACTATAAAACTGGACAAAGGACATACACAGAAGAGAAAATTGCTGTTAAAAGGGAAACATCGATTACCGCATAGTATTTATTTAAGTTGAAGTAATGAAAAATCGTGTATTTTTTTAATATATTATTAATTTTATATATTGAAAAAGTAGATTTTATAAAATAACTAGTATTTGACCTGTGCAGCTGTGCAGATAAATTAAATTGATATAAAATTTTCAATATATGGATGTGATAAAAAAAATTTTCAATATATCGATGTGGTAAAAAATAATGTGTGAAAAATTTTGAAAATTCATTTGATAGAATATAACATCTTTTTCTAGCACTTATTTGTACCTTTTATGATAATATGTGAAATTAAAAATAAAGCATATAAAACTATGAAGAATAGACACTGACATGGATATAGAACATGATATGGACATAGAAACACACTAAACTCAAAAAATTATAAGACACGGATACTGCATATATATATATATATATATTGTTGTATGATTTCGTTTGTCTTTTTTTTGTTTGAATTTCATTTTGTTGTATTTGTATAATTTTTTTATCTAATTAATTCTTCTACTTCTTTTTCATGATACGTGGCTGTAAATTAATAAGTAGAAGTAAAATAATAATACGAAAGAAGTACTACTCACAAAGTATGATGAATTGTAAATAGGGTATTACTTAGCTATAGATAAGTGTAAATATAGATTGGATAATACTAATTACTACAACTGCAATTCCTTTTATAAACTTCTATATGAATGAAATACTGAAAAACTTATTAAAGAAGCTCTTTTATTCTAATTATTTTGAATTTTGAAAAAGCGCAAGAGAAAAGCTCAATTAAAGTATCAAAGAACACTTGGACCAATGAATTTGTGCCATTTGGTGGAAAAAAAATTTGCTAAATGAATGTCAAGTGTTGCATAATACAAGTTGCTATTAATTCCCTTTTACAATATTAAGGAGATAGATAGATTATCCCAATTTTCTATCATTGCGAAAATTAATGGTGTCATGTGGTTAAAAAAAAAAAGGTTGTACATTGATTGTTCGTTATTTGGAGAATTGTTTATTCAATTATCACGGGAAAGAGAAGCCTTTTATACATAGAAATGAAACATTGAATAAGCATCATAGATGTTTTCAAATCTCACACTATTAAATTGAGTTTTGTATTATTGAATTCCACCCAAATGTTTAGAATAAATGCTCCTTTAATATCTGAAAAATAGTACTCAATTATTATGGACAATTCAAAGATCAGCCAAACAATAATTTATGTGGAATATTTGTTCCCACAAAAAAACGGCAGTGCATAATAATATCCGAATTGAACCTTGGACTTTTATTCTTAAAAATATCAAAACAAGAATATATAATTTTTTTTTGACAAATTCAATACGAATATACAGAAGGCGTAGGTTTAGAATCAAATAGCATATTATATATTATATGACTTTTTATATTATAAATATCAAAAGTCTCAGTTTAATGTATGAATTAAATTTTGATACCCTAACAGTGTACAAATATTTTACACCAATATCCAATCAAAATATTTCGTTTAAATGATTTTTCAAGTAATGAGTGTAAAAGTAAATTATCATGACTTATGTGGCAACACATGATTGGATTACTGTATAAAACTATTTTACATTTAATGCATGATAATTAAATTATACATACACACACACACACACACATATATATATATATATATATTTCATACTTTGCTAAGTAACTACACCACTAATGTTAGACTTCTCCATCCATTCTTAAGTTTATGTATGTTATATAATATCACATATTATATGACTTTTTATATTAGAAATAATAATTTTTTCCTATTTTAATTTTTCATTTTTCCATGTCTTTCTAAAATATTTTTTGAGTACAGTATATGTACGTTAAATTTAACCTAAAGACAATATTAAATTTTTAATTTAATTAGTTTCAGATTGTTTATATACCTATATAAGTTATATAATTTCAACTAATTTATTATTTTATTGGATCTTATTTTTTTAAAAAAAATGTAGTTGATCAAATTTTTATATAAACTACCTTTACTTTTTTTTTTTAAACTTGAATTCGTTAGCCAAATATATTTTATAAAATATTTGAGATGTATGTTTTGAAAATAGAAAAGATAATTATATAATAAAAATGGCTGCTAGGAGAAAAATATCTAATTTACCTAATTTTCATTCTATATTATTTGGTCAAATATATTTAAACATAAAATTATAAAAATTATTTCAATACTTGCTAAAATAAAGTATTAATTAAATTTATATAATTTTACATATTATTCTTCTACGCAGCACACGGATACCGTCTAGTGCTAGCTAATATGAGATTTTTTTTAAAAAGAAGGGAAAAATATCGATTTTAGTACCTACTTTGTGTTTTTTGAAATCTTATATTTTCAGGGTTTTTTATTATCATTATTATTATTTGCATTAAAATATTTCAGTACGTTAAGAAAACAGTAAACACCTGTTGCCTTTTCTTCCAGAGAAAGACGAAACTTAACATTAAAAATGAAAATAATGTACAACGTCAATACGATGATGATAGTACATTGACAATTCAAGGGCAAGTATAGGGATAAACCAGGGCAACCAGCTGTATATTCAAACTACTGGTAATTACTCCTGAAATAATTATCAAATGGAATTCAAATCTTTGCTGAGCAGAACTATCCCAAAACAACACTTCCAGAAATTTCATAAAATCCACCCAAGTAACTCCACCATAGTGTACGGAATCCTTGCAATACTAGTGTTAAACTTGAGACATCTGCAGATTCTAAATATGATTCATTTTTTTTTCCCATAAAGGAATACGATTTGTTATCCTATTGTGGTGATTATGTGATTTGTTGCCTTTTACACCATATCTTAATATATAAAACATTTAGAACAAATATAACCTGACCGATACATGATACCCACATGTAACCCATCATCAATAGAAATAATTAATAGTAACAGATGTTAATTTCCCTCATTGATTCGTTATACAAATTTTGAACACTCACATAATACTTAGCTCTTTTTTTTTTTTATGATTTCTTAGTGATTTTGAAAATTTACCTTATCCGGTTATACTTGTCGTCTATCTAACTCGGATAATTATTTCTACTTTATCACTGATTATCCTCAATAAATCTTAGCGTGTATATGATTCATTAGGAATTAATATATTTCCTTGTATCAAAATTTATTGCACTATTTTTCACTTAACTACGAATTTTTTTTATCTGGTAAAAATATTTTAAAGATAAAAAAATTATTTTTTAAATTGGGACAACTTAATTTTTCTTTTAATATGTTATGGCTTAACTATCAAATTTAGCTTTTTCAACCTTAGTCAAGCTACATGTAAATTGAGCCTAGAATCAAAATCATACAACTTATCATTTTTTTTTTCATATATACAACTCAAATGAAACAACACAATTTGTGAATTGAAAATACAATATAAATTTTCATGGATGAATTCTAAGATTCATGCAGAGGTTGTTCATAAAAATTAACCTCATTTGCAATTCCCAACCAATAATGCCCTCTTAATTCTATCTGAAATGCTACAATTTGTTGCCCATTTGAATAGTATTACAATACTCAAAACAAAATATGAACCCAGAACAAAATTTTCAAAATGGTCCGCACCTCAGTGCGACCACCAAGTTGTTTAGCAGTGCACTACTGCAATATCCATAGACGTGCAGATGAATGTACACATCTACAAAATTCAATTATATAGCATTGTATTGCCGTTTTTGGCTATAGAAACATAACCAAAGTACTAATAAGAATTAATAATAATAATAATAATAATAATAATAATAAAGTACTTATATGGATGAGAATCCAAACAAAGTCATAATCAGTATGACTCAACTAAATCGTTTGTCATATGCTTATAATTGGCGACGATAATGATTTGATGTTTAAACGTTCTGTTCAATTCTCTCTCTCTCTCTCTCTCTCTCTCTCTCTTTGGGGTCTTTTCATGGACATTAGAAAATGTGCTTCATCTTATTCTTGATTTTCTTTTGCTACATGCACTACAAAAAAATTTATGTATAAAAGAATACTTAATTTTAGATACACTTAAAAAGTGATGTTTATGCACACATAGATAACATTTGTTTTAAATATGTTACTTTTGATATAGCAAATGATACACTTTTTTAAATTAAGACATCACTTTTTGAAGAGTTGCTATGTCACATGTGGCCAATTGTCAAATGTAACATTTTTTTAACAAAAGGCTATATTTTATGCTAATGCATTACTTTTCATAGAATTGCTATTTCAAGTGTGGTCAATTATTTAAGACAATACTTTTGAGTATAAAAGATAACATCTTTTATATATAAAAGGCAACACATTTAAAAAAAGTATTGTCTATATGTACAAAAAGTAACACTTTTCAAATGTTTTAAAAGATAAGTATTATTTTAGACCAAATTTCTTGTAGGGATGCATCGTCGCAAACCAGATAGCTAGCTGTTGGCATGATTGCATCTCAATGTTGGTATCAATATTTTCTTTTCCTCTCTTTCAAACATTTTTATGAATATACTAGAGAAATGCTATGAACTATAAGAATTAAGAGCAAACATAAATTGACAAAAATAGTCGATCAGGTTGCATGGCATGTCTCCATCGAACATACCCCTTGAGGGAAATACTCAGCCATGATTAACTGGGAAGTAGGAAAGAAGGAGCTAGGAGGGGTGGTTTTCTTTTATTCTGAATTTCTGTTTCTTTGCCTTAGCCCATAACCCAACCTTAATATAGTCTTTAATTTAGAACAGGATTTTGCTAAATTTTAAAATTTATTCTTTCTCAATGCCAACCGTATTCACATGGGTAATAAAAAATAAAAGCCAATATATAGTTTTCCTTGATTACTCCACTCGGCATTAATTTTCGAATATTTCACTTCAACTTTTCCCGTGAGGAGTGAAGACTAATCTCAAAGTGGAGTAGAAAGAAATTAAGCACATGATTCCAACATGAACTGTGGATGATACATAAACTTCAGTGTCGAATATTCTAAAACCACCAATCAATGGATTGAAAATATTAGTGGTCCGATGACACGATTAAAAAACCACCAATCAAACTGAAACTTGACCTCAGTCAACCATGCCTCTCCAAGTCGTACATGGAATGGATTCACTGCGAAACACCTACTCTACCCCCACTGGCTCCCACAATGCCATGAAATTCTCGGCATGCAACATGACACTGTAGCATGAATTTATTTTATGTTATTGTTGTATGCTGTTATATTTTGAAATAAACAATCCGTATAAAATCCTATGTGGCCCAAGTAGATCAGCATGGACCAGGGAAGGGGCAGACACATTAATAAAAAAAAAAAAAAAAAGAGGAAGAGAGAGAACGGGGGTGTAATATCTCCAAATTGGATTCTTTAGGAAAGATATATCTAATCTTAGGAAGGGTTATATAAAACTTAAAAGATATTTAAATTCTTTAAAAAAAGAAATAGAAAAAAAGTTATATATAAAATAAATAAATTAAATAATGAATAAATATGAATCTCTATTTTAAATTTATGTGAAATAGCAAACTATATAATATCTAAATTTTAAAAAAATATATTAATCCCAAAAGGAGAAAATAAAATATAAAATTTGTTATAATGTTGTGCATCAATCTTTTTCTATGTCAATGTCTAATTTTTATTTGAATTTGATATTTAATCATTTTATATAATATGATATTCAGTTTGTGTTATGGTATTTAATTTTTAAACTTTGAAAATATTATCTTATCAAATCTATTAGATTCATTATTGTTTATAATTATCGTTGATATTTATATTTGTATCAGCATTATATATTATATATTTTGTTGGAATTATAAGAGATGAAATATACTATATTTCCCTTTTTCATATATGCTCTTTAAAAATTGATTTTAGTATAATTACTAAGGTTACGTTAAGATTTATTTAGATATCTATAATTTATATTTATGGTGTAAATAAATATCAATTAAGATTTGAGAATATATATGCCTATATATTTATGATATAATATAAAGTATCAGTTTAATGTTAGTTCATTCCTTTTATTAGAGATTGTAGTTATTCTATAAAGATTTGACTATTAGTGTGTGTGTATATATATATAATTTTCATAATAAGAATATCTATTTGAAGATATTAGATATTATTTATATTTAACATGTATTGTGAATATGATTTGTTACATATTATAGAGAATTATTAGATATTTTTAGGAAGTTATTAATTATTAGAATTGATTGTGAAATTTGTTCATCATGCAAATTATTATTATTGTTATTGTTGTTGTTGTTGTCGTCGTCATCATTGTTATTATTATTATTATTTCAAAAGAGAAACAAATACATAATGTGAATACTCTAATATATCTGTTATTTGTTTTAAAAATCTTATTAGCTTTTCATTTCAATATACATACAGATATATTTATGATGCAAAAAATAATTAAGAGATACGTTAAAGTAGTTTGAATTTGAATTATCCAAGTAGTTATAAAAGATATGATTAGATTTAGTCTGACTATTATCCTTATCTCATTGTTGCTTATATCACATAGTTAGTTAGAATATATCTGTAGAAGACCTTTAACATAATCTTATTCTTATGCTGTCAAGTATGGCATTTGTTTAGTATGACATCGGTTTAGTATTTTGCAAATATCTTGAGTTATAGACGTCCGATTGAGGTGATTTTAGTGGTACTAACACAAGTATCTATAAGTGCTATTTTTAGCCTTCAGGTCAAATTCTAACCACAGTGGAAGTTAAAGATTTATGAAGGGTTAAAACAAAAAATAAAAAGAGAAATAAAATAAAGAAAATAAAATTTGTTAGTGATATGTTTCATCCCTTGTTATATAATTGGCACATTATAATTCTCCTAAAAGAAGTTTAAGAACCCTAGCCGCCCAAAGAATTTTTCCCTATAGAGAAAGACGTAATTTCTTTTAATCCTCTTCGATTAATCTCTTTTGATGGGTGCTCTCACCTCTATCCTTATGTGATTATGAATTTAGCAAGTCTTTAGATTATTATGGTATAGTTTTCTCTCCTCATTCAATTTCAAGTCATTCTTGATTCTTGTCTACAATTCCATGGCAGTTAAGAGTGTCATTTCAATTCCCCAGTATCGTGTAGGCAGTGGTCAGGCACTCTTGGCAATGAACGGTGAGTGAGTTTAAGCTCATGACCATACTTTTAGACATTATTAGTATTTTCTCATCATTATATAAATTGTTTATGAAATTCTAAAATGACTTATGCAAAATACATGTTTTCACAAATTATGCCAAATTTTAGAAAAATTATTGTTTTTCACAATTATCACGAAAATCTTATTTTAGAAAACTCATGGGACCATATTTGATAAATTGCATGTTATAGAATATATTTTTCCTAGTTTATGAAATTATGAGATCTTAGTTTAATGTTTACAGCAAAAATAATTATTATCATGTTTTTCAGACTATGGATTTCCTATAAAGATTTTAGAACATCAGACATGATTTATTAAAAGTGTTGAATAAAGTATGATTCATAACAATTTATATATATATATATATATATATATATATATATATATATATATTGTAAAAGAAAAAAAAACAGAAAAAAGAATCGTGATACGTGGTTGTACATTAATAAGTAGAAGTAAAATAATAATAAAGAAGTACTACTCACAAAGTGTAATGAATTGTAAATAGTATATTACTTAGTTATAGTAAAGATAAGTGCAAATATAGATTGAATAATACTAATTGCTGCAACTCTAATTACTCTTATAAACTTCTATATGAGTGAAATACTGAAAAACTTATCAAGGAATCTCTTTTATTCAAATTATTTTGGATTTTGAAAAAGTTTATAAGAGAAGTTCAATTAAAATACCAAAGAATACTTAGCCCAATGAATTTGAGCCATTTGGTGAAAAAGAAATTTGCTAAATGAATGCCAAGTGTTGCATTATGGATGTTGCTATTAACTCCCTTTTACAATATTAATTAAGAAGATAGATAGATTATCCCAATTTTCTATCATTGCAAAAATTAATGGTGTCTTGTGGTAAAAAAAAAAAATAGTTGTGTACATTGATTGTTCTTTTTTTAATTTGGAGAATTGTTTTATTCAATTATAAGGGGAAAGCGAAGTCTTTTATATATAGAAATGAAACATTGAATAAGACACTTTGGTAGCGTTTAGTAGCTGTTTCTGGAATAGAAATACGGAAACATTGAAAACACAAATCTATTTAGTGATAGAGATAGGAACATGAGTTGAAAAATTGACAAAAATATAGAAAATTGTTGTACCTCCGAAGAGTAGGGACATGACAAAATACGGAGACAAAAGTTTAATATTTTTTCTTTCAATAATACTCCTATACATATTTAATATTTTCCAATGTGTCCTCACAATCATAGATGGTGCAATGGTTGTCTGGTGACCGATTGACGGTGGTTTGGTGGTCCGGCAGTTGGTGGTTCGGTGGTTGGCGATCTGACGGTGGTACATAGTGTCTTTTATTATATATTTCTTATCTTGTCCCCATGTTTCCAAACAAGATTTGATGATAGTTATCATATTTTGTACTCCATAATCAAACACAGTACTGACAATATTGCTTATGTCTCTGTCTTCATTGTTCTGAGACAGCCACCAAACACTAAACATAGATTTTTTTTTTCAAATCTCACTATTAAATTGAGTTTTGGATTATTGAATACCACACATATGTTTAAGAATAAATGCTCCCTTAATATCTGAAATATAGTTGAACTCAATTATCATGGACAATTCAAAGATCAACTAACAATAATTTATGTGGAATATTTGTTCCCACAAAAAAATGGCCGTGCATAATCATATCCGAATTGAACCTTGGGGCAGGGGACAAGGTTACCCCGCGACATTAATCATTCAGTCATTCATCACATCACATGCCACGAGTAATAGAATGTACTACGAACAAAGACAACAAAGCACAGACAGAACTCTGAAGCAAGATTAGGACATCCACAAACTCATTTGTGCCTTGCAGTGCTCTTGTTTCATTCACCAAACCAAAGTAACAAAAACAAGCTCATTATCAGAGTTAGTTCGAAACACAACATATATATATTTCATTTTTGGCAACACAAGTGACCATCACTCAAATCATAGATTCATTAACTCTGTGCCATTGCCTTAAAACTTTGTGAACCTCTGAAGTGTAGTTAGGTGTGGCTAATCATATTCATGGACAGTGCAAGCACAGAACAAATCCAATCTTCGGCTCCACTGCTTTCCAACGTTGAATCACAAGTTGGTGGTGTTAACTATGATGAACACACGCAGAGCCAAGCTTGTTCCATGCCAGCTACTCTCATACTTAGCACCGTTGTCGCTGTCTCTGGTTCTTACGTTTTTGGATCTGCTGTAAGTTCCCATATATACTTGTTGGTTTGGCAAATCCATCAGAATTCAGAATGTTATGCTGATCACAGTCACTGATTGATTTTTCAGGTTGGATATTCATCCCCTGCTCAAACTGGAATCATGGATGACCTTAGTCTCAGTGTTGCCGAGGCTTGTACCTTTAACCATAACCTTTGTTTTTACCATCCATTGGATTGAACCTTGAATTCCAATTGTTGACTATTGGTGATGCTTGATGAGTTGAGAGAAACATTCACCTATTGGCCTTATTTGATTGTGTGTCCTTATGACTAACTCCTTGCACGTATGCAGTATTCAATTTTTGGTTCAATATTGACGATTGGAGCCATAATTGGTGCCACTGTGAGTGGTAGAGTAGCTGACTATTCAGGTCGTCGAGTTGTAAGTCTCTCCCATTTTGTGTATATTCCACAAAGCGTGTCTGCATTAAAATTGAATGTTCCCTGTGTCTTATTTATTGTCCTTCGGTTATTTTTGCACTTTGCAAAACAGGCCATGGGATTCTCGGAGGTATTCTGCATCTTGGGATGGCTTGCCATAGCATTTGCAAATGTAAGTTTGCCATGTTACTTCTCTCTGGTATTTCTTGAAGTAATCGCTTACATGCTAGTTGCATATATGTCTGATAGTTCAGTAATAATCCCAGTAAAATTTCAAGGAAAAGAAAAGATGGAAAAATAGTTAACTACATTTCCAAGAAGTGGGTGAAAAAACATCCATGAAAAGAGTTCAAGTGTTCAACATTGATTGGTTGGGCTAGCATCCTCCCATGACAAGGCCTAGGTGGGCTCAGAGTTAGATCTGCCCGTGGAATGACCTGTTTGCTTTAAAGCAAAAAGTACTTTTGGGAGAAGTAACAATTTTGTGCTTCAGTACTTTGAATAAAAGTGCATTGGGAAACGTTTTTTTAGATTTCGCTGTGGTAAAAAGTGGTAATCGAACAAGCATGTACTTGATAATAAGTTTAACTAAAGAAAGTTGCGGCCTTACTGTTGACTATAGCTTCTCGCCTGATCTCGATCCAATTATTAATGTTGAAGAACATGTATGGGTCTGTCTTACTCAGATTGCATCAGTCGAATTTACTCTTCCCATGGGGTTTCCACAAGTTCACTCGCTTGATATTTAACACTTTGGTGCTTGTTTGAAGGTTGTTTGGTGGCTTTATGTTGGAAGACTGTTGGTAGGATGTGGCATGGGCCTTCTATCTTATGTGGTAATGTTACTATTTTTAATTTTCCACAATCGCAATGGAAAAGATATTCAGCCACTTAAAAGAAAATTCAAATGGGTAGTTCCCTTCCTACAATATAATAGGTACCAGTTTATGTAGCAGAAATTACACCCAAGAATCTGCGTGGGGGATTCACCACTCTTCATCAGGTAACATTATTGTACTTGCATTGCGTGTACCACTTACGTTTACACCAATTTTAGGCTTCTTTCAAATCCTCATTTGGTAATTTTGACAGTTAATGATTTGTTTTGGCGTATCATTAACTTACCTCTTAGGAGCATTCTTGAATTGGCGGATTTTGGCTCTAACAGGTAATGGTCTTCTTTCTGGTGTTGTTTTAACGTAAATGAAACTAAAAATTGGGTTTAATGTAACTCACTCCTTTTTTTGTCTTTATCTCAGGAACTATTCCGTGTCTTATACAGCTTCTGGGTCTACCCTTCATTCCTGAGTCTCCTAGGTGGCTGGTGAGTTGTTCATAGCTGCTAAATTTTTATCGTTTGTTTGGCTATCTGTGCTGAACACAACTAACACAAGCAAATGAAAATTTTCATCACTTTTTTCAAATGATTGGTTCGAATCAACAAATGTCATTGGACAAAACATATCACAACTGACAAGTGATACTTACAATCTTCTGCAGGCAAAGGTTGGTCACTTGGAAGGGAGTGAATCTGCTTTACAGCGCCTTAGAGGGAAGAATGCTGATGTTTCTCAAGAGGCCGCTGAAATTAGAGTATATAATAAGTTTTTGGTCATTGGGGTGTTAACTCATGGGTTACAATCTATCCAGGAAGCAAAAGAAAGTGGGGTAAATGAAAGAAAGCATAAAGTCTAATAATTTTATAAACTACTGCATTTCTTTTGTAGGATTATACAGAAGCCCTTCAGCGGCATTCAGAAGCTGGTGTTATTGCCTTATTTCAGTTGCAGTATTTGAAGTCGCTCACTGTGAGCCTTCTAAGTTAGATCTACTCATGCAAATCTATATTAACCTTTTGCAGTCTCTTATGGTATTTAGTTACTTGGTTAGGTAGGTGTAGGCCTGATGATACTACAACAGCTTGGAGGGGTTAATGGCATTGTTTTTTATGCTAGTTCTATATTTATTTCTGCTGGTACGTGCAGATGTGCAGTAGAAGATTGATATGAAGATACTAGATTTATAACATAACTGTCATTAAAGCAAAAGTTCTTATTCTATGACAGGGTTTTCAGGAAGTATTGGAACAATAGCAATGGTTGCTTTTCAGGTTCCTAATTATCTTCATTCAATTTAGTTGTTTTCTTCATGCTGTTATAAGAGGAGATAAATGCCACTTTTGGTTAGTCTTGCCTTTCATTCCTCAGTCTCTTCACACTATTCTGTCTTTGTAGGTTCCAATGACACTTTTGGGAGTACTTTTGATGGATAAATCTGGAAGACGACCACTTTTGCTGGTAAAATGGTTTAGCTACTTTTTTTTTTTTTTCCCTTTCTTGAACTTCAGTAAAAGTTCTGAATCCGAAGCAAAATGTTTCTGTTTATACAGGTCTCTGCTTCGGGAACATGCTTAGGATGCTTACTTGCTGCCCTAGCGTTCTTTTTGCAGGTTCTTTGAATAACAATATCTGCTCTATTATGTTGTTTTTCACAATAGTTATCGCTAAGGTTAATTGGATAACTACACTTGCAATATTCAGGACCTACATAAATGGAAGGAAGTCAGTCCCATTCTGGCACTTGTTGGTGTGCTGGTAATAATGATTTAGCAATGACATATGCTTATGCTGTCAAGCAGTATTATTTGAACCATTAACTATAGACTATAGTGTGAAATGTTTAAAAGTTTGTTGGATAACAAAGCATTAAATTCAATACTCTTGTTATATCACCGCATAAGAAGGATAATAAACTCTCACCTAGTGTATACTGCATCAAACGCACAGTTGAGGGTAAGATATTGTTCACAGAAGATTAAGTACTTACCAGAATAGCTAATGAAGTCCTAAAATTCTTGCTAGAACTTGTATGGTTTGTCTAACTCTATCGCTTTCGGCTTTCATAAAACTTGTATTTTCTTTCGTGAGATAGATTTGTTTCCCAAGGTTTCCACGATGCCTCTAATGTTAGAAGGTTTATGATATATATTCTATTCTTGTTGTCATCCCAACCTTTTTACATATGAGTTGATACATAAAGGTATAATTCACCTTTTAATTTTCGTAATGACCATTGACCAGGTATATACAGGGTCTTTCTCGCTTGGCATGGGAGCAATTCCCTGGGTTATCATGTCTGAGGTTGTTTCTTATGATGCTTCTACTGATCATGACATAAAAATTCTATCATTAAAAAAAATAAGTCTGCAGCCTGCATGACTGAATAATATATATATGTATATATATATTTTTTCTTCTAGATATTTCCCATCAACGTGAAGGGGTCTGCTGGAAGCTTTGTGACCGTGGTTAACTGGTTGTGTTCTTGGATTGTATCATATGCGTTTAACTTCCTCATGAGTTGGAGTTCAGCAGGTAGCTTCCCATTTTACTCTCGTAACCTTGTTCTCACTAAGATAGGAAAGGTTGAAATCTGATAAAACCGATTAAGGGAATGTATGTGTGTATGGCTTTGAAGGGGAAGGGAGGAAAGGGGAAGGCTTAATCTTAATTTGTATAGTAAACTCTCGAGATTTTACTCTTATTGTTCAAATAGGAAATAAATGAAAAAGGAGTCCTTATTGTATATATGTGAAATAAATTATTGTTTCTGTTACGTTTGGCCAGGTACTTTCTTGTTATTCTCTGCCATATGTGGCTTCACTGTTCTATTTGTGGCAAAACTAGTACCGGAGACCAAGGGGCGTACACTAGAAGAAATTCAAGCATCTCTGAATCCATTTTCAACAAAGAGATGACTTTGGCGTTCCCCTCATGACAGAATTGCATGCATGAATTATATATGAATCCGGTAGTAATTTTCATTATGGCAAATGATGGATTGTGTTTAAAGGCTTCATGATAACAAGCTTGTCATTGTTTATGATATGCAAATAATTTGTGTTGGGCTAAACATGAACAACCCGATTTGATCTTTATGGTTCCAATTTCAAGGGTAATTAATTCATTGACATGCATCTTTGTTATATGGGAACGAAAATCATTCATTGACTTCATTGTCATTCAATTCCACTGGATGGGGCGCCAAGTGCTTCCGTAAGACCCTTTATCAACAACAGAGAAATACTACTTGTATGGTCATCGAATATCCTTTCTCCGTATGATGATTAGCATGATTGCATGACCTGGCTTTTCATAATTTAACCAATTCAAGTTATCGCGTACCATACTCACAAAGGATCGCCAAAACAATCATGGTCTGGATAAATTAATCAACCTTGGGTAAAGTTAGTCATTGATCATATAGTTCGCTTATACTGATATGGACATGAGATACCATACGATACGGATACGAGGAATACACCAAAATTAAAATTATAAAATATGAACATATCTTAATGAAAATAATATGTTATTCAAAATATCATTTATATAACTTTACTTATGTTTTATTTTCTTATAAACTCAAAAAATTTATGTATTATTTCCTTTTTATAACCTTGTTTATATTATATTTTTCTATATTAGAATAAAAAAAGGTACATTTTAAATTAAACATATATAAACTTGTGTAATTGATATGTTATAAATGTGTAATGCAAGATTCAACATAACGTAGACATGGCACCCTATGTGCTTCATACATCGGGACCAATTGTTTTTGGAGTACTACTACACAACAACGCGAACTAATACCCCAAATTGAAAGAGACCGACATTGCTGGCATTTTATAGAATCAGTTAAATATGCCATGTCACTTTCAATCAAAAGGATTATATTATATTAATCCATAACCACAAATCACGCTTCAAGTTTAGCAACAAATTAAAAATGAAGAAACATGTAGCACCACCATTGCAGATCTCGATAGCGATAGTAAGCCCCAATGGCACAAGTACAATGGTCCAAGTTCGTTTATTTATTTATTTATTTTTGTTTAGGTTTTTTTTTCCCGAAGTTAGGGAAGAGATGAGGAGATCGGGGTTAAAAATTTTGATGGTAATAAAAGACTAAATTCAAAACCCCAATATAATTCTCGAACAATCTCAATATTGCAGTTGCCACCAATAGCACAATCAAACTGGATAATATTCAAATCCCATGAATAAATATCAAAACCCCTTAATCACAAAAGAATCGAGCACTCAAATTAAAAAAAAAAAAATTGTTATAGATTCCAACAACGCATCATAGATTCAATGATGTGTTTTTAGAAGGGACAGGAGAACAATAAAAGAGAGTAGGAAGAATTTATAATAAAAAGTCTGTTTTTAAGAAGAAGAGGTTGAGTAGTCAATGGAGGAATGAGATTATGGAGGAGGAGACTTGTTGGGAAAGGGGAGTGGAGACCATCCAAAAGAGGTTAGGGCTTATTTCGTTTGTATTCAACTTTTAATTTATTTTCAGTTTTTAGGATTTTGTAAATGAAATACTGATAATTGAATTGAAAATTGGAATTTGTAGTTTTTAAGATTTTCAGTATTTCTTTTATAAGATTTGAAAAATTGAAAATGAAAACTCAAACTCAAACCTAAGGGTGTCTTAAGTTTGAGTCTTCAGTTTTTATTTTTAGATTTTTAGAATTTGTGAAAGAAAAACTGAAAATTTTAAAAATTACAAATCTTAGTTTTCAGAATTTTTTAGTTTTTCCTTCACAAATTCTGAAAAACTGAAAATAGAAATGAACACTGAAAACTCAAACAAACAGGCTCTTAGATTTTGAATTGAAAAAAAAATGATGATTGTATAGTAAATTTCACTTGCCACATAGTTCAGTCTAGGCACAAATTCAGACTTGATTGCATTTTTCTTATTTTTAGGTACATTAAAAATAATGCTTGTCAATTAATAGATAAACAAAACACAGTACCGAAAAAAATATAGATAAACAAAACATGTAGGTAGTGTTTGGAATCAAAAAAGGCGAAAGTGAATTGAATTGAATTGATTTGATTTATAAGTTAAATTTTACATTTGAAATGATTAAATAGAAAGTTAAATTAAATTGATTTAGAAATTAACTTTTATGTTTAAAATATGCTGTAATATATTTGGAATGGTTAAAAAAATGTAAATACATTTTTGGATTATACATGTATGTATATTTTGGATAAGATATATTCCAATGGGCAGGGAGAAATAGCAAACGGATGCCAACTCAAGCACTCTGTCTTGGAAGGAATATGCACAATGAATAGCAAAATTCTAATACAGCTCATCCACTGATTTGTACCATGGTTTCAACTTGGAAATCTAAACTTTCTTGTTATTTTTTGGGGTTAAAGTTGGTAAATTGAAACAGCACGAGAATATCCAAAAAAAAAAAAAAAAATCCTTTTATTTATTATCAATTAATTAATTTTTTTACTGCCTTTCCGGATACAGCTGGATACGTTGGCATCCTTGACCAAAACGTGTAGATAATTGAAAATAACAAAAACATGGGAAAAAAAGACAATGTAAAACATCCTCCTACTTGGCACTTATCCACTGCAATTGGCCTACGCATCGTGTCCTTCGCAATGCCAATAGTAGCCATAGATTCTCGCCCAAGCTAACCCAGTTTAGTTTGAGCCAAGGCAACTGAGTAGAAAGGACAAGAGAGTCCAGAAGAAATATGTAGAGGGAACAGAGAGGTCAAGGGTTATTATGGAGATTGGAATAGCTGCTACACACTCATCCATGGAAATAGAAGAGATGAGGAAACAGAAGTGGCTATTTGGGCGGAGTCATACGTGGGACCCGGCACCGTTTGCTATATCTATCAATGACTACTCCAGCTCACATCACAACGCAACAACAACAACATTCACACCCACACTTGCTCTTCTCTTTCTCTCTATATTTGGCATCTTCCCAGTCCCTTCCTAATAAATACCCTCTCTTCCTCTTCTTCTTTCCTTTTCTTTTCAAACAAACACGCACGACAACACGAACACACAAACGAAAACAAACTCTTCTCATCCACCATCTCATGACAGTAATCATCTCTCCTTGTACATCTGCCAATTCTTGTCACCTATTTCCTTCTCCCTGCCTGCCATGATCACCTTATTCAAGAAGAACATTCACTCTTTCTTCTTAGCCTTACCCTCCAACACCACCACCACCACAACCAAAACCGGTGAACTTCAATACCAGCCTGTTTCTTCATCATCGTCATCATCATCAGGGTTGGGGATCGTGAGTGCCACAAGAGATCGAGATAGGCCTCCCAACGTTGTGGAGTCAGCGATGCTGAAGCCTTCTTCTTCTTCTCCTCTTCCGTCGTCCCCGAACAACATGATCAGGAATAATATTGGATTCATTGACGAGATCGGCGGCGAGGTTGACGGCTTGATGTCGTGCACCGAGAGTCTTGGCTTCGAGAGCTCCGACGAGAGGCGCGTCGATATTAATAATGATCACAATATTCATCATGAGAAGGTGGTGAATGATATGGGTTGGAGGAGTAGATCAAGGAGAGGAGGAGAGTGGCGGAAGGTGAGGTCGTTTCCGCCGCCGCTGACGTCGTTGAATCGAAACGGTGAGCCGAGTTTCTTTTTGAGACCGGTGAGGAAGGATGGAAGGTTGGAGCTCACCGAAGTGAGAATTCAGCGCCCGCAGATTCTCCTTGCTGAGCGTCACCATGGACGCTTGACATTGCACTTTATTCCAGATCACCACAGTATTGATCTACATGAAGAAGAAGAAGAAGAGGAAGCAGAAGTTGCACAAGAACAAGTAGAGGAACAAGTAGTTGTTGAAGAAGAAGCTCATGAAGAAGTGGAGGAACAAGTAAGGGTAAATGTAGATGTAGATGAAGATGAAGATGAAGATGAAGAAGAAGAAGAGGAGGAGGAAATTGGATATGATGAGAATGAAGAAGAAGAAGAAGAGGAAATTGGATATGATGAGAATGAAGAAGAGGGAAGGTTTGGAGAGTGGAGGTTTGAGAATGAAGGGTTGAGGAGGTGTCATGAGATGGTGAACCAGCATCAGCATCAACATCATCACGGTGTTCATGGAAGCCATATTCACCATCACCACCACCACACGAGGATGTGCGGAATAAGCATTGTGTGACAACAATAGGACACGTGGTGGCCAGAGTCACACAGTTTTGATACGGAAAATGACAGACAAGAACAAGGGACGTGGAAATTGTGCTGAGTTGTCTTTAGTGTGAGATACATATGCTATGTTATGATATGGTGGGCGGCAGTGGCTGCGATCCTAACTTTGTTTGGTATAAAAAACACATAACCAGACACAGCAGACACAGGTTGGAATTGTAATGTATGCTGCGCCGTGTGACATAATATTATTTATTCGGTGTTGAGTTGTTTCTTTTTGCGGAAAAACAAAAGAAATTAAGAAGACATTAGCAAAAAGCCAGCCTGCACGCCTTACATTATTCCCGGTGCTCTTGGAAGCCAAGAAATTCCACTGTATATGTAACTCTGCTAATTAAGTGGAGGTGAGGTGAGGAAGTGAAAGATCGAGAGATTCTCCTGTATTTATCAAATTTTGAAGCTTCTTTTTTTTTTGGTTAGAGAGAAAAAGAAAAAATTAATCATAGTTTTGTTACTTTCATTAGATTCTTTCACTTTATTTCTTAATCACCACTATTTGCAGTCAAATTGGTGGGACCACTACTACGAGTTGGAGTTCCCAAGGCATTAGGAATTGTAATTCATAAAACTATTATCAACTTGATTGATTCATACTAATGGGAGGGATTCAATTCTGATCAGTCAAGAATGTTGGCCTTTCTTTCATTAAAAAATTATTGGAATTGAAATTTTGAGGTTGCATGATTGGGTGTAGTCAACTTTGACAAAGGAATTTGAAATAGACATCTTCATAATAATGCCAAAGCAGCACGCACCAAGAGAATTAAGAAAAGGAACTGAGAAGAACAGAAACGGACATTATCTTGAAGATCGAGATAAAATTTAAAACTGGGTGTTCTTAATGATAGATATCATACAATATTTAAGGTTAACCTATAGCAATGTTATGAACATGGGAAGAATAAGATGAATACACGAAAACAAACTTGAGCGAGGCTGCAACCTTTGCAAAAAATATTCTCTCACAAACGAAAACGTCGACAGCAGGGTTCGAACCTGCGCGGGCGAAGCCCAACAGATTTCAAGTCTGTCTCTTTAACCACTCGGACATATCGACACTTGTCGATTACCGGCAATCATTTATCAATTTAGTGATTTTCTGTGTTCCACGTCGTCCGAAAATAGAGGGAGCATAATATCGGAATACCCTTCTCCGCTGCTCGTTTTCTTCCATAAAAGTTGTTGCTGAAAGTTGAATAGAATATGTAAAATGAGTTCAAACTTATTTAACTGATATTTTTAACCATAAAAGTTTATATCATTGGCTAAATAATGTAATGCATTATTATTATTATTAGTGACAGATGAGTTAGAACTCAATAGCTTAGACGAAAAAAAGGATCGCACATTATTTATTGTTGAGAGTTCATTGCAGTACCTTTCTTTTAATAAAGTTTATTTTAGGTAAAGAATTGTTTATATAATTTTGAATCGAGATCAATAATTTGGTGAAAGCTTTTTTGAAGTGTAAACTCCATAATTCAAAATCATGATATTATAGATAAAGTTCGAATGAAATCACACAAACTTTTTCTATTGCAATCGACCAATTTTGTATTGACTATCTTTTTTAGATTTTATTTTTTATTTTTTATTTTTTTTGTTGGGA
The DNA here is from genome assembly GCA_031216105.1 of Dalbergia cultrata. Taxonomy (NCBI): domain Eukaryota; kingdom Viridiplantae; phylum Streptophyta; class Magnoliopsida; order Fabales; family Fabaceae; genus Dalbergia; species Dalbergia cultrata. Next base: position 1,254,758 of record CM062353.1, on the reverse strand, counting down.
GGGAGAGAGAGGAAAAGAAGAGAAGAAGAGAGAGAGAGAGGAAAATTAATCTATTTGGTCCCTCAAGATTTTCACGTCGGACTATTTCGTTCTTCAAGAAAAAAAATTAATCTCATGGTCTCTCAAGATTGAAAATGATAGACACATTAGTCCTTCTATTAATTTTGTTAGTGGACTTATACATATGAAATAGTACATTGATGATGCGCAATTAAAATATTAAAGACAAGGTAAATGAAGTTATTTTGGAACTTGTTACACTTAGTTTAATATCTAAAATTGCCCAAAATGAATTACTTTATAACTTATAATAGAGATTTAAATAATTTATTTTGTGAATTTCAACCACCAAAATGAGTCATTTGAAACTCTATTCAACTTCAAATGACATACACATCACTTAACATCATGTTAGCAGGTCAATATGCAATTCTATTAGTGTTTAAAAAATCGAATACATGCAAAGGAACTAATGTGTCTTATTATTAAAATCTCAAGAGATTGCGGGTTTAATTTCAATTTTTGAGGAACTAAATAGTGTCGCGAAATTTTCTTGGCGACATGATATATTTACTCATTTGTGAGTGTAAAAATTAATACTAGATGTGTCGTGCATTTATGAAGTGGGATAAAACCGGTAAAGAGAATTGTCAACTTGTCTAATTTGACGATAATTTGCGATAAATTACTAACTGATTTAGCATACCCAAAAATTTAAGGAGTATAATAAGGGGATCAACCAAATTTTACATGATTCCTAGACAGCTGGTTCTGGTTGCATGCGATCTTTAGTTACTCTTGATCTGAGCATACAATATCCCAGAACCAAAACCAATAAACCACGCCCATATATAATATCACCAATAGAATCCCAGCGTGAACTCTTGATTGTTCAAGTGACTGGCCCCAAAGCCCAAACAGTAAAAGATAGAGCTGGGGATTCATATAGTTGAGCACCCAGCCCTTTTTACATGTGGGCTTCATGCTTGGCGCTTCCCATTGAAGCCATCCAAGAAATAGAAATAGATGATGCTCAATTATCATTAATTCTGGAAGATGGCGCAGCATGAGATCGAGTATCTTGCCATCTCTTCCAAGAATTTAGTCGACCTGAGTATACCCTAACAGCATGTGTGAAGTGCGGTAGATTTTAACAAGTGTCCAATACAGAACCTCTTCCACCTCAAGCTCTCCTTCTGCTCTTGCAGCACATATATCCTCACATACTACCATCAACCTGCATATCAATAAGTGCAGAATTTAGACACTCAACCGACTTCGTGCAAGTCCTCAATATAAACCAAGGGAAGCCCATATGTGAGCATTCATCAGAAGGATAGACTTATTAGTTAAGAACCTGTCACATGAAGGTAAGTTCTCAAAAGGAATTCTCATTCGCAAGTCAGAACATTGTAATCTGATAAAACGTCCAACGGCAAGCACAAAGGTAAGGTAAAGTCCCCAGATGCTGAACTTGCTGAGAGTTTCACCGATAATGCCCTCTATAAATAAAGCAGCAAAGAGAGCAGATAAATTGGTATTAGTGAAGGTATTGGTCAAATGTGAGGGGAAACATGACTCTTGCGTGGACTAAATAGGTGGCTATAATGAGGTTTGAGTTGAGCTTACGAGGGGTTTCTTCAGATACAATTATGGCTGTCGGTCCTGGGAACGTCCCACATCCATGTGCATCCGAGATATCAATATCATAAAAAGACCACCAGTCTGGATCCCCGCGGTTGAGAACAAGATCCCCACTAACCTGCTCCACCTGCAAAGACTTTATATATGCTCATTATGATCCGAGACAGAGCCAGCGAATGAATTTGACAGTCCAACTTCAAAAATTAATTTGGTATATTAAGCACACATACCGACTGTTCATTGGACCGCACATCCCCAGAGCCCGTGACCCGATAGTATCTAGGATAAATGTTGAATACTGTGAAACTGTTGGAAGTACCATTGAAAACTTTAGTCACTTCTGAAGTATCTGGAAGATCCTCGTCCAGTATGGTTAGTTCATATTTGACTACTTCTTTTTCTCTAGGCCTGTGTCTGGTAAATTGCCAGGGGAAAGTGATGTCCATGTTCCACCTAAGGGACTTTATAAATCTCTGCAGCACAACAGGTGGAACAAGCCACAAGGTACTTGCATCTGATTGGCAGCAAATTAATTGAATGTCTTTCTCATTGTATGCATCAAGATAACCCAGAGGATCCAACCTTCCGCGTGCTTCTAGTTTTTTCCAAGGTAGCACAAAGTTGTCTTGAACAACGTCAATCTTCCACTTACTGTCCGGATATCAAGCCAAGCAGTGGCGTCTTTAATCGGGTTCTGTTGGGTTACCGCTGCTGTACATCTGTCCAGAAAAAGTAATTTTAAAGAAATGGTGAGAAGTTATTACCATCGAGAAGTGATTCGGGAAAAATGAAAAAAGTTGCCCCTAATGTTATAATCTGGATTCTACAGTATAGTAACCCTGTGCCAAGTGCTCTACGAAGGATATTTTGGGCTGGCGTTCAAGTAAAGGCACTAACAACCCAACTTGAGACATTTCGATTAGTTAAGCTAAGCATCCAATGACAGTGACTCAAGCAAGGGAAGCTGTGCTGTAGATTTTTTATGTTTCTGATTCTATTTATGCAAAAACAGTCAGATCCTTGAAAGTTTTTTATGGAAGCAAAGTCATCCTTTAAATTGAAATTGCATTCTTATCATTCTCGCATGGGCTCACCCAAAAGGGACATTTAACTCATCGATTTTGTTGTTCGAATTTAAGTCATTCCCATAACATTATTCTATTTGATTATTTCATGAGTTGTGGAAAAGGCTTCAGAACTAGACATAGAATGAGAACCGTAATTAGTTTTTTTTAGTCTTACCGGCATAGGAGCCCATATAACACAGATTAACACAAAGAATAAACATATCCCACTGCAGAACTTTGTCATTTTTGTTTGCTTTTGTCCTTGTTGGTGGTGGGCTCTATTCAAATCCACGTCGCATTTGACAAGAAACAAGCTTGCATGAATATCTTCCAACTAGAAAGAAAGTTAAAATCAGGTAAAATAAGGAAGGGAATGCTGCTGCCTAACCGTTCTAGTAAGGGAATGTAAAGCAGCTAAGAAAATATCAAGTCTGCATGATGATGTAATTCGAGTTATGAATCTAAGTCATATGCAAAGGTTATCAATGCTCTTCCAGTTGACCAAGAGCATCCACCTCTAGATCAGCTGTATGTTTATTAAAGCTACTAATTAACATCAATTGCTCTAAAGATATGCTTACAAAATCACAAGACTATGACTACTCGAATTATTGGCTAATATAAGAAATAAAAACACTAAAGAAGATGGCAGAATATTGACTCATATGATTTAGACATGTTTGGAGGAGACCATCCAGTGAGGACAATATATCAAATGGAGCATGGCACCATAAAAAGAGGGAAAAAAAAACCGGGAAAAACTATAGGGGAAATAACAAAAAAAGATTTAAGTATCAATGATTTAAACATGATGATATAATAGAGCTCTGTGGTGTTGTTTGATTCATTTAGCTGATCACACTTGGTGCGGCAAGGCTTAATTGTTGTTATTGTATAAGAAAAAGACACTACAGTTGAATCAACAGTAGAAGAAATGTGAGATGCAATAGAAGATAAGGGAAGTGGACAGACACTACAGCAAGCTTGGCTCCTCGCCTCCTCATTCTAATTTCTTTTACAAAATAAAACCTTTATGCTTTCAACTCACTGGTCAAAAAAATATGGGACCAGCTTCATTATAGGTTAATGAAAGTTAACCTTTACCTTTACGTTTTCAAGATTCGTGGCTTTATTGATTCGAAATGGCTTTTCCACACTTTCATCAAATGATCAAACAAATAATTAAGAGGGTTGATATTTGTACTCAGCAAAGAGGTGAGTCCATCGACTCACTGAGAGAGAACATGAGATTAAAAAAAAAAGGAAAAGGAAAAGAGAAAAGAATCAAGGGGGAGAGAGAGAGAGAGTAACACAGAGGAGTGGGGTGTGTGCTGGAATGCGTTCAAACTTCATTTCCCGATAATTAACAATGACCAAACATTCTTCTCCGATTGTTCAGGAATAGCCAAACGAGTCCAATATAAATACACGAATGGCAAAACTCACAGCAGTAATAGCAAAGAAAATTCATCATGAAAGAAAAACATGGAGACTGTGGAGGACAAGGACATACCTTCAGCCAGTCATACATAGTCAAAGATGTTGTCGTACAAGACCAATCTAGCACGCATCTCAATTCATAAAGAAAAGGCAGAGCACGATACAGTCGAAAACCCAAAAAATTAATTCGGGAGACACTGCTGGTCAAAAACTGCCTGTACAAAGTGCTTTTGTGTGGAATCCCAAAATGAATTTGCACGGCTTGCAAAACCAGAGAAATTGCTTTTGTGAGATAAACAGCACGAAGTTCTAGTCTTCCAGAATATCTGTGCAAAGGATCCATGTCCCAGGCATATTTTGTGACTGAATATGTGAAGAGAACAAGGTTGAATAAATAGAAAATAACCTTCACCGTTGCAAATGAACAGAGGTATATGATACGATCAAGCACAATCAAGAAAAAGACAACCTGCAAGGTTAAGTCCCTTTGCTGAGTAACGTCCAGACATGAATTTACTATCAACATAACAGACTCAAAAAAGTGACTTGCATTGATCAAAATGAATAAAGGAATGTAATATATCAAACTATGTCATCTTAAACAAAATGAAATGAATCAGTTTGGCACAGACGACAGTTGAACAAGTTCTGAAAAAATATGGACGCAAGTTATCCAAACCCTAGAAAGAAAAGGAATCAACAGTGACCTGTACTCGTATATTCTGTTGTTTGGATATTTAACTAGACAACCCTAAACCCACTTGATATGTCTCATTGGTATGCATTCTTTTTCTCTAGATAACACCACAACATGTAAAATTGCCTCTTAATCACTTCATGCCTGTACGTCTTCAGTCATTGAATAGTTGAAGCTAAGTTTACCAAATATATTAACGAAGAAAGATAAGGCTTTGAACTAATGAATCATTCTAACATAAATGGCAAGTTCTATTAAGCAGAATGATCAGCCTCCAGAATAAAAATTGCCATCAGAACTAATACAAAATCTTCAGGGAACTGATCTTCAAGCTGATAGACTCCAAGAAACTCACTGTTAGCTTTCATAACTAACTGATAAAAAATGGCAATCAAGAAGAAAACAAGCAAATCAGCTCCAAAGATATAGGCATATAGATCAATATTCCTTTTCCCACCACCAATGACGGAAAGAACTGGATATGGAAAACCAATTTCTTTAAAAATACCGGCGTGTTGAGCTTTTTGAATCTCATTGGAAACATCTGCTGCCGGGGTTAATGAACTGTACCATTGCTCAGCAGTAAATTCCATTGGAGGGGAGGCGTATATAACCTCGAAAACAACGTGACACCAACTTTCACACTCTTCACTTTTTTCAATGCTCTGTACACGAACCCTGCTTGCTGAGTGCTTGTTACAAAGGTTCTCCTTTTTGCATTTGCTATCATGCAAGACCTTTAGCAATTTAGTTATTCTTGATTCGATTCTCTTCGGCTGAATCCCCTCTTTAGGCCAGGAGTTAACTTCCATAGACAGCTGCACAAAGTAAGGGGGTGTTTCTGCCCCCAATGTTAATGATTTCCAGTACCTATAGAGTCGTCTAATCAACAGTCTCATTGCATTTTTCAGAGGTAACCCGGGGGTGTGGTTGAGTGAAAGGGACTCATTCACCTTTAACCAAATGTCAGGGGTTTGATTCCTAGCTTTGAGTATGGAAATGCTTTAAATCTCCAAGTCAGTTGTCCCAAGCCAGCGCGGGATTAGTCACTGTGATCGATGGTGGATTTTGGTCGTGCACCAAAAAAAAGAGGTGAAAATAGTCTCTCTAATCTTTCTTGGAAGGTGGAACACTCCTCACCGTCTATGTAGCTCTGATTTGTTCTCTTACAAAAGCTGAGATCCGCAGCAATTGTCCAACCGCCATCCTTCACGGTTGTGGAGGTTTGCAAGAGAGTGAATATATATACCAGAAAGAAAGGTAACTTGCTCGTCACGAAAGATGATGTTATTTTCCTTACAGGAAATCCTAATTGCTGAAGTAGGCTCACAGGGAATTCAAACTCATAGTGTTGAATGATGATTCGATATAAATATTGAAGCAAAATGCACACCTCAGTATAAATTAGCATAATAACCCATAATGTGTAACTGGGACCAGTATTTTGACACAGAGCATACAAGAAGAGAGCTGCTAGGTAGACCACAGAAAGCAAACTGAAGTACCATGGATATATTAGAATAAAGCAGCAATAGCAAACGACATCGTTATTTGACCCCATTCGGGACCAGATGTGTGTGGAAAATGTAGGTTCCAGAGGTTCTGCTCTCGTATTCTGATTCTCAATCTCAATCTCATAGTATTCTTCATCCTCTGAAGAATCTGTGTTTGACTCAAGTTCTTCATGTTCTATCTTCATATAGTTAATCAGATTGTTAACTGCCATATTTCCAAGAGATTGCACGTGAGATTCTCCACTTCCTATGAGATGTGTAGCTGAAATTAAAGCATTTCTCCTGAGTGGTATCTTATAACAACCCCTAATTTCGAAACCCAACTGATCATTGCATAGTTATCAGACTCAATCCGGAGATCAACTCGGTCAAGACACCGGGTCATTGGATCACTGGTTCAACCGGTAGGTCACTAGTTCAATCGGATTTAATTAAATAAATATATAAAATTATAGTTTAATGTAATTTAATATGTAATATTTATATTTAATGATACACTAATGAACAACTAGACACATGGCCTAGTGGTAGCCTTCCTTGCCCAATGCTTGTTAATGCAGATGAACAGGGTTTGAGTCCTTGGATGGCACTTTTGATCACGGCATTTAAATAATTTAAGGATCCAAATATACTACATATATAATAAACCGCATGATATATAACAGAGAGAGCATTGACCCTAGTGGTGGTGCAATGCTTGCCTTCCTTGATGGGTGCAGGTTCAACTCCACGCTTGGATAATTTTGGATTGTCACAGATTTATCTTGGGCTGCCACATGGCGCGCGCGGCTCAATGAGAGAACCAAGTTTGACCAGGTCAATGGCTTGACTGGTCCAATGAGAGAACCGGACCGAACCATTGACCGGTTCACCGATTTTCAGTTCAAACCGGCCGGTCCGGTCCAATTTTAATAACTATGGATCATTGCTACCACTTCTTTCCTTTACCTCAACATAAGGAGAATCCATTGGGTGCTTCCAAAAATCTGGTCCCAATGGACTTGCAGATTTTTCACTAGATAGAGATTTGTTCATATCAGAGGTCCTATTGACTCGGTATTGACATCAAGATCTTTCCTCCTGAATTCATTTTCCCTATGCAAATCGAGAGAAGAGTTTCCTCTCTCTTTTAGGCCGTCATATTCAAGAGAAGCATTACCGCAGTTTGCATCAGTGCTCATATTATGAAGCTGATTTTGAAGGTTTGGCATCTATGATTTCATCTTTTCTTCCTGCAAGCTGTGGAGATGCTTCAGTTCTTCAGCTTTCCGTATTTGCTGCAACTGAGCTGTCTTCCAAGCAGCTTTCTTCTCCTGCTGTCGCACTATTGCACCAATCTGCTCTTTCTCAAGATACTTTGGGACATAATCATACTCTGGAAATGAAAATGTGTATGACTGTAATGATACCAACATGAATATGATAATTTCCACAAGTGCTGATCTTGATGTTAATTCGAAACCCACAATCATACTTGTGAAATCCAACCAATTCATTGATGCAATCTATTGAACCACATCTGATTTCACTAAAGTCACCAACAAACGGAGATTGATACGCAAGAGACAAGACTATGAGGATGAAATTGTACATCCTCAAGAATCTAAAAATTTTATTTCCTTGCTTTAGTATTTTTAGCCTCTTTCGGAAGAAAACTAGAGCAAAACCAAGGTAGCCAAGATGCAGAATGTCATATTCAAGTGTTCCTGTGATCAAAATTAATGAAAGAACAAAATCCAGCAAGTGACAGTAACCGTAAAGCCTCAGGTGGTCGAGAAATGTCCAGTAAGCTTTTGTTTCAAATGAAAGATCATTTAGTATAGAGGCAGACTTCCACTGAGAGTGTTCTTTTATACACTTCAAACCTGAGAGACTAGATGCATGGTCAGAATGGAATTTGAAGCATGAAAGCATAAAAACCCCCTAATAGCTGATAAGCATATGGTGATCATCAAAAATTATTCCTGCGGTACAAGCATTTACTGTAAATTATTTGGGAAAAGTTATCACATGAAAAATGCCAGAAGTATCCAGTTCTGATTTATAAATATTCTGTAGAATCAAAACAGAATCAGGTTGTTACTTGGTTATACGTGCTAGACATTATCTGCAAGATATATTCATAATAGTATGATACCAACCATTTGATCACACAAAACATATACATTAATAGAGAGATACCTAGCTAGCACTTTTTGCAGAAGCTAAAATGTATATCTGATATCCTCCAACAATCATGACATGGCACTTGTGCTTCAGTCTGTTGGTTCGTAAAAGTGAGGTGCATCCAGATAGCCAAGCATTCAACTGTGATGATGGAAGCAAATATTAAAACGAAAACAGGCCATAATTTTTTAATAACTAGCCGATGTAGAAGAACACAAGCAGCAAGTGATGCTATGTAGAGTAAGGAGATGGCATTCAACACTGCAAAGCTTGCAAGAAGCAAAGCAATCATGTTGATTTCAAGACCAAATAAATTGAACATATTCTCTATCCAGGACTCCAAAGATACTTTTAAAACAGTCTTCTGCATCTCCAACCTCTCTTTTCTCAAAAATAGAATCCACTTTCTGTTCCACTTAAAGCTATCCTTAGAACTCTCCCAGAAATGAAGATGCCGAAATTTTTTGGCACTCTCTCTTTTGTTTCCTGAATCTGGCCCTTGGGATAATGCAGAATTCACTGTTGGCCATGAATGACTGCTTGCACCCGGCTTAATTGTTGGCGAAGTAGGATTTTCCAGTAGTTTGCTTTGTGGGGTACATGCAGTAGGTTCATTAGGAACTTCTACTGGGTTTAATAGAGGACAAGGCTCATCCCATTTTCCTCCATTTCCATTAACACGTGGCATCTTCTCCAACCAACGAAAAACGTTGTACTGAAGTATACATGCTACAATTACCACGACCTTGCTCCTCAGCCCTGACTCCAAACCTTTAAAACCAGGCTCATACAACTGTAAACCCATAAATAAGGACAATTGGGAATGCTCTTGACCAGGGAACATCTCAGCCTGATCTCCCCACATCGGGTAAAGATATTCAACCATTACAAGAAGTCCTGAATAAACTAGAAATATTTTTGCAGGGATCTGAGACGACTTTGGTAACCTTGAACAATTAATTAAACCAAGATATAGGAAACCAAATGCACCTATAGGTGATAGTGATGCATAAAACAAAGCAAGAGAGAATATTTTATCAGTGTGCCGAACGAGAAGACGTCTAGCAAAAGTGAAAGGTCCTGTTTCTGGTGCATCATAGCCACTCAATCCACAAGTTTTGCTCTCCTTTCATAGCTATATAGTTGCATCACTACCAATACAGCCAATGATTCCCGGATGTTTTGCAACACTGAAGCTTCTGGGTTATAGCCAAATGTGCTTTGAAGATCAACAATACTAGGAAACCACATCATAGAGCTGGAAAAGACACCAATGCCATAAAAGCAAACGAATACCATTACAGCATAAACTTTCATAGGAAACCAAAGATGCTTTCTTGTTTGTCCCATGAGTTGTCTTCCACTTATCCACAGTAGAAGAAAGAATAAGTAACCAAATGAAGCATAGTTGGGAGTGCAAAGGTATACACTGAGGAAAACTATCAGGAAGGCAATGTATTTGCCACATGACTGATAAATAGAAAGGAATTTCTGTCTTATGACGTTCAAATATGATAACCTTTTCCTCTCTGAATAATTAAATAGTTTGGTTAGAATATTGTCACGCAGTATTGGGAAACTTTTGCCTAAATATGTAGCTTAAACCAATCAAGTGGCAGAAGGATAAGTATCAATTAAAAGACAACAAAAAATTTATTTAGCAAAATAAATTGGTACAGATATTCAAGGGAATAGTCAATATTTACTGGAGTTGTACCATGAGTTCCCTGGCTCTCACTAGATCTTGGACTATAACCCGATAAATGGACAGGTTTGATCAAGCCAGCTCTCAAGATACTAAACCCAAAGGGATGGCAAGATGTGTGCCGCACAACAGCTTCATAAAAGGAGTGTTTGATGCCCATGACTGTGAATTGCACAGAAGCAAGCAAGAATTGATATTTTGAAGAAATCCACTGAATGAATATGATTAAGCAAGCCTACAACATTCACATGAAGAATGACAAAATAAAAAATGGAGTGACTTTGTTTACGGCATCAGAAATTTAAATTTGCTCTACAAAAATGCAAACAGAAGTCCAATAAGCATGAAAAAGACAATTCTTACATAAAAAAATATATATTTACCTAGTAGTGAGAGAATCTGAAAAGAGTATGAACCCTTCTGATCCAAAGTTTTGGAGATCAGATCAAGTTGAAGAATGAATTGAACTGCAAATTGTGCCTCACATAAAAGGATGATAGCTTGGCGTAATTTAAAATTTAATCCATCACTTAAAAGATAAATTAAAAAGAAAATCACTGCATGCAGAAAGAGTAAGCTGTTAGTAAATTAGGAATGCTATAAATAACTGTAAAGCCAAAGTTTCAAGGAAGGTTTAAATTTGATCGATAGTAGGTATAAAACTCTCCAGTCTCCACACTATAATTGAACAAGAAAGAGCCATGACATTATACTGCCTTATGGTTTTCACTTGATCAGAAAACTTGAGTTATTTAAACAAGTGGAACTATGTGATGCACCAGTACTGTAAAACTCTGTACACTAATGGTTGATCAAAACTTAAAGCCTACAAGAAATTGTGAAGGAAGCAATAAGAACATTTCTCTATTAGCATTGTGTCAGTAAACAATTATGCAAATAACGAGGGAGGAAAATTAAATACTTCGAACTTATTATAGACAGTGTGAATGAGACCAGGACTTACTGCTATAAGAAACATCAATATCAGAGTTATAGCATGTGAGCACTTGCGTAGTCCCCAAGCTATTGTACCTACAAATAATATTGTAGTATTTTCTTCCTCTGGAAATTTGACTACAATAACAAGAAACAAACATACAATAAGAAGTTTATCCTAAGCACAGTCAAACATAGTTTGTTACATTAGAGATACACTCTACTGATACATAAGTGTCTGGTAAAATATTCCAGGACACATGAGCACAAAAACCAACACAAATTTAACACATTTTCCTTTTAGTGAGTTTTCAAAAGGTATAAATTAGCAGCAAATGTTGCTATGCCTTTACATGGGCAAGATACCATGATAAAGCAAAGATTTACCTGGGCGAAAAATATTTTCCTCAAGCGTTTGAAACATAAAAATTGAACGAGATGACACTTTTTCAGTTAAAAGATACACCACTGATGCTTTCCTTTTAGTGATGTTTTCAAAAGGCATAAATTAGCAGCAAATGTTGCTATGCCTTTACATAGACAAGGTACCATGATAAAGCAAAGATTTACCTGGGTGAAAAATATTTTTCTCAAACATTTGAAACATAAAAATTGAATGAGATGACACTTTTCAGTGAAAAGATATGCCACTGATGCTATAAAGCATACACCAGATAAATAAAGATTATCCTAATGCTGATACCCTTGTGAAATCAGTACATTGAAAGTCAAACTAGAAATCAGTTTTAAATGTGTTAGATAAATAGATCTCATCTACCCAAAGCAGCAAGACAATTTTTGACCAGGCAACACAGCCAAATGTTAACACACCTATTTTATAGTACATGTTTTGTAAAATCATAGAAATAAAGTAATTAACCATGGGACTTGTACTCATCATTTCATCACAGCTCACTAACAAGGAGTGTATGGTAAAGCACTGGAAAATCATAACTTCACAAAGTAGTAAGCATTGTTTGATCAGACTACATAGTTCTCTCACCTTCCACTATAGATTCATCAGTTGTTAACTGTCCTTGATCAGTAATGCACAATAACACTGAACTGTTCACAAGATTACATATAGCCACAAGAAAACCAAGACCAAATTGCGCTAGCAAATAGTATCCTGGGATAGAGTAATGCCACAGGCCTATAGTTTCCCATATCTGCATATCCTGCAATTGAGTACCAGAAGACGATAACAAAAGGATTTTAACATTAACACTAAGATCTCCCAAAGCCTATAGAAATATGTACCTTCCATAATTTGTTATTCGACACATTAAATGCAACATTGAAGATATATGTGCTGGCTGTCCATAAAAGAATGAAAACAAGAAGAACACCATTCAATTGGTGCAACCGAAACATGGACGGGAAGGCATACAATACATATCCCACATAAGCAAGTAATCCAAATGAGAACAGACTTGCAAAGCAGAAACTCCAAAATGATAAAGCCAGCAAGGAAATCTGCAAGGTGCACCAATTAATGCAATTAATCAACCTGAAAAAGATTTGTTTAGTGTAAGGTTCACAACAATGTAGTGGGGGGCTCACAAAAGAACACTAGTTACCAAGCTCTACTTGATCCAAGGTTATTATGGAGAATTTTGGATGGTTCATGTCTTAATCTCTTCAACGATTAAAATAATTTTCAACTGTCACCATGACCTTAGAATCCATAAGCCACAATTTTAACTTGTAATCAGTAATTGCAGAAAAAAGACAATGTAATAATGACTCTGCATCCTTTACCTAGCATCCTTGAACCACATATTCTTTTATGGCCAGATAAATGGTTTGCATTGATGCCAGCAAATTGAATCTAATGGCTCCTTGCTTCTTATAGAATGTATGATGGAGGATGAGGTCATGGTTCTGAATCAGCCATGAATAAATGAAAGGTAAATACCTAATTCATACACAAAGATTCTTTAACAAACCTATTCTTGTTGAGAACAATTTATGTTACTTTGTAGTTGCATATATCATACCAAACATTGGCACGGATTCTGCAAAGGATTTTATTAAATGTTTTACTGATCAAAGGGGGGAAAATCTCAATAAAAATGGATATGGAAGGAGTACTGGAAAACCATAGGTTAAAAAGTTGATGCTAAACGATCGAGAAACAGCTCCTTGCAACAAGAAATTCATATGCCTCACACCAAACCTGTCACAGAATTACAAAACCAAGAGATGAAAGAGCATTAGAGAATTTCCTCTTTCTGAAAATGATTAAAAAATAATCAAAATGTTCAAGAAGCAGCCTACTGGATGGGGACTCCTAGTAACTACTTCCAGCATTCTATATTTAGAAATATTTCAAACAGAAAAGTAGTTAAAAGTTAAAAGTGAGTTGCAAACCATGCTAGTAAGGCAATGGATTTGATGAGATAATAAGGTAAAAGATTGACTTAATATATTTTGACAAACGACTCCAATCCAAGCATCTTATTACATGAGAAACTTCTTAGCCAAGAAAGAGGAGTAATATAACCATATATACAAGAGATTTATATTATTCTGCTTCATACACCAAAAAACAAAGAAAGTAGAGCCCAATGAAGAAGTACTATCTACAAATTACAGAGCAACTATCTGTTGATCTTAAATATTCTTAATAATATTGTCAGTATCATCTCCACATAGGAATTCAGGTGAACTATTGCATGAATAAGGGAAAAGAAGCAAACATATTGAGGACATGGACCAGACAATAATCATTGCAACAAGTTTAGAACTTGATTATTTAAAAGGCAAAAGGGAAAGTAAAGAAAGCAAGGAATAAGGATCAAATGAGGATGCTGCCTCTTCTTAATTACCTTAACTCGTGAATAAAATGAGAATGCATTTTGGGAAGAAGCTGCGCTGTCAAGTCACTTTCTCTTGTTGATGTGATGATTTCAATTTCAGCTAGCTCGCTCCGAATCCAGGATAGCTGAAACAAGGGACATTGGATATCAGTGACCCAAACAAAAGGAAATCTTCCAAAAAGAAAGAAAAATTTTAGGTTAATGACATGTATTAGTTGGTCATTTCAGTTTAGTGTCACACAATACCACAACGGAAAACAGATTATGCAACAGGTGACCGATGCATTCCCTCCAGCATTCGCCACAACACAAGAAAGCAATTGACCATGTTTATCTTCATAAAAAGCAACAAAAAATGTATAACGTGTGCGAGCTAGGTTTTTCTTCATCATCTCATATATATCATGCTGATCATTAATCCCTTTGAGAAGGATTTGAATTTTACAACTTGATCTAAATGCTGGGCAGCAGTTCAAGCCACAAACTGCTCACTAGTTGTAAATCATTTTTCTTGAGCGGGTTCACAGCTGACTCAAAACTGATGATAAAGAAAATCAGAGGCATAATACCAGCCAGCTTTGTTAATTGGAAAGAAAGAAGAAGAGTGATCACCCATAAATGATTAAGGCATCGTTGTTTTAATTGGGCAAGTTTAAAATCCAGTATGAATAATGAAGAGGATGAACAAAGCTAAGTTGGCAACCACTTCGTTTGGTATACAATCCATTCAGAAATTTCAGTATTGAATTGTGCTATGCGGGCTTAAAAGTGGACTGATCTAGTAACTTATTGTCATCGTCCACCATTAATTGGGGTGACATCTTTGTTTTAATCTCTTTTTTCATCACTTATAACAAATCATGTACAATTTCTCATTTTAATCTCATAAGCCCCTCCAAACACCCTAACCCAGATGGAAGCTTTTGTCATTCTGGGAGCATTATATGTTCTTACCACAACGTAGAAAATTAGGAGTGAAAGACCAGAACAAGCTTCTGGCAATTCTGATTTTGTGGAAAGTTTGAACAGCCCAAAGTGGAAAAAAATCAATCTAAATGTCTCGGGGAGCTCAATAGGAAGTTGATATATGTACAGCGAATAATATTGAAGCCAGCGTAAAAGAGAAGGAATCTCCACCACCTTCAAGTTCATAAAAACTAGAATCAGCGAACCAGTTAAATTCCAACTCAACAATAAGAACAAAACAGTACATATCATCTTTCTTTTTTCTTTTTTCTTTTTTATTTTTTATTTTTTTGTTGGTGGGGGAGGGATAGATACCTAAATAATTGCTCGTCCATGACCAATCGACTAGCCCAATGCTATTACAAAGGAAAAAAGGAAAGGAAACCCAAGACGCATGACTAATCCCTGCAATTAGTTGTATAGCAGGCAACAATAAGAAGCACCAGCCCCTGAGGTAAGATCCTGCAACCCAGAAATCAACATCCATGTTATAAAGTATTCCATAGAGACAATGAAATAAAACTTTTTTATTTATTGTTATTCAGTTGTTCACATACTATTTGTGGTAAAAAAATTAATAGACACGAAAGCAAGGATTAAACTCCTGAACACTTTATTAAAGAGAAAGCCAAGGTTTTTGTATTTAACTCGTTATTTTTAATGTCAACTTTAGGGCGCGCTTTATCTTGACAAGAAAAAGGGGAGGGCGAATGCATGAGGCTCCCACCTTTAGGGTTTTGGGAGGGTAAATGTACGCAGTCTTACTTTTACTTTGAAAAGAGGTTATTTCCGGGATTTGAACACATGACCTCCAAGTTACAAATCAGCAATTTTGTCAAAAAAAGGAAAAAAAAGGACCAAAATAAGCAAAGAAACAAACTAGAAATAATCAAGAATGCAACAAGCCCCTCTGTATATCAGTAATGATGACTCAATTTAAACAAACTTGTGCAGAGCACCTTTCTATGCATTAGTAAAGGTAAAGAGAGAAGTTCTATGACAAACCCATCAACTGAAAATAAGAACATAGATGCCCAGAATGAAAATCTCTCCATGCATCTTGAGCAAATCGATTTCCATAGGTCTCAAATAGAGAAAGAAAGGTTGCTAACACTTGCATGACTAAAAAGTACTCTACGGGCAATGTCCTCCAAGACTGCACTCTGCAAAACCATTTTATAAAGCATTCATGCTATATTCTGAATGGTAATACACTGAAGAGGAAATTTCCACAATATAAAAATGGTAAAACCAAAAGACGGAGAAAGTTCCAAATACCTCGCTAATCCAATTAGCTGAGCCCACTGAGCATCGACAGTACTCCACCGATCCCCCTCAATGGCCAAAACAATATGAAATATGGCATGCGACAGTAGTGTCAAAGAGGATAGTATGTGGACGGACCATGATATCAAAGATTGTGAAAGGAAACGACAGCCTATTTGCACGAAAAAAAAAAATTGAGAAGTTGGTTACATGAAAGAAAAGATAATTATTATTATATAATAATTATATTTGTATGTGAAATAGCATAAAGACAGTAGCAACAATCAAGCGATCAATAAGCAGAAAATTCATTTGTTTGTTTATAAATAGAAAGGAACAAGGATCAGAGCAAGCATCTCACTCACTCTTTCTAGGTGCAGTGTACTGAATGCAAAGGAATGCTACTAAATCAACCAAAGATATGAGACTCCAGTTAAGTACAGAAGCTGCATGAAACAGAGAGGGGAAAAGAAAGGCATCAAATGCAGTTTTGAGAGGGAAATTCAAGACAAAACAAAGTATACAGCTATGGATAACGTTAAACTTGTTCACGCAAAGTCGCTAGTCTCAAATGGAATCAATCACTTGTATAATTACAGACGGTGTCATTACTACAAAATAACTCCACTATTGTAGCAAAACCATAAGAACAGATATATATATATATATATATATATAATATCACAGATTGATGGAAGATTATAATCTGTTGCGTTGTTTCTAGGAAAAAGCAAACCGAAGAAACTAATCCTACTTAACCAGTTGTAAGAAACACTATGAGCTTAATTATGATTCATATTAGTATTATTTGTTTAATTAATACGTAATCTATAGAGAAAAAAAGTGGAAATGTTAGATCAAGAGAAAGAAGAGCTGGAACCTGTGAGGAGGAGCATAGGCAATACGAATGAAGGGATAAACCTCGCCATGAGAGTGAATGGCAATGGAAGCTCTCGCTTCTCATAGCAACGTAAATGGCGTGGCGATCACGGAAATGGAAAGCGATGCCGGATCATGTTGCTGCTGCTGTTGTTGTTAGTTCGTAAGTTAGTGGCAGAGAAAGACGGAGAGAGAATGATTGAGATTGATGCAATGTCGAAGGATGAGTGGATCGGGGGTGCATTGAGAAGAATGATTGAGATTGATGCAATGTCTAAGGATGAGTGGATCGGGGGTGCATTGAGAGAGAGAGAGAGAGAGAGAGAGAGATATTCAGGAGAATGGCGTTGAGACTAGACAAAGCGTGATCTTCGCTTGCGCTTTGTTGATTCGTTGCTCTCAGCCAAAACTGCGTGTGCTCTAGTTTGTTTTCGCTTCCCTCCTGAATTGGAGGCAACATAACTCGAATCAATGAAGGGCAATCTTGGTATTCGGTCTTTTAAGCCCCTTTTTTTTTGAAAAAATTACATTAACTTCTCTCAAAGTTTAATATAATTATACTCGGCACTCTTTTATTTTGCAAAACTATTATTGACCTCTCATAAAGTTCACTAAAATTACATTTACCTCCCTTGTATATACTGATTCTTTAATTTAAGGGACAAAGAAAGATAATATAATATATATATATATATATATATACACACACACACACAATTATTAATGGTAAAATTATAATATTTTAGTAATATTAGACATATATATTAAATGTAATAATTTTTATTATAAGTTATAATTATAAATTTTTTTATGTGATAAAAAAGTATTTTATGTGTTCAAAATATTATGTATGTGTAAAATATTGATGTGATAAATATTATCAAAATATTATATTTTTTATCAATAATTATGTATGTATTTTATTTTATATTTCTTTATCACTTAAATTAATGAACCAGGATCTCCAACAGAAGTCAATGTAATTTTAGTGAATCTCAAGGGATGTTAGTAATTAATAGTTTTGTAAAATAAAGGGATGCTAAGTGTAATTACACTAAATCTCAAATGAACCGATCATCCGTCGTGAAAATGACGAGGGAGAAAATGCAGATTTCATCGACCAACATGTGAGAAGAAAATAAGAAACAAAGAAAACCGTGATAGTCAGTTTTTTTTTAAAAAAAATCTCTTTACAATTGAGGAGAAATCTAAAATAAAAGAGAGATTTTAGATAAATTGACCATTATCCTATTTTATGTATTAATTATATTAATGTTTAGGCAAAATTTTCTCTTCTGTATATTCTTATGTTCAAATATAAGTCTACTATATGTGAAATTACACATTTTACCCCTTACAATATTTAATATTATATTTTGTTGTTATATTTTTTTAGACTAAATATTCATTCTAGTCCATTGGAAATCTATTAGAGGGCAAATTATTCTCTCAAATTTGAAATTCCTATATTAGTCCATCGAAATTCAAAAAATGAGGCAAATTAGTCTATTTGTACAAGTTGTGATGCATTTTTTTTTAATTGTACAAGCATGTATAGAGGGACCAATTTGTCTATTTTTTTAGTTCTGATAGACCAATGTTAAACTTTAAAGTTTGAAAAGACTAATTTATTTCCCAATATATTTTTAAGGAACTAGTTTGGGTATTTAACCTATTTTTTATGTAAAGGATATTTGAAATTGTCCCAATTAATTATTTTAACATAAAATATCTTATAACTCAATACCTTATAACTAAATATCTTATTTTAAATTAATTGGATATCAATATTTTTATATTGTAAAATTAATTTATTTTATTTAATTTTTTTATGCATATATTATATCGAGTTTATAATAAATTTAAAATGTAGAAAATATATTTAAATTTTATTTTATTAAGGATAAAATTATCATTTAATATTATCACATATTCTATTTTTCTCTAACAAAGTAAGGTCTTTCTCTTCTCATCCAAATAATAAGAGGGAATATAAATTTCTATCTCTCTCTCTCTCTTCCCATTTTGTCTCTCCGTCCAAGGTAGCGAATTAAGGCAATTCGTATCAAGTTATAGAAAAGCATTTTTTTTTTAAGTTAAAGTTGATTTTGGTTCTTGAAATTATATACTTGAATTATTTTTGTCCCTGAAATTCAAAATATGATCGATTAGTTCCTAGCTTTATAATCATGAATCACATTAGTCCTTGGTAGGAAATTCTTAACAAATTATTAGACTAATTTGATTCAAAGTTATTATTTTCAGGGACTAATTCGATTCAGTGACCTATATTTAAGGGACTTAATATGAATCATGTATACTTTCAAGGACTAACATAATTCACAATTCAAAATCATAAATTAATCAGTGAATAAGAATGATTTACGTATATAATTTCAAAAATGAAAGTGATCATTAACTCAAACATTTTTATAAAGGGATGAGAATCAATTTTATACTGATGTAAATTTAAAACAATTAATATCATTAAAGAAATTTATTTAGTAAATTGAATTTAGTTTGATGAAATCACAATTTAAAAAATTATTAGAATGGCATTCAATCTAATCTTTTAATTTGTATAACCATTGTAGTAGTAAGTGTACATGCTAAGAATGGAAATCCTTTGTCCTCAAATAGTGTCTCCTTTCTTGTTTCCCAATCATTTATTGATACATAGAAAGATACAAATCAAAACAAATTTAAAAATTTATAAGTTAGTAAATATATAATGCTTATCTGTAATGTGTCAATAAATGATTAGGAGATTGGGAATGGTACACCATTTGGAAATATAAAATTTTCATCCACATGCTAACTGTGTTCATTGGTGTGGTAATAGATGTTAAATATAAAGCCTTTTATTTGATAAATTGTTCACGCTTTAATATAAGAAAAATAGAGACATTTGCATGAGAATGTGGGTTAAATATAAAATTATTCATCTATTTATACTAATTAACTTGAGTTTTTTAAAGAGATAGTTCATGACAATATATAATTGCATGAAAGCGTAAAAGTCTGTTACAATAGAATGATTGAGAGATAAGGAAAGGGACACCATTTGGGGATATAAGATTTCCATCCATATTCTTATTGTGTTTGTTGATGTGGCAACTCATGTTAAATATAAAGCCTTCTATTTTGATAAATTGCTCGCGCTTCAGTATATTAAAAAAAGAGACATTAGAATATGGGTTAAATATAAAATTATTCATCTGCTTCTATTAATTAACTTAAGTTTTTGAAAGAAATAGTTCACGACAATATATAATTGCATGAAAGCCTAAAAGTCTTTTACAATGGAATGTATTATGATTAAATCCTACTAAATTTTCAACCAAATTGATTGTTAAATTAAATGTTCTATTTATAAAATTTAGATTTAAACTTGATACATTAATTGTGTAAATTTTGTTTGTATTATTATTCAATTAAATCTTTCTATAAGTGTGACCTTTGAAAATTTTCATTTAGTGCTTTTGAAACTACAATGGCTGCAATAATGTTTGAACTTATAACCTCATGTATGGTACCCAAACTCTCACCACTAGACCAATTCAAATAGCTTTGTATGACCTTTGAAAGGATAAGGTGAGAGTCAAATATATTTTATTGATGTAGTAATATATAACCGAATGATTGTGTAAAAAATAAATACTGTCAATGCATCAAAATTACATTCATAAAGTTTTATATTAGAGATAAATTATGATGCATTAACAATGTAAAAGACTTTACATTGTAAAAGAGTCTTCAACATTATCATATATTCAATTAATGAAAGTCACATATGTTTTGCTGATATAATAATATATAATTGAATAGTTGTGTAAATAAATTTATATTATTAGTGGATAAAAATTAATTATGTATTTGTACGTAAAAATTAAATTTATATTAATCTAACATTTTTAATAAGAACGCACATAACATCTCAAAATATTTTAAAGAATAACTCATAATTGAGTTTTGACCACATAAGGGGGCGTAGCTCAGATGGTAGAGCGCTCGAGAGGCACAGTGTTCGATTTCCCACATCTCCATGAACTTAAAACCCTTTTTCTAAGGTGAAGTGGCAATGAATTTTTTTTCCCAGTCAAAGAAGTGGCAATGATGGCTTTATAGATGTTTTGCAATCTCCTATTTTAGACCCAAGTAGTGTTATTTGTACTCAAAATGTGTGTGACACCGTATTTACTCACACCATATTCATCATTGGATGGGATGTGGATCCCATTTTAATTGTGAGTTAGCACGGTGTCTCACACCTCATGAGCACAATTATCATTTCTCTTTTAGCCCTAGGTGGCAGAGTGCTTAATAGTCAACACAACTCCACAACTACACAACTAGGCCAACTATTAACTGCCACACTGAACACTGAAGAACAATGCCTGCCTTTTATTATTTATTTTTAAGTGTGGAATGGTTTTTTTAAGCATGTTTATTATCAAACCAAGTAAAAAATAATTAAAAATATCAAATTAAAAAGTTGAAAAATCAACCTATACATACTTGGAGTGATTAAGGTTATGTTTAGGAGTTTCATAAGAGATGAAAGGGAATGACTTATAATGAAATAGAAGGGAAGGGTAAGAAGTGAATAGAAATGTATCACAATATTATTTGAAATATATAACAAAGTAGTATTGTGGGAAGCTATTTGGGGATAAAATTGTAACATGGAGTAGCCTTTATCTTTCTCTTCACACCTTTGATGTTCTCTGAGGATGGGGGATAAGGTTCGTGAAAGCACTCTATCAAAGGTGTCAGTATGAGTTTGAGATTTCCTGGAATATTGAAATGAATAGGACATATCTTTGTCAATTTTGACCCATCCCTAAATAGGAAGTAGAGTCATCTATTGCCACTCTCTCCTTATTTCGGAGTATGGGTAGTGGCCTCAATAGACGTGACCATGCCATGGTGATCGTGGGTTTGTGCAGTTGCACCAAGCGAGGTCGAATCCCAGGCACGAATAGCCTACACTATTTTTTTTTGGTCAGGGAAGGGGGATTAGGGGGGTGCGTTGAGCACCCTCTAGCTCTGCTGGGGGCTCGAACCCAAATGCACAATTTTAATGAGGCTTCCAACTTTTGCCATTTGCACTATGCCTCACGGCCTATACTATGGTTTTTTATTTTTTTTGTCAAACTCGGTGCACTTCCTAAGAGGCAAGCAATTTTTGCCATTTGTTCCACACCTCCAAGTGCGGCCTACACTACTTTTTTTTTTTTGGTCAAAGCCTACACTACGTTTATATTCATGGTTCTGACCCGGGGCCGGCCTTTGGGCCATTCTTATATGCGTTACTGGGCCCATAATTGGGCTCATATATGTGTCGTAACAAAAGTTTAATAGAAGGAAGGAGAGTCCTCCTTGACGTGCAAACCATATATTGCCCATTGGCATGGCAGTCGGCAGTATATTCCTAGCGGATGATATCTCAATAATGAACAAACTGATGAATTCACGTAACAAGAAAAAGGACCAAATCCCGTTGACATGAGAAAACAATGATCAGGGGCACGTTGACATATGCTATTTGTGTAAACTCAGTTTATACAACAAGCCAATTAAAACGTTACGCGTTTTATTTCAATGACCGTTACACATAAGGTGTATATCTCAATTTGAATTTAATTTATATGCAAGGCTATTTATATACAAGGTTAATTTACAACGAATCACATATTATTAAATCAGTTATATAATAGTTAATTTTCATCCTATCAAATTCTTCTATTTACATAAACTTTTAATACTGAGTATGCGATTCAATCACCTTTAATAATTTGAAAAATTATGATTGAATGATAATGTAAAAAAATTTATATTATCAATTAATATAAATTAAATTCAAGAAATTATTTATATTTATTAATAAATTTGATTTTTAACACTAACAATATAAAAATATTTTATACCATCAACTGTTTTAATTGAAAAAAAAGCATCATATAGAATACATTACATAAAAATTTACTCTTTAACTCCTTGCTAATGCTTCAAAACTCAATTAGATCAAACCGCGTAATGTGCGTGTAAATTAAATTCATCGTCTGATTAGCGGGATATGTTATAAGATCCGTACTGCTACTGTTTTATATGCAGCACAGCCAGCAGTCACCATCCACCACTCGAAATAGCAAGATAGAAAACAAAACAAGTGATAAGGCATGCCACTGTAAACCCCAGCCAGTCGCGTAAGCTCCACAAAATTCCCAGACGCGTCGAATTTGATTTGGCGTTAGAAGGAAGGAAGGAAGGAAGTGTAATCCTAATTTGATTTTGATTTCATTTGCATTTCGATGCAACAGCAATAGCAAGAACAATAACAATGCATCGAGAACACAAGTCCGCGGTGTTTCCGAAGAGAATAATACTGGTGCGACACGGCGAGTCGCAGGGGAACCTGGACACCGCAGCGTACACCACCACTCCGGACCACAGGATCGATCTAACGGCGAACGGCATTGCCCAGGCTCGCATCGCTGGGGCCCGCATACGGTCCGTGATAGCAGGCGAGTCATCGTCGTCCAACTGGCGGGTGTACTTCTACGTGTCTCCGTACGCGCGCACACGATCCACGCTCCGGGAGATTGGGAGATCGTTCTCGAGGAAGCGCGTGATAGGTGTGAGGGAGGAGTGCCGCATAAGGGAGCAGGACTTCGGGAACTTCCAGGAGCAAGAACGCATGGGCTCCATCATGGAGACTCGGATGCGATACGGCAGGTTCTATTACCGCTTCCCTGAGGGCGAGTCCGCCGCAGACGTCTTCGATCGCGTCTCCAGTACGCGCCCCCCTCCTCCACCATTCATTTATTAATTAAACTCGGTTAGAGGGGAAAGAATTTATATAATTTTCGATCTTAATTATACTTATGTTTTGTCCTAATTTGGGTTTACTTTCTCCCTCTTTTGCTGATCAAGTAGTAATTTTATAAATGCATGCTTGATGAGGTTTGAAACTTGACCTAACCTTGGGTTGTTTTGCGACGAAGATTTCCTCAATCGAGATTTTGTTGTAATCACTTTACGAAACGAGGATATTTGTTGTGTTTAAAGCCGAATTATGAAGTTAGATGGTTGCAGTGGAAGGAGATTAAAGTGCGTAAGCAATTTTATGATACAGAGAAGTCAGATTTACCTGTGATTTTGAGAAAATGATTCTGCTTGTTGGGTACTTGATTGTAGATTGAAGGAATTTGGTTTAGAGAGATGGACATTTGTGTTGATTTGGAGGCTTCTTGTTTGTTTGCAGGTTTCCTTGAATCTTTGTGGAGGGATATCGACATGAATAGGCTTAACCATGACCCTTCCGATGACCTGAATCTGATAATTGTGTCGCACGGGCTAGCGTCTCGTGTTTTCCTTATGAAGTGGTTCAAGTGGACGGTTGAGCAATTTGAGCGTCTGAACAATCCTGGGAACTGTGAGTTTCGCGTTATGCAGTTGGGGAGTGGTGGAGAATACAGCTTGGCGGTTCATCATACGGAACAAGAACTGCTCCAATGGGGGCTTTCTCCTGATATGGTAGCTGAGCAGAAATGGCGAGCACATGCAAGCAAAGGTGCCTGGAATGATCAATGTTTGTGGTATCTTGATGCCTTTTTTGATCATCTTCCAGACTCTGATGATGATGACAATGTGGGCAAAGAAGAGGGAACAAATTCATTGAGCATTAATTCAAAGTGCGCCACATCCTTTACGCTAAGAGATGGGGGGAACACTACCGATCGCAAGACAGATGATGAAGCTACATCGATTACAAAAAAATCTTAGTCAGTCGTGGTAGATCCTTTCCCGGCCCCTATAATCAAGCAGTGTCACCAATGTGAATGAAAGAAAGGGCACTCCATACATCTCGACTAGTTCATGCCTGCGGAGCGAACAAAACATCTTTTGAACTCTGCTTCCGACTCCAAAGTCCCCGGCATTTAGGTTGGAGATTCACATTTGACCTTTAAATAGGTTGTTCTTTCTTTCTTTTTCTGATAAGAGAAAAAATCTTCAATAGCCAAACGGAGATTGAAAAGGAAGGGGATAAGGTGATACAAGGTTGATCCTTTCTGGTTACCATCTGTGATCGAATCATTCATCATTATAAGATTGACATCCAATTGGAGGTTTCAACATATGCCTCCAATGAATTGATAATCTTTGATTTTAGGTAGACTAGGAAGCATTTTTGCAGATTCTTTAGGGAACGGTTGCTTTGTGTGCATGCATCCTGTTTATCTACAATTATGTTGTGATAGACTTAGAAGAAGGGCCTGCATAGTATTTGTTCATACAAAGTGTGAAATTTGTAATCATTTTGTGATACACAAAGTTTATGAATATTCCACACGCTCATCCTGTATCGCTTGGTGTGAAAGTTTCTTCTGAGTTTGATCTGCATTTTTGTTATCTTCTTGTTGAATAGGAAACGCTGTAGATAGTGAAAGGCCGAGGAAAAGATTGAGCTCATGTTACTAAGTTCTTAAACACTTTACTGTTACACATTCCTGCAGTAGTCTGTAAAATACCAAGTGATTGAGAATCTTAATTTTCCATTTTAAAAAAATTTAATCTCTATTATCCTTTTGAATAAATTTTTACTATTTGGACCATAAGGCCTAGCATAATTGATAGTTAATTAGGTTCTTTAAACATTTGGCTATGGATTCGATTCCTGGCAATGTATATGGAGATAGTCTTGTGGCCAGAGGCAAAACTCATGTCTGTCATCTCTACACCTTAAAGGGATTAGTCACTTTCAATAGTGGATATCCATATTCTTCTAAAAAAAACAATTTTGCTATTTGGAAAAGTTCTTGTGCGAGCAGGTTATTCACTGCACAATATTACTTAGCAATAAACCTTCCCTCCTAGACCTTACTTAGGCTTGATTTGGAATTGTAGTGACTTTTTTCTTAGAGTGGAGCTCACAAAAAGTTATTTTTGAAAGTCATAGTAGTATTCATTAGTAAAATAATTTGGAGATTGCTCTCAAGAAGTCACAATAGTAATTTTTGATAAATATGTTTCAAAAATTCATGACAATAAATATGGATATTAAAAAGCATAATTTTTATATTTATTATTTTAAAATAAACTTAGATTAATCTTTTGAATTTTAGAGAGTGGATATTAACTTTAAAAGGTATTCCATGATGTGCTCTTAAAAGTAAAAAAATATAAAAAAAACACCTCAACTTTTTTTTTTTTATCAAACGACAAAAATTGGATTTTGCTTAAAACCACATCACTCCTCTGAAAACAGTACCAGTCCCAGCCTTAGCTTAGTATTGTATAGCTGCGGCCAATGTTAGATGGTACATGTGATCTGGCTTCTGAAGTTTAAACAAATTTCACTTAGAAGGAAAATACATTTACAAACATTTGCCGGTTTTCGGGTTCAATGCAGTTTCAAAATTGCCTCTCACATGAATTTGGTTTGAAGAAAATGACAAGCGATGTTCAATAAATGGCTTTCATGAGTTTACCTTTTTAGGAGAGCTCTCGCATTGCTGTTATCGGTTGATATTATGATTTCAATAAAAATAAATAAATAAATGGCTTTCTTGACGTGGTTGTTCAGATCTTGTGACCATTAAATTTGTTTCCTTAAAATAAGACATTATTAAATCCAAGGTTAACACCGGCACCAATTAATTAGTAGTCCCAATGATGCTAGCGAAATTAGACTAGTTGCCAAGTCTTTTTCCAGTGTTGCTACATGTTAATTAATAACATGGTTTAAGATTACCTAACAAAACAGTATTATTACTACTACATTTTGATCGAATTTTAAATTCACTATTAATTAGCATTCATAGGAGTTTTACTTGTACACAATGATAGTTCCTCTGAATAATATTTGAATTGCTGTCGTCTTTATCGTTACAAACGGAAAATTTAGCAGCACCTGCACGTGCACCCTTGACACGTGGAAGCTATCTGCATGGCAGCAAAGAATCTCTCTGTTTGAATCATCCCTAAATTAGAGGGTATATATACGGTACTTAATCACGGAGAAGATAACACAAATTTTGAAGTTTGGAGCCTTGAGATTAGGAGAAATTTCCTTAGACTACAGAGTTTGAGATATTTTTCCAACTGGCCCCAGGTAGTTTGAACTTTGAATTTAACCCCGAAGGGATAGGCAGCAAGCAACAAGCAAGTACTATAACCATCCTATTGGCCAAGCCAAGGTTTCAAAATGTCAAGATTGCCGTTCTTAAATAAACTCAATCATTAAAGTAACCTCCTTGATTAACCTCAAACCCGAAGCCTTTTTTTTTTTTTCCTTTTTTTCTCTTTTTCTTTTCACCCTCACTCTCATAATGCAAACTCTTCCCCACCCTTCTGCAACAACTTCACTTTGCAAATCCCATAAAAAACGTCATCTTTGCGCTTTACGGGGATCTGGGTCTCTTCTCTTTTCCCGATTGACAAAGTAGAGATTGTCTTCCATTCACATCAAAAGGAAAAACAAAAAAAGCCCTTGTGAAGCTGAACTGTCCTCAAATCATTGTGTTCTTTTCAGTCAAATTCACCTTCTATGACCTGATCCTTGAAGTGCACCTGACTTGTGCCGTTTGAAAATTTATCCGTTTTAGTTAAAAGATGCCAACAAGTGTTCCCAACTCTGTTACAGTGAGTTTTGCTCCATGACCCAGATCTTCAAATGGCATTGTGATTCTTTCTCTTGGTTTAGGTTACCTACTAAACACTGTTGCAAGTAACTGTTTTTGAATTTTTTGGTTTTGTAATTTTGCAATGAGGGTGTGGAGGGTTCATCCACAAGAGCAAAGGGTTTGTCCTCATGGCGTTTTGAAGTGGGTTTTGGTTTGGTTGAGTGCTTGTTTCCTTGTGTTCAAGGTTGGGCCACCATCCAACTGGCGTTTGAAGGAGGAGAACACATCTACTACTCAGTCTCCATGTCCTCCATGTGAATGCTATTGCTCATTGGAAGAAAACCCCCTCGATCCTTTGGGTAAGTTTCATTTTCTCAGTTACTCTGTAAAGTAACAAACTTGATTTTGATTTTTGTGTGAAGAAAAAGGATCAAGTTTTATTAGATGTTCCGTAACCCTTCTGTGCTTGAAAAAGAAAAAAAAAAAGAAGAAGAAAATTGTGTTTATTTGCCATTCTACCTTGCCTGCTCCAGTCACAATCTGGAGTTGCCATATTTGCAAAAGCCTTCTTTTTTTCTTAATTTTTTCTTATTAAAAACAAAAAGGCAAAATTCAATTGCAGCATTTAAAGAAGATTTATCTAACGAGTGCCCTAAGAGATTAAAGCATAATTAAGGAAACGAAACAGGAAATTTCTCTCTCGGAATTACGAGTTTTTGAGTTTTCATTACATGAGTTCCATCACAAAATTTTAAAACTTATCGTTTTTAAGTATTCTTAACTAGAGCTCTTAGGATACTGGCTAGAAAAACCTTTTGAGAATAGGAAGGAATTGTTCTTCTCCTTTATAGTTTCCAATGATGTAAGTAGTTAAAGTTTTCCCATTTAGGTAATTCAATTCATGCAAATTTGGTTCCGATTTTATAATTCGTGATACTGAATTCTTGGATCTACCTTCGTTCTTAAAGGAATTTGGGTACTTAGCTTACTTGAAATTAGGTCAAACTGCAATGATTGTATTTTGGGCTGCACTGTATATAGATTCGGTGGGCGTACGAAGATTGAAGGTTATGGGGGATTAGTTTCCAGTAATTTAGCAAATTGATTCTATTAAAATATTTGCACTTGCATTGATAGTTTTACTTATTTGGATCCCACTTTTTTTTGTGGTTATTTTTCTCAACCTTGTTCACTTTTGCAGGACTTGTTAACGGCTCTTTCGCCGGTTAAGTTTTTCATTTTTTTTTTTTTAATTTTAACTTTTGCATCTGTGGTTGTTGAAACTTACTAATTGAATGAGCTCAAATTGTGATGCATGAAACTATTAAGCATTTCTTAAGAAAAAAGGGGGGCCATACTTCTTATGACAAGAATATATCAAGTCTCCTTCGAACTTATCCAGTATCATTCTAACTTCTAAGTGAGGTAAGAAAGATGTAAATGATTTAAGAAAATGCAGAGTGTCTGTAAGGAAGGCCAGTGGCATATGGTTTTGTTCCGAGTGTAAGTATGGCTTCCGAAAAGGAGAAATGATTCTTTAGTCCTTTTTGCTTCATCCATACATTTCTTATCTCAAATTTATGTAAAACCCAGACTTGCATTTCATCCAATTGTTTGCTACCACCATGACAGAAGAGAACTATTTTCACCACCTATTCTATGTTGCAGATTGTGGTAAACAAGATCCAGTTATGAATGAAGAAATGCATAAGGATCTACTGACTATGCTCTCTGAGGAGCTGAATTTGCAGAAAATTGTAGCCAATGAGACCTTGGAACATGCCAAAAGATTAGTAATGGATGCAAGGAAAACCGTTTCACATTACCAGCAGGAAGCAGTAAAGTGCAACTTGGGGGTGGAGACTTGTGAAGAGGCAAGAGAGAGGGCAGAGGCAGAGCTCATTGAAGAGAGAAGGCTTACAGCTTTATGGGAAAACCGAGCTCGTGAATATGGGTGGAAGGACACCAGAAGGTGAAGAACCCGCTTAAGAAATTAGCTATCAGTACATAATATGTTATGAGGTGGCCGATAATTTGGTCCTCACTTCTTTTGACCCTTTAGATGGTCCTGGAAAAAATTGCAAAGCAACCCCGCACCCATTAACTCCAATTCGATAAAAATTTTATTTGGTCCTTTAACTCTTTTCACTCTAAAATTACTTAAGTTATTTTGCTGGCGACACATCGTAAAATAAGCTGGGTTTTCAATCCATTTTAGGTTGCATTTTGAGTGAGAGACCGAGGGTAGTGTTTTGGATAGGATTTCCTTTAAGATCTAAGCTCACGGATTTGCTAAGTGACTTTTCCATTCCATCATTTAGTCCATAATAACTCCCCTTTGAGAAAAGTGGAAATTGAATCATTCCAGCACAAAATAAATTGCTGAAAGAACTTTACACCAGAAACTCCAACATTATTTTCAATAAATCAAAACAAAAGGATCAAGCTTCACACATTAGAGGAGCAATTCAAGACAACCAACCTTAACACCTACACAGGGAGGCGATGTCGCAAGCTCTAGACAAGACCTACCAGAGCTGGTCGCTGGGCCCTGGTGAGACCAAGAAGAAGAAGTGCGTGGATCTGGGCTACATCATCGTCAGTCGCAAGATGATGGTGGCGTCAAGTGTCAAAGATAGAACATCAGACAAATAGCCAGGGATAGGATTGCAAAAATAAAGACTTTGGATACTTTTGCTAAGTATTGAAAACATGAGTAAACTTGTACAATACCTGCCGTTAGATCTTCACTAAACCACAACCAACAATTCCTATGGGTGGACCATCTGAAGTGCTAGAAGTAATTGGGACCAAATTATCCATCACCATGTTATGCTAACGCTTCATTTGTAACATAGCTCTTATAGCTAATGCATA
Source organism: Dalbergia cultrata (assembly GCA_031216105.1). Classification (NCBI taxonomy): domain Eukaryota; kingdom Viridiplantae; phylum Streptophyta; class Magnoliopsida; order Fabales; family Fabaceae; genus Dalbergia; species Dalbergia cultrata. The sequence goes on along the minus strand of CM062353.1, from coordinate 1,224,151 downwards.
GAGGTTTTTGTGATTATTTTAACCTGGTCTGCTATAACTTTTAATCTGATTTTATTTTTTGCTGCCTTAAGTATATTGGCAGGTAAGGTATTATGGTGATCATTGTGTTCCTTATCTCTAAATTTGCCGCATTGTACAAGCAACCTAGGTCTCACACTACAGAGCATTACCTCATTTTTTGAAGGGATTTTATTAAATAGTGTTCTATTAGCATGGATTAAGAAGATAAAAATGGAAAGTTTTAATTGTTCCCTAATGTTCAATACATTGAAATATTATAAACTTTACTTTTTCTATTAAAATTTACTATTTCTAAATTCTTTAGCTAGTACTCTTAAAGTAGTCGTTAGCAAAATCCTTTGTTAAAGACATACTTCATGGCTAAAGACACAGACACAATCGAAGTTACAATATTGTTGGTGTTCGTTTAATGTTAAACCATAGTTTGGATGTTGTTACTTCTTGTCATTTATTATAGCAAATGAAATGACTGTCTCAGATGTCAGATCCAAAACTAATGGAAAATGGAAGCATCAGAGCATCTAGTTCAGTTTTGAGGGTTGGATGCTTCAGTGTCCACCTGAATGTCGTGAATGATTTTCTTTCACGTGCTGACCGTCTTTATGCGATCCAAATACCAAAACAAACAGGTTTCAACAGTTTATCAATATTTATTGATTAGAACCACTAAGTCATTCAGTACAAAAAGGGAAGCACACTTCAAATAATTACACAATATCCCCCAACTCTATACAATTACACAATATCCCGTGGGGAGAATCGAAAGAAATAACGCTGCCTCCTCTCTTCCTTCACTTTTTACGGAGGGAGAAAAATAAAAATACGAGACCAGAGACCACAAGTAGATTATATGTAAGCCATCAACAACATTATGCTTTTGAATGACACTGATAACTTAACGGGTTGACTCCCTCAAGTAAGGTATACACTATCTAATACTGCAAAACCAGCCGCAACCCCACCTTCATCAGATGATGCTATTTTTGTTCGCATCAAATGGCCACTTTGGTTATTCATGATGATCTTATCCTTATTCCTGCAAATTCAAGTCCATGGATATCAAGCATTTTGCCAACTTAAGCATGGAAATGGATACATATGTAGCAAAGCAATGTACCTTAAATAAGCACCATATATCCCAAGTTCTGAAATGGCATGATCCTTATGCCAACAACCATTACGCATCAAAATTGCCGCAGAATTGGTTGGAAATATCCGCTGCATAAGGATGTAAGCTGCATCTTCTTGAGAACCTGCTTTCTGTAATTTTAGGAGGGTTTCCCTTACAGCATCACCATAAATATTGTTTCCTGAAAAATAATTACAGCTCATTAGGAGAATTTCTCTCCCTCTCTATTCTATATTTTTTTGACAAAGCCAAAGAGAAAGGTGGAATCAAAGTTTAGGTGGGATAGAATACCTCCTCCTTCTCTTTGGGGCTTCATCACAAATAACTCTGACCTTTCAATAGCTTTTCTAGCAATATCCGAGTCATCCAAACTCCACAATCCTGCAAAGCATTCGCGCAGTTTGGCAATGTGATCTTTGTCATCCAGGAACCTGCTTACAGTTTTAACACAGATTTAGGAATGATTAATTAACCAGAGAAACAAACTGTGATTAGCCAAAATATACAAATCAGCCAAAGTACCAGAGGACAAGATATACTCCTAAAGGAAATGTTTTTAAAAAGTATGAAAGACATGATTAACGAATTGAGACATGGATTAGAACGTAGAAGATCCTGAAGAAGGAAATAATCTCACTTCACATCATAACTTGCTAACACTTCACATCATAACACATCATACCGCTTTCAAAGCATACAGCTTGGAACTTGGAAGCTTTGCAGAATATATTAATGAAAAGATACCTCTCAAGAACATTGGGTTTTGCAAGTTCCTGTTGAATCTTCTTGGTGCCAACCAAATGATAAGATATTGAAGGGCATTTGATGGCAGAAGATTGCTCCATCACTAGCCTAGCTCTCCATTCCTATAAAGTGAACAAGATATACCCACAGCCATAAGAAGTCATTGCCAAAGATCCATGATATACCCATAGCTCATTGATATTAAAAGTAAAAGATAAGGCAGTCGTAGCAGGAAACTATACTATGAAAGAAGATAATCCATGGAATAGAAAGGATGAGGTAAGGAAGAAAGAACAGTAAATCAAACCACCTTAATTTAAGGAAAAAATAGCATAAATGCACAAAACATAAAATAATAGAGAAAATCTACAAAGAGTGATGTTTTGAACACCCATGTTAAACTGACTACCTGCCAATGAACTTTACTTATGAAATTCAACTTTTTAAGGGCTCAAATTTAAATGTTATTGTTTACTAACAATTTAACATTTGTAGGATCCAAACAGCTAACTCCAGTGCTGCCAAGCTACCTCACAAAGCAAACTTCCATCCATTCTAAAGTATAATGTATTTTAAAAATCGGTCATTTGCATTTTTCAGAGTATTAGATATTGATGGATCATGTATTATTTATTACCCATCCAATATATGAATTGGATTTAGTGAATCCAGTTCATTAAAAAGCAGTACACTAACAGATGGATTCAACTGGGTTCATATCTGGTTGGAGTGATTTACTAATAGGTCTGTGGATCATTTTGCCACCACTAGGTACACGACTCCTCTTGTCATGTAAACCTTAAAAATATGTTCAGTTAGCACATAGGGTAATCAAATGTTAATTGGCTGGATTATTTCCTAAAACTAATACAGCATATATTCTTTCTTGCCACAGAGGTCCAGAGGACCAACTTTCCTAATGTTTTAGAAGAGCAGTTTAAGTCAAAAGAAAATAAAACAAAAGTTTCTGGTCTAAGTGGAAAAAGGACATTCACAGTTACTATGAGCAGCAGAAAACTGAATTCAAGTTGCTCACTGATTCTGAAGGATAGTCAGCTGGCGTATAGCCAGCTCTGAAGTAAACGACTGCAACCACTTGTCCATCCCTGTGAGTGCCAAGAAATTATATTTTTCAACTGTCAGAAACAAAATAAGCCGTCAAATCTGTAGCAGGAAGTCAGTTTTTCAAGAATAAAGACTTACACTGAAAGTGTTCCGTCTGGTAGAAGTTCTCCATCTTGATCAACCTCTGCCAAGGTTTTTCGTATGGTTGTAATGTGATGCGTGTTCTAAAGCTAAGGAAAATAACTCTAGTAACTCAAATATGAACCAACAACTAAGTATAAAAAGTGATACTACTTTTCCATATGAATAAACATCCCTTTGTATCCTTTGATATCACATCTGATAGCCCTAACAATACAAATCAAAGAGTAAGTTCTGCAATATAGGAAAAAAAAAAAAATCAACAACCTTCCTTTTGTGCTATAACTATTACGAAAAGGATATCTTTCTCTTAGAAGTACAGAAAGAAAATGTTGGTCGTACATGTTTCGCTCTTCAGCCTGAACTATGAACATAATCACAGCCCTGTACAGATCCATTAAGAAATATTGCATAGAACCAGACACAGCAGCAGAAGAAAGTGAAAAAGGAAGCTTTTTCTCCAAACTGACCTGGGGTTATTATACTCACTCCAAGCTTTTGCCAAGGCCTCTACAAACTGATTTGCAGCAGTATTAGCAGGAACCCTTTCAGAATCTAGTCCAAGCAATTTTCCATAGTGAGAAATTATGTTCCTGGAAAATGACCAACTAATATAAAGATACCTCTGCATAGTAATTTTCCCCTAAAGTTAAAATAAACCATCAGAATTCATACACATAATTTCAACGTGGATAAATATTCATTAATATCTAAGCATACATTATATGATCTCCAAATAAACTTTGATTTCTAACCACTCAAAAACTTCTGATGAATCTAAAAACCAATATTCTGTATCGAGAATGGTAATTTAGATGTTTAACTTAAATATACCCACAGCCACAATGAAACAAAGACCTAAAAACAGTGTAAACATATAAACTATAGATAATAACATAATACACTGAATTTACAGCAACACTTACCTATGAAGTTCAGTCACAAGACTACTAAGACCAGCAAATGAAGAGGAAATCGTGTTCAGCTCTATTTGCAGAAGTGATTTAGTCTGTTCATCAAGCATATAATCTGAACGATGTAACCCCAACCGTATGTCCTATCAAAATTATGCCAAGAGCAAAATTAATATCAGTAAATCCCCTTGACTCAATTTACTAGAATAAGAAGAAAATTTTAAATGTTTACCCTGAATTGTTTACTAGAGTAAAAGTATTTTACAGGTATGATTTCTGCTCTTTATACAACATTCTGTGTAGTCATGTCTTGAAAATAAAAAATATTTCCACTGTCTCTTGTAACATAGAATAATGAGTTCTCATGAAAGAGTATCTGAAACCATAGCAAGTCATTTTGAACTAACAGCATAACTACAGTGTGCACTAAAACTGATCCTGTATTAATAATTCTGGTAACAAATGTCCACAGAATATACATTTACCTCTTTTTTGTTAATCTCTAGCATCTTGGAATGAATATCTAGAAGTCTAGAGGTGAATTCGTCCACTTTCTTAGTTCTGCATTCAGATGAACAGAGCAATTATATCCAACAAAAATCATAAATTAAAATAAGCAAAATGAGACCAATATTTTTTGTCAGTACAGGTAACTAGAAAAACATATAATACAGAACAATATATGGAGGACCAAAAATCAAAGAATTTCACACAGATTCCAGCAGTTGAATAATTTTTTGTTTGACAAGTATTATATTTCTGGTGAAGAGCAGTTGCTGATTCCCATAATTATCCATGTGCTCTGCAGCTATGTTACAAATTGATTTGGTCAAGGAAAATTGGAAAAAAAAAAGGGCACAATAGAAGAACGGTAACTAGGCTCGACAAGGACCCTTTCTCTCTCCAGTCACAGCTACCAACCAAATTAAAATTCTCAATAATGATATTAATAGATAATATGGTATTCCAGCAACACTTCTTAGTTTTCATTGTAGTAGTTTAAACCGTAAAACCCCACCAACCACCTCTCTTTTCTTCTAATCGCTTCTTCATTTTCCACCCAAATTTCTTAAATGACAAATCTAATATTCTCTCTCTCTCTCTCATGGATTCCATGGCTATTGCCACTACCTTTGTTGCCACAAGTGAGAGGACCAATTTGTCACCAGAGGTGACAACTGCTATCATTGCTCGTCGGAAACAAAACAGTGAGCAGGGATCAAGTTTGCAGTCTAAAGTAACCTATTCATCAGGTGTAAGGTAAATATAATAGTTGTAGATTTGTTTTCCATCTCATCCAATGATAAAATGCACAAGGTCCATGCATGGACCCTCCCGTACACAATCCATCATGAAATGACCCATATGAAAGTATATATAGCTGGACAAAAATTATAATGCACCCCATTTTTCCAGAATCAAAAATCAAGTTCACGTATTTGATGCATAATATAACAACATGAACAGGCACTTCACACTTGCACAGAATTTGCAGCTACCTTACCTGGAGAGAGATTCCTGTAGAAACTTTCCATCCAAACTCACTCGATCAACAAGTTCATTGAATATAGGGGCCAAGTCACACGCTTGCCTCCAATGACTTTCAGGAAATGAAGTGGGCAATAAGGCAAACGGAGCATGCACCAAGCCAACACCAGGAATGCTTCCCGAATTCTATAATTGAAAACAGTCAAACACATTGAACATCGGCATCAGTTTCAAATGCTTAACAAGGTAGCTATATAAAGAACAATCTCCAATCATGATATGCCAATGCAACGCCTATGGTATTGCAAAAACAGATACCATACAAAGACAGAGAACTTTCCAACAAATGTAGAAATATCCCTTCTTCATATTTTTCCTGAGCATCTAAGAAAACAGTATCAGCACTTCCGTTTTTCAAATTTCAGTTCAGTTGGCTTGCATTTCTCACAGCAAAATATTGATTGGAATGGAAGTATGTGCTTCTTCATACACATTCGCGTAAAAAGGAAGTAGGAACATTGTAATAGCAACGACGAATTCGGTTTGATGAGGTTAGAGTGTAATAAGTAATAAACTAATGGAATTCGAATCAAGGTAAGGGAGAGAAAAAGTTAAAAAAAAAAATAGTAGATGAACCTGGACGGATTTATCGCCAACGAGGAGGCCATGAAGAGAGCTCCAAACAAGAGCATCGTAAGCCATGTTCTGAAGCAATCGGTGATCAATGCGATGATAATCGAAGAGTGGAAGCGCGGTAGAGGAAGAAGCATCGTGTTGTAGTGGAGCAACCTCAGCATTCGTAGGCTTCGACATGAGCTTGAGGGTGAGGTCGGGTTTGGGACAAAAGAGGAAAGAGAGCGTTTGTGATCGTGATGGTGATCTGTTAAAGAAGAAGGAGGAAGGAAGAGCGTTGAAAGGGCACCGAGTCGCAGTCTCTGGTGCAGAGGTAGCGAAGAAGCAAGGAGCAGGGGCAACACCCATTTTGACCTTTTTGGCCTTTTCAGTCACATTAATGTACTTCCTCCCAACTTGTCGACCTAACAAAATCTGCACAGTGGCGACACACATGCCATAGGGTTTTACTTTCTTTCTTTTTTCTTTTTTATTTTCATATTAATAGTATAGAAATAATGTGTAATATATTTACAAAATAATGAATGACTCTCACCATACTAGAGGACAAAACAACATTATGAAATAAAGAAGGACAAAATTGGGAGAGTGAAAAACGGGGAAAAAAGAAAACCTTCTATTATCCATTCTCCTTCAAAAGCTTTCTTTCTCTTATAAACAAGTTTTAAAAATTTATATACTAATTGAGGATAAATTTTTTCGTATATGGTTTTATATTTTATCTTGAACATGTTTAGTATTTGTTCTCAATTAACTTACTGAATCAGCCAATGCATGGACCAGTTGAACATCGATCAATCCATGGATCGGTGTTGCTATCTTCACACAGGCTTCTTAGGTTCGGCTAGTGTATGAGTTTTCAAAGTTAAATTTGTCCTCCTCCTCCACCAATTATTAATAAGTTGGTCATTTCCTCGTTATGAAGCTATCTAGGCTCGAGGTAGGGTATTCGGGCATTCCAGCTAGAAAGGTGATTCCCCATTCCTTGGGTCAGGTGGAAAACCTAACCAAGGGCCCGATGAGCTTTGTATGATCGATTCGATTGGGCATGTAGGCTCATGAAGTAATGCGGATTTGGGTTTGGTTGGGCACTGACCCGTGTATTTATAATTTTTTAGAACTGGTTTACATGTTTTATGAACATAGTTTATAATTTTTTGTATAATGATTTACAACTTTTTGTAACACGTATTTACAACTTTCTAGTTCCAGTTTTCACCAATAATAGCAAATCTCAACTTCTAATAGAGTCATTTTCAATTTGGTTTGTTACTGAAAAAATTCTAAAAAAAATAATCATTCATGTCTTGGGACATAAACTACAAACACATAAAAATCAAATAGAATGAGCTAAGTCCTCATACATAAGGGTTAGTTTTGTACTGCCAATAAAGCTTGGTTTTTCTTTTGCTTCTTGTGAGCGACGATGAACGAGAGTTGAGTGTTATGGGAGGTTGTTCTCTTTATGATGGGGTGAGAGCGAGAAACGAGATAGAGAACTTTTCTGCATATAGTTTTAGGATTTTATCCAGAACCAATTTAATATTTATCCCCAATTAGTTTGCAATTTTTTAGGACTAGTTTACATGTTTTACGAACATGGTTTACATATTTTACGACCATTGTTTACAACTTTTTGTGTACTGATTTAATGATTTTCATAACATGCATTTATAATTTTTTAACTCTAGTTTTCCAATAATAACAACAAATCTCAACTTCTAACAGAGTTATTCTCAATTTATTTTGTTGCTTAAAAAATTATCCATGTTTTGGGATATAAACTACAAACACATGAAAAATCAAATAGAATGAGTTAAGCTTTCATATGTGAGAATTAGTTTTGTACACTGCAAATAAAAGCTTGATTCTTCTTATTCTTCTTCTTATGAGCAATGACGAACGAGAGCTTTGAGCTATGGGAGGTTGTCCTCTTTGTGAAAGGGTAAGCGAGAAAAACAAAATAAAAAGAGAGAAAGAACAAAAACTTTTGGAGGAAGGGTAGGTGAGAGAAGCTTCTTCTTTTCCCTCTCCCCATTTTATCATTTCGTATGAAATGTTTTTTTTATTATCTTCTAGTGTGGTGTAAGTCTAGTAGTGTGCAAATATCATTCTTCTTGCAAAATTAATTATAGTAATAATTAATTATTGAAACTTGATTATATAATATGAATTTAACAAAATTGTTAAGTCAATATGGTGATATGGTTATATGAAATAATTTTAAGATTAATTATAAAAAATAAAAGTTAATAATTAACAAAATCAAAGGTACACTTTTAAAAGTATTATAAGTAAAAATAAGTGATTTGTAGATTAGCTTTATGAATTCATTTTATATAAATGTAATTACATTTATGAAATTATTTGTTTCTATTTTTCCAGTGAAGATCAAACAACAAAAGAAAATTTTATTTTATATCGTATAACAAATAGGAAAAAATAATATCAATTTCATATTTTAAAAAGTTAGACTTTTTTAAAAAAAAGTTAGTAAAATTTACTTGATAAATTCTTATGAAGGCATATAGTTGAAGTTGAAAGTTCAGTAATATTGAAATAGGCTGAAACCGATTCATATAATAGTTCATTATTAAAAGTTTAAAATTTATTTTATAAGATATTATTTAATTTTTCAAAGGGAAAAAAAATTACCCCTCTAAAATTTTGATCGTATGCAATTTAGACCCTGAGTTTTAAAAATGTGCAACGCCATTCTCTGTACTTACCAGATGGTGCAAAGAGGGCCTTTCGTGTAACATATGTTAAATGTTACCGTTAAGTACCCATGTGCACATCACGTGCATCAAGAAATTGAAAAAAACACCCTTTTCTATCTTAATCACTTTTCCTTTTCATTTTCACAAACAACATCAGTAAAGCACAAATCATCAGTAACTTTCCAACCACCCCAACAATAAAACCAAACCAACCATTTTCAATCCTAGTCCATAACCATCAGAAACCAAATCAACCAAAAAAAGAAAAAGAACAGAAAAATATAGGGAAAAAGAAAAGAAAAGGGAAGAGGCTTTGCTTCATCATCGCCGCTCCACACCCACCACTGTCAATAGGGGGACCAAGCCTCTCTAGCTTTTCCTCAAAGAAGATGCCTGCGTATGCCGCGGCTTCTTCTTCCTCAATCCTCTTCTCCCTCAGCCGCAAATCGTGCGCCCTTCGCTTGCCGCCATCATTGCCAATCGCTTCATCTGCCATGGCTACAACCGTCGCGTCCTCCATCTCTCTGCCATAAGATCTAAAGTTATCTCCACTCTGCCGCCATCGCCCTGCTATCCATAAACCACCATCGCGAACTCGCAACCTCCACTCCATAGATCCGCACCTCCCCTTCCATGGACAGACACTGCAAGGTCTTTGCGTCGACTGGTCAACCTCTCTTTCGCCAACCTTCCTTTTCCACCTGTTCGAGGTCTTTACGTCACAAGCCTCCTTCGTCTAGATATTTGTGGTTCAGTGGAGGGGAGAGGTGAGAAGAGAGGGGTTCAGTGCTAGGAAAAGGTTTCAAGCAAAATAGGGGCGTGAAGTGAAGGAGAACCGGGAAGGTGAGAAGGAGCCACGAGTATGGGGAAGGGTTTTAGGCGAGGGGGAGGGGGAGCTGTGAGTGATCTTTGAGAGATTGGTGGGTGAAAATGAAAAAGAAAAGTGATTGATAGAGAAAGGGGTGTTTTTGTCAATTTTTTTATACACGTAAGGTGCACAGGGGTACTTAACGATGACATTTAATGTCTGTTACACAAAAGGCCATCTTTACACCATCTGATAAGTATATGGAGTCACTTGCACATTTTTAAAACTCAAGGTCTAAATTGCACACGACCAAAAGTTTAGGGGAGTAATTTGCTTTTCCCTCTTTTTCAAATTAAGATTGAATAGTTGAGTTGTTAAAAAGATATAAATAGCTAACGAAAACTAAACAATTTTTATGTTTAAAATATAGTATATTGCATTTGTAATGATTAAAAAATGAAATAAATTGATTTGATTTGTGTTTAAATTTTAAGATCAAATTAATTTTACTCAATTACTATCAAATTTGGTCGGATCTCAAAAAACAAAGGAGATGAATCTGATGAACCTATAAATATTTATTATTTTGTTAAAGATCCAAACACAAAATTTGATTTATAAATCAAATCATTTCTATTTTTTTATGATTTCAAACTTAAATGGGATTTATTTCCTTTAAACAAAAAAAAAAAACAAATAGGACCCAATTTACTACTAAAATCAAAATTGATCTTCTCAAAATTAACTATGATGTCTCAAGTCTACATGTTCTTAGATAAGTGTTAGGCTTTAGGTCCCGTGGGACCTATTCATGTTTTTGAAAAGACCCCGGACACATCAGATTGCATAAACAACAACCTTTTGTGCAGATACTCTTGCCATTGTGAAGGATTCACCATCACGAGGTACCCCTCGTCATGACAAGATAGTTGACTAGCTCTTGTATGAGGCATGTTAAAAAAATACCATGGCCACATACCCTTTTGCCATGGCGAGTCCCTCAATTCCAGTAACTCCCAAAAACGCAGTTTCATTTAAATCACATCTTCTCCTTGTATAAACCTTTCTCCACGTGTTTCAAACACCAAAATCGTAAACCTTAACATTCCCAACCGTTCTTCCACCCTTCACTTTCTTCCTCCTTCAATCCTACCTCCTCCTAACTTCAAGGCAAGGATTTTACTATGGTTTATGCTAAGGTTCTTCCATTTTCTTCCTTTTCATGTATCTAGGTATTGTTGTTCTTGATTGTTATCAATTTTGGGTGCTTTCCCAACATTCATAGAGCTGTTATATCGAGCTTATAGTTATTTTTGCATGTATGTTGCTTCCATGGCAGACGTTGGTGCTAACGCTGAAACTCAATTGATGCTAACACCTTTCACTCCACTCCTCTAGATGAATGAGTTCAAGCCTTTGACCTTTATTTCGGTCATTAGTGATATTTTTTTTTCATGAAAATATTGGAACATGGTTTTAAAATTATTTCATGACTAGTATGGATTATTAAGAGATTATGCCAAGTTTGTGGATTTTAAGCTTTCCAGTTTATCATGAAAAACATGTTATAAAACTCATGGGGCCATGTTTATTGCACTACTTATTTTATGAATAGTTTTTCACTACAAGTATGAATATTTAGAGATGAAATGTTTACCCCAAGGCTTTCAAGAATTGTATATTTATGAGGTTTTGCTTATAAGTTCATAGTTATAGCTCTATTATGAAATTTAGTGGAAAATTATTTAGTTTTCATGATATTGAATATTACGGTAATTATAGAGAAATAGACAGTAAGCTAACCCCTATGAGATTGTTAGCCTTGTCTCATCTCTATCAAAGTATTCAGATAATGAAACCTAATTAGATGTCCAATACGGGATCTCATCAAGTGCTCTTTAGAGTTCAGAATATTATTTATATATTATTATTATGCTCTACATATAAATTTGGATATTTTTGTTTCTCTATTAGATTAATGTTCATTATGATTTATAAGAATTATTGGTTTTAGGATTATTATATATGTAAATATGAAAATGGTTTTATAGATATCACATTTATTAATATTATTATGTATTTTTGTTGGTTGTTCCATATGGGGTTACGGGTGAGACTTTATTCACTGAATTTTTGGATAAAACTCACCCATTTTTTTTTCTCTTCTTTACAGATACAATTGCTGCTTCAGATCCTCCTTAATCCCCTTTTCAGTAGTAGTTGTAAAGTAGTTACGGTTAGCTTCACTTTGTGGTGAAGCACCAATTTATATTCCTAGTAGAGTACTCTAATGATTATGCAGCTAGGGTATCGAACCATGCATATATTTTGGGTTTTATGTTTTGACATTATATATGTATTTATTTTGTTGAGTTTCACGAACTTATGTTGGGGTAACTCAAATTTTATATATATATATATATATATATATACTCATGATATTTTCAGACTATGGAATTGATTCCGAACTTAGATATTTATGTTGATTGACATATAATGATGATGTTTTGGAACTTAAAATAGTGTTTAAGTTATGCATATAGCAACTCAGCGACCATGAGCTTACGTGATGATGAGATTTTCCACGTGTCGGTCACATTTTCAAATCGGGTCATGACATTAACTTTAGGCTAAGTTTGAGAGTTTTATAACAAAGAGATGACAAGGAAGGGAGATGATCACCAATTAAAAATGAGTCTGAGAGTCATTTTAGAGTAAGGAATGGGATGGCCGAGAGGGACACCTTGCCATATTTTCCCATAGTTTTCAAAACCGAACCAATGACTTGATCAAGGCACTGGTCACTGAGTCATTGATTCAATCGATGAGTCATTAGCCAAACCGGTTGAACTGGATTTAATTAAATTCATATAAAAATATACAATTTAATATGATTAAGTAATATATATAAACAATGAAGCTTAATAACACAACCTTGAGTCTATCTTGGTCATGGCATGGTCATCAATGGAATGTGGGTGAAATGTGAGTAGTGGAGTGGATAGTAAGAGGTCACTTGATTGTTAAGAGTTTATAAAATAAATTAGTGGAATGAAAAAATGTATACAAATTTTTGACTATTATTTTATTCTTTTTAGTGTATGCGTGTATTTTATATTTACATAGAAGAGATTACAGGTGACAAAACAATAAATTTACACACAAAAAACACGGTTGTCATCCTCGTCCCCCCAAGTTGGGGGTCGCTCATTTTACTCTGCACAAGGCTAGGAAAGGTTTGGCAGTCCTTCCCCAACCATGTCTTCCCCTCTCCCTAAACCACTGCCAAAGGATGACAATTGTTAATCGCTACGCAGGTATCTGCCTGGTGGCGTGGAGCGGGTTCTACACCATATATATGAATATAATACATGTAATATTATATATATATATATATACAGTGAATTATTTGCTGGACTTCTTGGACCAGGGACCATGAAGGACCCATATTCAAAGTCGTTGGATTGACAGCAGATACGAGGATGTCTTGGGGCCAATGACTTAATACCTGTTATGTGGGTAAAAGCAAAAGATTTGAAAAATTGTAAAATAACCCCATCCCTTATGTACCACCTTTTTTTTTAAAAAAAATCGATTTTGCCATTGTTTTTGGCCATGGCACAGATGAAAGGAAGACGGAGACATGGAGACATTTTTCATTTGATTATATTACTGCAATCATAAATTATACACCGCACTTTCCATCTTGCAAAAATATATATAGTAAGAATTCATGACCAACAAATTCGATGAAAAAGAAACATTGGAGGTCGGGTATAAAAGAAAGCAACGAGAAATAATGTCCAAATTAATATGTTTTGATGGTATTGTCATGAACTATACTTGTCCTATATATCTGGTGTCTCTTTCACCTTAACGAGTCAGTAGTGTCGGAAAGCAGAGTCATTGCATGGTTTACTGTGGGTTGGTTAGCTTTACAAAACTAAAAACAATTAACCTAACACAAATTCTAACCACATTCCACATTCCAAAATACAGAGCAAGTCGAAGCAAGAATCACAACTAATAGGTCAATAAAGAAAGAGGAAATTCAAAGAGTACTATACACAATATTTGCTTCCTGTCCTGAAACAAGAAATGCATGGGCAATATAGACAGTGAAGATGGATATATGAAAAATACTATCTTGTCTGTATATCGTATTTAGTTGTGGAGTACAAGGCATATAATTGTCTCCTATTTTATTTGGCAACGCAAGGATAGTATAACAAATACATGATAAAAGACATATATACCCTTGTCGGACTACTATTGATTGGCCATTGACCATTGCCTACCACCGTTGATTGGCATTAACTAGAGTTGACCAGTGCCAGCCGACCGTTGATCGAAGATGACCCCCATCGAATGTTGCTACCTAAGAGGTATTATTGGAAAAAAAATATTAAATTTCTATTTCTGTGTCATGTTCTCACTTTCTGGAGAGATAAAAATACAGAAATTTTTTTATTTTGGGGACAAAAAAATCCCCATACCTCATCTCCACCACCAAACATCCTTCCCTCCCCATTTTCCTTGTATTTATTATCCCAAAACAATAAACAAACGCATCCTAAGCTATCACGGGCTACACAACAAATATATAAGGGGCTATAACAATATTTTGAACAAATAAAGGGTTTAAATAATTACTTGAAAAATCTCCTATACCTACTAAAATGTGAGGGGATCATGGACCTAAATGTGAGAGTTCTACCGTATAATGTGCCTTATTTATAATTTTATTTACTTATATATTTTATAATTTACATTTATAGTGATGAGTTGTGGAACTAGACATGAAGTAAAGATATGTTCGTTGTATTGTGGATGATTGGGTTGTGCTTATTCGGTTTGTTGTTTGTTGTTTGTTATTTTATTTTTTTGGTTATTGAGGTGTGGACTTGTGGTCTATTATATTTATTATTAGAGGATATATTGGTTGCAATTCAATAATTTTAATAATTCTATTGGACTTATTGCTTTATTGTTTATCATTTTTAATACAATTGTGTTTAGCTTTTTTGATTTTTTTTGATATTATCTTCACACTCTAGCTTTTTTTATGCATATTAAATTGCAATAATTTTATAGTTTTTTTTTTCCTTCTAAAACTCCCAACATGTTCTTAGAACCTATGTATCTTCTTTGCTCTCTAGTGAGCACATATCGTCCCCTCTCCTCCCAACGGAGGGATTCGATTGAGCAGAAAGACGGATAGAAGGGAAGAAGAATCCGACACCTTTTACCCTCTTAAAATCCAGTTTTCATTTGAGCAATGTATTATTCGGATCTGATTCCTTTTGGCATCTCAGAGTTGGTGATTGACAATCTCTGCAACACTCACTTTGTCTCTTGCATCAAAAGCCAAAGCTTTTGATTCTTGGAAAAGCTAGAAGGTATCCACTTAACTTCAACGCACCGATTATTTTCTATTTCTTTCTGGTTGGCACTAAAAAATATCAATTTTTACGATATTTGACTGGTTATACCAGAAATATAATTATTTAAATATCTAAAAGGTGATATGCATTAGGGCACAAATTTTATTATTAATAAATATAATGGATATAATATATGAATAAAGACTATTATCACATTTAAAAATAATAAAATAATTTTTTTTAATGTTCAATCAATATTTTTATTTAACTACGCAATTAGAACCCTTTTTTGGAAGTAAAACTGATGAACTCCCCGGGGTAGGTGAGCACTGGCACCGCAGGGGATCTGAAGTGCTTGATTTTGTTTTGTCATGTTTCTTCTTTTTGTGCTACATTGTTTCTTTTTAACTTTTTCCTCTGTGCCAAGATTCCTTGTTCTATTTGGTCATGGTGTTTGCTTGTAATAGAAAATGATTATGCCGATAATTATGAAACTTCGACTATAATTTGATGTCCAACAAAACTTGTTATTTGTTATTCACCCAAAACGGAAAATGAAAGACAAAACCGACAATTGTTTATACGATAATTTGCTTAATAGAAGGAAAATAACCAACGTTCTCTATGCTAAAACAATAATAAACTAATTGTATTTCAATACTTGAAAATTCTAACACGAAAGACCTGCAAGTTAGGTGTAAACCCGTTGATGTACTTAGCTAGTTCTGACACGTAATTTGTGATGCAATTTTCTGTAAGACATGGCAACGTAATGCGCGCATCTCATTTACTTTTCTTTTAACTAGCTAACAAATGATCCTCCTAATAGGTTAATGGAGTCAGTAAAAGTTAGTGTATTAGATTTTTTATGCAGCAACAACGCAATTTATAATTTTCTCAAATAGAAATAACAAATAGGGATAACAAATCTGGTATAAACACATGCTTAGAAAGAGAGGAACTTATCCCAGTCCCACTATATGTTTTCTTTTCTTCTCTTTTTTCATTTGTTCGCATGCTTTCGTACAATTTTCTATTACCATGAAATGTTGAGTATCAATGTCCAAGAAAAATAATTATATCATTCAAAACTATGGCATCATATTCTTGAACGCCGCATGCTTTTTTTTTTTTTAAATTTTAAAAAGGGAAAATCAATATATTTGTGAAATGTTTTATTGTAATATTTTGTATTATGCAATTTTATTTCTAGTTTTGATAAAAATATAAAATTAATTTATTATAAGTATGATTTTTTCGATACTCTACGAGACACATGATACAATCTTAGCTATAAATGACTACAAGATATTAATATTCTTTAATTTTATAAAGGTATCTAACAAACTCCTATAAATATTTGTATTGTATAATTTATTTTCAAATTGAATAAAAGTATAACTTGAATTTTTAAAATAACTTTTATTTTTTAGTAATTTAATTTGTGAGTAATTGATAAAATGATTGTAATTAAACTAATTTGAATCTATTATTTATAGAAGAATAAAAGAGTCGAATAGAATAAATAATAAAATATATATTTTTTTTAATATTAATTATAACAGGTGGGATGTTTCACCTTGGTTAGACGTTTCACCTTAGTGGGACTACATTTTCTCGCTCATGTTCTCTTTTTTAATTTTTTTCTTTTCCTCTAGCTATTGTTCTCACGGTGTCCCTGACACGCACAATAAGTGGGCCGAGAAGATGACAGAGTTGGGGGTGCTCTTAAGTCTTAACAGGCTTATTATAATGTACGGTGGATACAAATCGAACATATCATTGAGACATATTTATAATAAACTTAAATTCCAGGGACTAACTTTGTTCATTAATTATATGTTAACTTGTTTTTAAACTCGCCAATTTTTATTGTGAGTATACATAAATATAAAATGTTAGATGTGTATATATTTTAATAATTTTTCTACCATTTTATACCTTGTTATCTTATTTCTTTTCTATCCCTCCCTTTCCCGGCTTGGTTTATACTAATCATTAAGTAATTTACCTTCGTAAAAACTAAAATGCATGCATGCCTCGAAAATAAGACCAAAAAACCAGTGTAACTTTGTGGTGGAACTTTGAATGCACACAGAGATTCACTGTTGTACAAATGTACATTACTATGTACTACCGACAAACACTGGCTTGTTGTCTGCGGCTTAATAAAATTAATTAAACATCACAAACGAAATTAACAACTTGAGTTTGGCCCTTGTCATTATATTGAGATTGGATTGGAACTAACTTTGAGAATTGATCGCAGAGGCTTGGGATCTTCTTCTTGATCCAGTGGTTCTGATTTTTCGAAAGACTTGCTCATCTTCATATTACTTGGTCATTTATGCTAAATTGCTAACCATTTTCTTTGGAGATTGAGGCAAACTTGCAATCATATTCTCTTCCAGCACCTAATCTTCCTGCTGAATGGCTTATTCTTCTCTTCAGCATTTTCTGATGAAGGAGGAATGGAATCACCAAATAGACCTTCATTTGATGTCTCTGGCCGCACCACTTTGTTTCCTTTAGAGCCAGAACCTCTTAGTGTGGCGCTAGAATTGGTCACCCCACAAGAGCTTGAAGCGTAATGTGAGGGTCGCCCTAAAGTGACTGTCTTCATCGCTTGTGAAGACAGAGTTTTGATGATGAAATTATAGAGCTTATAGCATATGCCCAGATGTTGAAGATGGAGTTCTCTCTGGTCCATCTGCCAGTTTTTTTTTTTTACGCGGAGGTAGAGATATATGAAAATAGAGAAGAAGAGATTATATTGATTTATCTTAGATTGACCTTTGTGCTAAGAACATACATTATTAATACATCACACAAGTTTAAACTTGTAAGTAAGTGAAACACTTAAACCCCTTGAAAGAGATTCATTGCTTTTCTTAGAAGGGATGTTATCCCCCGAAAATTTTGAACCCTTTTATAAAGTTGTGTGATTTATGTGAAGCTTTAACGCAAGAATGTGGGGCATTGCTTCTTAAGATTGTTTTCATATTCCGTACTCTCGTTAGGGCTATTGTGTGGTAAGAGCTCGCTTAAGTGTCTTAATATCTACTAACTACAAGTCATGACTCATTCAATGAACTGAGTTTTATGTAGGGAGATTTCATGTGCAGTAGATTTATATCTCATTAAAATTAGGGTAAATTACATTGAATTCTTATAAAATTTAATGAAATTCATTTTAACACAATTTTATTTGTAAGATTTACTTTGAAGATCTCTGAATTTATGAAGTTATCACAATTTATGAGTTTAGAAAATTATTATATCGACCTCTCTTTTATTGCACATTGAACAATACGTTCAGGGAAGATTAGACACAGCAGAGTGAATTTCATCAAATATTATGGAGGTTAGTGTAATTTATCCTAAAAATTAAATTTGTGTATGTAACAAATTAAAATTTTAATTAAATGAGAATTGTTCTTACCTAGAAGTCCAATAAAGATGCAAGTAGCTCTAACGTTTGTGCAAACAAAAGGTGGGGGTACTTGTAAAGACACTTTGATACTTAAGTCAGTCGGTGTGTGAGGAGCGGTAAGGTATTTGTGAGCGACAGAAGTTGTGTCATACCTTCTCCCTTATATAATGTGAGGTTATCTTATGATAAATCTGTTTGTGATATTCTTTAAGTATAGGAGATATTCTTGTAATTTAATTAGTACTAGTGATATGATAAGATATAGAAAGATCATGTTTGTGATTTTAGGAGATATTTTCCACTAAATCTTGCCGAGTATTCGAGGAGAGAGGAGCACCATCCGACCGATCTTTGGGACCTACGCTAGAGCTCTTGTGACTTAGCCCAAAGTATTGGCCTATATTTATAGTACAGTACAAGAACTAATCAAATAGTAGTATAAAAATCAATCATTATACTTAAGTAAATTAAAATTTCGTTTATATCTAAACAAATGCACTTTATTTTTATTTATTATTTTTTTTGTCTGACCTGAGCAAATGAATGAACTGCACGAGTTTGGTCAAAATGAAGCCCATGTGCTTTTGTAAAAAGAAGCCGGCCCATATATCCGCCCACTATGAATATGACGGAGTGAGAGATTGTGCCTATTTTGGTTCCCGCCATCCAAGATCACGCAAGCTTCATTTCACCGCGAGCTGCTTCTCTCTCTAGTTCATCGGTATGACCTTTCTCCTCCACGATTGCTTCCGCTTCAATTTCTTCATACCTTTTTTAATCATCTTGTTCTGTTGCCGAGAAAATGCAGAAGCCTAACCGAAGAGAAATCAGGTTTTTAACACTTCGTGATAACTGATAATGATTATTGGTGTTACGTTTCTCAGAAGATTGCCTCCTCATGCTTAATCACAATAATCCAACCTCCAAACAACAGTCTGTGTTAGTATTAAGTTATCATCTTCAAATCAATTTTTGATTCATCTGGAAAAACTTAGAAGATTCGAGAGTTATTCCACTGGTGTATCCTGATGCAGTGAAAATGAATCGAAAACGTGGTACACGCCTGATGCGGATCATCAATTCATGGAGTGGATACTCTTGTTAATTTATTGAAAAACCTGGTTGTTTCAAATTTTAGTTTATCGATTCTGCATGCCTTTTGTTTTCCTTAGCTTTCCGAAAAACCAAGCATTAATTAGAAGCTAAAGCTATCAAGGAAAACAACGTAGATCCATTTGAAAATTTCAGCTAGCTTCGAAATCTCTCTCTTGTACACAATTTCCTTGTAACTCTCTTCACTCGACAGGTTTAAATCAACAATTGCCGTAAAACACTATTTGCGGTGAAGCATCATGTCAAATATTACAGTGTGTGCACGCTTCAGGCCTTTGACTTCAAAAGAGAAGCAAAATGACGATGATTCTTCTATCTGCATTCGTTGCATAGACACCGAAACTTTCATTTTCAAGGTTTTGATATGTTACATTAAGCAACTGTTTTTTTTTTTTTTCTTCTTCATTATTTACTTTAGAGTTGTGACATTAATCACTCAGAAAAACAAGGATTGCATTACAAATTACGATGGATTGCCTTATAGATAATCTGAATTAATTTTGGTCAGGATGACAAGGACGAAGAATTCACGTTTAGCTTTGATAGAGTGTTCTATGAGAAATCTGAGCAAGATGATGTCTATCAGTTCCTGGCTCTTCCCATAGTTAGAGGTACAAGTTCAGAATTCTCACTACAAATATATATTTTATATGTCGGTACAAATGCAAAGATTCAAATCTTCATTAAGCTAATTTTCGTTTGCATTCTTATAATTGAAATGGCGACTTCTTCCGAGCTAAATAGTCATCAACTACGGTTGAATGAAATTTGTTATCCTCAGTTTGTCTAATCCAGTATGTCTTTATGATCGTACATTTTGTTTGAAGAAATCTGGAATATTTCTTAACGTTGAATTTTGGGAAAATGACAATTGCCTTAACTATAGATCTATTCTTTTCCTTGATATCGTGCTTTCTATTTCATATGTATTCCCATCAATGAAACAGGCGCTGTTAATGCAATTAATGGGACAATTGTCACTTATGGCCAGGTATGATATCATAACAAGTCCCTATGTACATGATGCGAGAATATGTATAATTTTTCTCCTCTGAAATGACAGCCTGTGTGTCGGGAGTTATGAGAAATGTAAGATATATTGCATGTTATGCTGAACTATTTGATCCCTGGAATTAGCCAAGAAATGCCTTCTTTAAATTAAAATTAGTTATGTTGAAGTTTAAAAAAAAAAAAAAAAAAGGGGAATGTGTAATGAAAGGAATGAAATACTGAACTGTAATTTCACAGTTTATCCATGTGGATTTTCATGCTAGGTAATATGGAAGTGAGGAAAGGACAAAATGACGCAAAAACTAACCACTTCCCTTCCGAATGTTTAGTGAATTGTTTCTTTCTTTCAAAATCTCCAACGCTGTTAAAGTTCTACATATGGTTTTTCATTAGGAGGACGGCCGCAATTATTTTCAGAAAGAACATAGCAACACAATTCATGAATTCATTTTTCCTTTGACTCTAATTGAGATTTTGTTTTCCTACAATCGCTTGCAGACCGGAGCTGGGAAGACTTATAGTATGGAGGTGAAGTATTATCACTTTTATAGTGTCTTAAAATGATTTTGTAGAACCTAAAATGCAGCAATACAAATGACTGATTTTTTGAAGCAGGGTCCTGGTATACTAGAATGTGATGAGCAGAAGAAGGGACTGCTTCCAAGAGTTGTAATGGGACTGTTTGATTCCTTAAATCCTTCAGATGAAGACGTAACATATTCAATCAAATTGTCAATGGTACCTACCATGACACTAACTAATTATCTCACAGCATCTGACTGCAAAATAATTTGTTTATGTAAGTTTTTTTCTGATTTTATCTGTGACTTATCCAGGTTGAAATTTACATGGAAAAAATAAGGTAAGAATAGATTAAAAGCAAGTTTGTATATGCACCTGGGGTGTATTCTAGTGGTTTCTAATTGGCAACTTTCTTAGCTGTGATGCAAAAGCTAGTTCTGATGTGAATTGGGATGTTTTAACAATCCAACTTCAGATGAACTCTTTCTTACTATGTAGGGACCTTTTTGATTTATCAAGAGACAATATACAAATCAAGGAGAGTAAATTACGAGGAATAATTTTACCTGGTGTAACAGAGGTGAGATTTTTTTTTTTTTTTTTCTGGGAACTTTATATGTCATTCCATTCTAATTATTCCTTTTCATTCCGAAGTTACTTTGTTCTCCAAAAGTAGATATATGCTGTGTTATATAAACTAAATTAGAATGTAATTTGGGCCAATATGCTTAATTCAACTTTGAAACTTGAATGCCACCTGTTTCCTCAGATTCAACAACATAGGTTTAGAATGTGCTCATGCACATGCATAGATGTGTGCTCATGCTTTTTAAGTTAAAACAGCTAAGACCTCTCTTCTTTAGGGTGTAACATTTCAGGCGAGGCAATACATGAGCTGATTCGCCAAATAGAATTGTTTGGAGTTATTTAGTATTCTTCTATGAAATTTGAAGTTTTTCTTCTCATATTTACAAGATAATTCGTTTTACTAAAAATAAATTATTATTGATTTTCGTTCAATATTTCAATCGATGCCATATAGTACTTACAAGACCCTTTTAAGTTTTTGCTTCAGATCACTTTACTGGACCCAGCTGAAGCATTGCAAAGCCTTTCTGTAAGAAAAGAACAGCTAGAATAGCTTTTTTCGGCTTGTTACAAATTTAATTTGGCTTCTAATTCTGATCTCAAATATGTAGAGGGGAATAGCTAACCGAGCAGTAGGAGAGACCCGTATCCTGCTTCGATTCCTTTGGTCTTTATTCAGTCTTTCTTTTGGTAGCTAAAGATACACTATAGATTAGGATAAATTCTCTGTTCACTTGAGGAAGCAGGAGAGACCCACATACCTTCACTTTCCTTCTGGAACCATCCTAAACATGAAACATGCAGAAATGAACGTGGCCAGTAGCAGAAGTCATTGTATCTACATATTCACAATCCAACAAGAATTTTCCAGAGATAAAAGGTATTGATTCTTCGTATATCAATGTGGTTTTGCTTATAAATCATTCTTGAATACTCAGACTGTGAACAGGATGAGGTCTGGAAAATTAGTTCTTGTGGATTTGGCGGGGTCTGAGAAAGTGGAGAAAACAGGTGCTGAGGGAAGAGTTCTAGAAGAAGCTAAAACCATAAACAAATCCTTGTCTGCTCTTGGGAATGTAATAAATTCTCTTACATGTGGTTTGCAAGGAAAAGCAAGCCATGTCCCTTATCGTGATTCCAAGCTCACTCGAATTCTTCAGGATGCACTTGTTGGTTTCTTCCTCTCTCTAATCTATCAAATCATACCCATTATTCAGCAAATCATTGTCCCAGATATGGTATTTCTTATTCACAGGGAGGAAAGGCTAGAACTGCATTACTCTGTTGTTGCTCCCCCAGTGCTTTTAATGCATCAGAGAGTCTGTCCACTCTCCGTTTCGGTGTAAGGTATGTCGTCAATGCACGCATTTGAAGCACGTCCTGTGTCTCTTCCACGGTTCCACCTAGAAGCTTCCTTGCTAAATGAAAAATAAGTTCAGTGAGTTGGGTAGGAAAAAAACTAAACTTGCCCAGCAATGAATACTCTGTTGATTTTACTGAAAAATAGATTTACGAAAATGTTATCTGTACTTATCTTTGGGATACATTGTAAACATACAATCAGAGAGAAAAACATAAGGTAAGAAGTAACAACCTTTTGTCCTTCTCTTTCATTGTATGTCTGCAATAAATCTCGAACATGAGTAAAAATAACCTGTCTCAGTTATAACATTGTGTTTTTTTTATAGCGATATACTATTAGAGATTACTTTGCAAGTAAAGAAGGTTTTTGGTCCGTTCTAATGATAAGCCTTGCTCCATTTTGGATTATGGTGTTGGGAGCAGGGCGAAACATATAAAGTCATCACCTCGAGTCAGTTGGAGTGAAGAAAAATGCAGCACAGGTTCTGCTGCTTCTTCTCCACCTCGTGACGAGTCTTCTGCAAGAATTTTGAGCAAGGTGAGAACACTTTCGTGGAATCTTTTTATACGTCATTATTAGAATAAGAAGTAAGAATTCTGTTGATACAGTTGGGGAAAAGATTGAATGCTGAAGATGTGAAGTTATTAGAGGAATTGTTCATATTAGAGGGCATTCTATTTGATCCTCAATCAGTTGAAGAGGAGCCACAAATAGAAGATCTTACCTTTCAGACAGTATCCTCACTACAAGAAGCCTTGGAAAATCTCATATCTACTGTTGATGAGGTGAGAAAAAAAAAATATATATATATACTACAATCTCTCTCTCGCTCACTGAGTTGAAGCTTTTACGTAAAAAGATGAAACAAAATAAGAATTTAAAATTTTTAAAATACACTGACGGATTTGTTCGTATGTGTGCTAATTTATACAACTATGTTATTCAGACAGCTAAAAGCTGATATCCCATTTGGACACACCATTGGATGAGATAATGAGCGGGGATAAGTGGGATCATTATTTTGTCCAATGGTGTGTTAGAAAATATGTCTTAATAAGCAGCAAAAATTATGACTCATAATAATTTCTTGTGATATAATTGTTCACAAAGAAATATAAACTCCAATAAGAACTTCTACTATATAAAATAGTAGGTACAAAAAGAGCTTTACAATAACACACAACTTGAGATATACGCAAAAAAATAGTGGCATTGTATCCCCTAGGAAATAATAGCAACAAACTCTTCACTATTTTTGTCACTCACAATAACTCTCTTTTATGTAAAGAGACTTTTGTTTCTAACTCTCTCTCTGCTTTTCATTAACAAAACATTTTGTATTTATAATAAAAGTTATCTAACTATAACACATTGTTCCACTTATTTTTCTCTTATTTCTATAATTTTAGTGCTCTTTATTTAAAATAAAACTATGCCATGCAAAACAACGGAGAAGTTTTCTCCATGTTGAGGGACCTAATATTTGTCAATTCTCCTCCTTCGACTACATGGAGGATTCAACCATTCATGCTGCTAATCAACAATATTCAAACTTTACTCTTAGTAGAACCTTTGTCAATATATCTGATCCATTCTCGTCTGTATGGATTCGTTTGTATGGATCTCCTCAAGCTATAATTGCTTCATCTCCAACACATCTATGATCCAATGGTACCTAACATCAATATGTTTAGACCTAAAGCGAAAAGAGGAATTCTTACCAAGGTGAATAGCGATTTGACTATCACAAAACAACTGATAGTTTTCTTATTAGAAACCAAGTTCATTCAAGAACTTCTTCATCCATAATAGGTCTTTACATGCTTCTGTTGCAGCAATACACTTTGCCTCAGTAGTGGAAAGAGCAACACATTTTTGCTACTTTGACTGCCATGAAACAGCTCCCGTTGCAAATGTAACTGGATACCTCGATATAGACTTTCTCGAGTCAACGTCACCAGCCATATCTACATTTGTGTAGCCAATTAAGACAGGATTGACATTTCCAATACTTAAACACATTTTGGAAGTACTATGGAGATATATGAGAATCCATTTAACAGCAGCTCAATGTTCCTTTTCTGGATTTGAAAGAAATCAACTCACGACTCCAACTGAGTGCACTATGTCAAGCCGTGTACATACCATGGCATACATCAAAGTTCCAATTGCTGAAGCATATGGTAGCTTGTCCATTTCTTCCTTCTTTTCATCTATGGATGGGCTTTGTTTTGAACTTAACCTAAAGTGACTGGCAAGAGGACAACTAATAGTTTTAGCCTTTTCCATGCCAAATCTCTACAAGACTTTCTCAATGTACTTCTCTTGGGATAACCATATCTTCTTCGCATTCCTGTTTCTGTGTATATTCATACCAAGGATCGGCTTTGCTGCTCCCAAGTCTTTCATGGCAAAAGACTTGCTCAACTACTTCTTTAGGTCATTAATCTTGGATACATTCTTACCTGCAATTAATATGTCATCCACATAAAGCAAGAGAACAATAAAATCATCATCAGAGAATTTCTGCACAAAAACAGAATGATCTGAAGTAGTTTTTCTGTAACCTTGCTCCCTCATAACAGACTCAAACTTCTTATACCATATTTGAGATGCCTATTTTAAGCCATACAAACTTTTTCTTAACTTACTGACACATTCTTCTTTTACTTTCTCTTTGAAACCCTTTGGCTACTCCATATACATTTTTTCTTCTAAATCACCATGAAGAAAGGTTGTCATCATCCATTTGCTCAACTTCCAAGTCAAGACTAGTTGCTAGTCTTAAGACTGTACGAATGGATGTCATCTTTACCATTAGTGAAAAAATTTCATCAAAATCAATACCTTTTTCTTTGATTGTATCCTTTAACAACCACTATAGCTTTGAATCTCTTATGGAAGCTCTCCAGGAGTTGCAGCCTTGTGTCATTCTTCTTGGAAAACAGTGTTGCAAATGTGTCCCATGCTTCCTTCGGCGTTGATGCCTTCCTTATGTGCTCCAGCATATCATCTTCCACCGTGGTCTTGAGTGCAAACATCGCCTTCCCAGCTTTAATTTTCCATTTTCGTAGTGCTTCAACTTTATTTGTAAAAGGTGGTGTGGTTTCGCTACCACCAACAACCTCCCACAGGTCTTGGCCTTGGAGATATGACTCCATACATGTTTGCCATGTATTGTAATTCTGGGCATTGAGCTTCCAAATTCCACCAACCATTTGGATATCTGCCGTAGTGACTTGATGAAATTTTCTCACAACTGCTTTGGTCCCAGACCAATAGCGTCACAGTCCCAGACTGCGATTTTGCAAGAGCTCCCCCAGAACTAATGATCTTCCCACTTGAATCGGTCCTAGACTGTCAAGCTCTGATACCAAATTGTTAAGCTAGGAGGCACTGAAAATAGAACTCTCTTTGTTATTTCTCGAATAACTTTATACTTTTGCACATTAGAGCACACTAACACTTGTGCTTTACCTCACTTTAAGCACTAACTCAAGAGACACTTGCACACTCTCAAGCACTCTCTAATGCTTCTCACTAGCACTTGCTAATGCACTCCCTCATGCACATTACACAAATAATCCTCTTGCCTATTTATAGGCTTCCACCTTCTCAATGGACGGTGGAGATTAATTCTAATGGATGGTCTAGATTGCACATCTATAACCTTCTCACCCTCTACATATATCTTCACATTTCTAGAACCATCTCTACATATCTACTAAGGATATTCTAGATAACTCTTACATGTCTCTATAGTTTTACGTATCTCTACAAGTTTCTAGATGGTTCTACATATCTCTACATGTTTCTAGATAGTTCCACATGATTCTACATTGTTCTTCATGATTCCACAAGTTTCTAGAATTTTCTCATACTGGTGCCAAACTTCTAGACATATCTAGTGTTGATTTTTCAAGATCTGCCATTCGTCTTCAACTATTGGTTTTCATGAGGGAGCGTCACAGTAGAGTCCACAACGCTTGCTAGCAAGGGATTTTCATTTTCATTTTCATCTGTTTTGGGGAAAATGTTTACTATTCTTAAGGGGATATAGAATTCCTCTTCGGCCTGTATATTTTTTTAAAAATAGAAAAGGGTTATCAATAATTATAGCTATGCACTGAAACATAAAATTCCGGCCACAATGCTAAAAGTTAACTGGTTATGATCACATGTAAACATACATTTTCATTTTGCTACACGTGTAATTTAACCTACTTGTTGTTTTACACGTACAATTTCACAGCTTAAAAGGGAGAATAGCATGCTCAAGGCCAAAGTTGATCTCTCCATCAAGTCTCTGTTCTGTAAGGATGCTGAGAAAAGATCGATTTTTAAAAATATGATTTTAGGTATCCTGACTTTCTTCTTTGGCTGGTTGGGTCATATTTCTTCCCCTAGACGATGGCATTAGCACCTCTTCCATACACACGCTACCGGCTTTCAACTAGTGGTACTTTCAACATTATACAAGTGCGTGATATGGTTACCTCCCATACCATGCATATGAATAATCAATAGGCCTCATCTATGTAATTGCATATGAAAAAATGCCTCACGTTCGTTGGATGTTAACCTATAGTTGCACATTTTGGGGGGGGCTTGATAGAACAATATGCGCAATACCTTACGACATGGCTGATTCCTGAACCTCACGCACTCAAGACCTTGGTCGCAATCAAAACAATCGTTTGTGTCTCGCCTGTTACCCAACTAATATTGTTTAGCACGTCATTGTCGGTGTCCTCATGATTTCTCGATCTCTGCAATGTTGCCAGTTGTGGCACATTTGCTTTCAAATCTTAAGTCTCAATAAATTCACCAGTAGCTAAAATTTACAGTTTTCGGTTGGCTTACAGCATAATGCGCCTTAAATCTGTGTTTCACACTATCAAACGCAGTAGCTGTACAGCTTAAATATTGACCTAAAAAATGGGGTTTTACAAAAGTCCAGGTTAGGAGGCTGTAAAGTATTCGCCGTTATTCATTTTAATTTGGCTCATGTGTTTATTTCAACACAAGGAAACTACAGGTCTGCAGCCATTATCAGATCTCAGATAGTAGCCCCTCATAATTTTGCTTATGAATGGTTATTGTGGAGTGTAAAGGTTCATGGTGGGCACCGACGGATACTGAGTTGAAGTAATGCGGTCCCTTGGAGATGCAAGTCAAGACAAAGCGCGCAATCCGTCACGAAAAAACCATCTCCTTGCTTGTTTAACAGCGCTTTCTCAATCCCAAGTTCCGTTTGGTCGTTAACCCTTGCGTTGCGTTCTCTCGTTCGGGCGATTTCCCCCTCTCCTGGGTATATTTTAGTGTTTACTGTTTAGCTAATGCAGTCCCCGTTGATGGTGTACAATTTCTGCAATTCTGATTCTCTTAAATGTTTATGACGATATCATAGTAATTCAAACGACAAGGAACGCTTTCCTTTTGGTTTTCAGTTGCTTTTCCACAATCTAAAGCAAGGTTCATCTTTCCTTGTTGGGCCTTCACGTTAGCTATTTCAAGCAAACCAATTGGGCGTATATATAAAAGGCAACGAACCATTATCCATCATCACAGTGTATTCAGAGCTGTAATTTGTATCCGCCTATCTGGTTGGTAGTCGGTTCCATTTCTCCCAAGTGAAAAGTACGCGCAATGGCATCCAAGAATGTTCTGCAAGTTTTCTTATTTTCCATCTGTTTGGCTATGGGAAATTCGGTCGACTTCAATTACCCAGCAGTTTTCAACTTCGGTGATTCGAACTCGGACACGGGTGAGCTTGTTGCAGGATTGGGCATTCTACTTGCCCCACCTAATGGAGAGAACTACTTCAAAACTCCAACTGGGAGATTCTGTGATGGCCGTCTCATAGTGGATTTCCTAAGTAATTTCTAACCGTTTCTTGAAATTTATATTGTTAATAATTACTACTATAATTATTACTCAGTTAACCTTAATTTTAAGGACACGAATATAAATAAATTATAATAAGAAGCTTATGCAGTCAAAATAATACATCTCATATGCCAAAAGAAGAGATAAGCTAAGTGCCCAAAAATAAAAAAACAACGGTTTTCTTCTGGCTTCTTTATTTTCGTGGAACTAACTTGCCTCTTGACATATGGTCTTCCTATGTTAGACCTTCATGGAGTTTGTTTCCTTAAGCAGGAGTGCCAAAGTAGCAACCTTTTTATCTTTTTTGGGGACTACATGATCTCCTCTTTTAACTTTTATTAACCTACTTTGCCAAAAAGTATTATTTTTTACATAAATGTGAGGAGGGATTAATTGATGCTACAGTAAAATTTGTTATGTTTATATCGGTGTATCAAGCAAAAGAAGTGTTTTTTACTATGGCTGAGAAGAACAAATTTTAATTATATAACTATACAAGAATGATCAAAATTTATATTATCATTTTAAAAACTATATAATTGTGTTTAAGTTTTGATCATTTATATAAAAGCTAATCATCAAGATTAATTATTTTCACTTTTATAATTAACTACCCCTCCCATTTAATTCTCTTCCCTTTAAAATTTTTATAAAAAAAAATTCTCATGAATTTAATTGTTGAATTATTTTTTTCTATCATGTTAATTATTTGTATTAATTTTTTAAAAATTGGAGATCCATAAAACTTTGATCAAGTGATATTTATTTATATACCTATAAAGAATATTTATTATAGGATATGGATATATATATATATATATATAATTATTAAATAATTTTGAATTAGTGTCAAAATTTATAAATATTATTTATATAGCTTGCGAATCTTTAATTTAATATAGAATTTTATAAAAAATATTTCTAATAAAATTTAATTCAACAGTGTAAGGTTAATTTAAATTTACAGGATATAAATTAATCCCTACCCTCTATAGATTGAAAGTGATACTAACAGCTACATGACAAATTAATTATTTTACATGAGAAATCAATTTCTTCTTCATTTTTTATTTTAATGTACCGATTTTAATGATGCTTTTGCCATGCAAGGATTAATTTAACGGACACTTTTTTGTCAATTACTTGAAATATTTTGGTGAATTGATTAACTAGATTATTGGTAGAATATAACAATGACTTACTTCAACTGCAAGTTTGACGCACCAAACAAATATCTATTGTTAATATATATATGTTAAACGAACTGTATAGTGGATGTTTGAAACACAAGCAATCTGTGGAAGGCTTAAAATCCCCACCTTAGCAATATTAGTCAATAGCCATGGCAACCAACACACGCATCCTTCCGTTCCTCACAATCATTGCCACC
The DNA here is from genome assembly GCA_031216105.1 of Dalbergia cultrata. NCBI lineage: Eukaryota > Viridiplantae > Streptophyta > Magnoliopsida > Fabales > Fabaceae > Dalbergia > Dalbergia cultrata. The sequence continues at coordinate 1,193,795 of CM062353.1, read as the reverse complement.
TTCTTACCTTCCGCCAAATCAATCCACTTCGATTTTCCAGCAGTTTTCAACTTCGGTGACTCAAATTCTGATACCGGTGCACTTATTGCCGCTGGTATTGAGAGCCTTTCCCCCCCTTATGGACAGACCCACTTCCAAGCACCATCAGGGAGATACTCTGATGGCCGTCTCACCATCGATTTCCTTAGTAATAACTAATAAATTTCCATACCCTTTTTTCCTTATTGCCATATGATTATGTAGTGTCTACCATGTAAATTGTAGACAAACAAAACATGAACTTGCTTTGCATTTCCTACATTAATGGTAGTTCCATGTGTTTTTCGATTGTTCTGTTACAGTGGATGCAATGGACTTGCCTTTCCTAAATGCCTATCTGGATTCACTGGGTTTGCCAAATTTTAGAAAAGGTTCCAACTTTGCAGCAGCTGGTTCAACAATCCTTCCAGCCACTGCATCATCTGTGAGCCCCTTCTCCTTTGGGATTCAGGTGTCTCAGTTCCTCAGGTTCAAAGCTCGGGCTCTTGAATTGCTTTCTAAAGGTCTCTGCTACATTAATCAATTGTCTTCAAAATTGACTAGATTTCATTACTACTTCAGCTCCAAAATTTTTTCAATGATGTTTCAGGCAGGAAATTTGATAAGTACGTCCCAAATGAAGATATTTTCGAGAAGGGGTTGTACATGTTTGACATTGGTCAGAACGATCTTGCTGGTGCATTTTATTCAAAATCATTGGACCAAATACTTGCCTCAATTCCGACAATTCTTGTAGAATTTGAAACTGGAATAAAGGTTGGTGTTAAATTATCTAACTTCTACACTTTCTTTTTTGTCATGAAATTTTCTCTTTCTTCAAAAGTTTAAACTGAGAGGTAGAGATATATGAATGATTTTATATTTTAATATGCCCCTTGCGCAAATGCATACCATATCATGAACCATCTATGCCAAATAGTTTCATGACATTTTCATATGCATATGAATTCTCATTCTGTTATTTGTTTGCTAGAAACTATATGACCAGGGGGCTAGGTATTTCTGGATCCACAACACGGGTCCCCTTGGATGCTTGCCTCAGAATGTTGCCAAATTTGGAACTGACCCATCAAAGCTTGACGAATTAGGATGCGTTAGTTCTCACAACCAAGCTGCTAAAACCTTTAATCTGCAGCTTCATGCTCTATGTAATAAATTGCAGGGCCAATATCCAGATGCAAATGTCACATTTGTTGATATCTTTGCCATAAAATCAAACCTTATTGCAAACTATTCCAAATACGGTTAGTGTCTCTGTGATTGCTGCAAAGCTTTAAAGATATCTAATACCGTTTAAAATCATCAAAAAAGCTAGAAGTGTGTCCAATTCATTGGCAAATGTAGGACTCACAGTTAAATTTGTGTGATTATATGTTTGTAGGATTTGAACAACCTATTATGGCTTGTTGTGGATATGGAGGTCCACCACTGAACTATGACAGTCGATTGTCTTGTGGGCAAACAAAGACCTTGAATGGAACCACAATTACAGCAACTGGTTGTTCTGATAGCACTGAGTACATAAACTGGGACGGGATTCATTATACTGAGGCAGCAAATGAACATGTGGCATCACAAATTCTCACTGGAAAGTACTCTGACCCTCCTTTCTCAGACAAAATGCCCTTTCTTCTCAAGCTCAAGTTGTAGATACCCAATATGTTTATTTTAATCATTATTTGATTCTTTAGGCACTGGTACAGTGAAAGAAATAGCTGATTGTATTTGTATCCTTGAATGAAAGACAGTCACGCTCTTATTCTTCTTAGTAATGAATACGCTTTAAAGATTGATCCTTGACATGGAAATAAGATCTGTGCGATTAAGTTCAAGCATTTGTAATTAAATAGATGAGTTTATACTCAGTACAGTTTTATGCATGGTAAAGGCCTGATATCAATGGAGCATGATGATACCATGATCCTCTGTTCTAACAACGGAAAAATCAGCAGCAAGATTACGCAGAAAATTGTCATATTATAGTCCAATGCATATATTTTAAAGTTGCAAGCCAAACTGATCTTATTCTACAACTTTCTCAAGCTCAATGGTAACATGAGCGTGGTTATGACTGCACATTAGCCAATAGTATTTAAAGAGTAAGAATTTCTAAGACAGATGAAGTAATTTAACTATTTGCTCAATTTTTGGATACATAAGCATAGTATTGTAACATAGGAACAACGAAGGCAATGACCAACAAACCTCCAACTACAAGAGAGAATTGTCCACGCTTCTCTTCTGTCTCTTCCCTGGTTTTAAAGTTAGACTCACGTTTACTATCTTTAAATTTGGGCCCACCAGGATCTGGAAGCCCATCAATGGCAGCAGCTAGCCGGTTGGCAGTGCTAAAAATAGCTTCATTGTACTTCTCATCTGTAGCCAAAACTGCATATACAAACCAGACATTTTGAACAGGATATTGCTAAAAATCACTGATTACAGCTGCACTTCAGAAGATCGACAACTTTTACAAATCTTCAGAGTGTCGAACATACGTGTGTATTCAGCTAAGTAAAATTCAACCGCATATACGTGAATGGTGATAACTTAATGTCACGGCTATTTAAGTGGCCATGATCTTCTAAAGTTCTTAAAAAGTCCCTACAATTAAAAGTTGGAAATCCCTCTCAATCAAAAGGGGCCTTTCAATCAAAAATTGCGTCTGCCCTTTACAGCTTTACTATTGTTTATTATAAGCAAAGCAATGTTATGAAATCTTCATATTAACGTTGTTGAGCCAAACTTTCTCAACTCCTAACTCCTAAGCCAGTTTTGGAAATCCACAGTTTGAGTAGTATAAGGTGATAGAACACAGAAGAGAAGTAATAAATGGTACCTGGAAGGTTCTCTGATACGGTGGCATCAAGGATGTTTTCTCCAACGGCTTGCACAAAAGCTGGACCCCCGGTGACAGCTCCTTCCTTTTGACTGGTGACAAGAACCACAATACCCTTGTTGTTCCCTTCTTCCACTGACGGATACCAGCGCTCTAACACTTGGTCAGCATACTCAAAAGCATCCGCTTTACTCTGCATGCAACCACAACATAACAAAATCAAAACATCCACCTTAACATTTCACTTTACCATTAACTAATTCCTTGCTTCATTAAGAAAAAAAAAAAAAAGGAGCATGACATGAGGAAATTGCCTATTCTTTCACTTTCTTCGTATTAATCCAAAAACATATGAAAGTGCATGAAAGAATAGTATTGCACAACTGTTATTAACTAACCGTGAGTTTTCTAACAGTGATAAAATTGATGTGGAAGTTCTTCCTGGTTTCCAAGTCAGATAACAACTGCTTCAAATCAGACCTTGTGACCTTACTAAGCACTCCTGCATCATCAACCACGTAGGAGTCCTTGGGTGGGCCCTCGTTGAGTACATCAAATTCAGATGCAAGTGCAACATTGCCACTGTGCAACAGTACTGGGCTAAAGTTGAGTGCCAAGGAAATAGCCAAAGCTGCTAGACCCTGCTGGGCATGACCCAACCAGCTTGTGCATGAAGAAGGCAGTGATGAAGGTTTAGAAGTCAAAGGTTGCTGCTTTTTGAGGATGGAATTAATAGGCCTGTAGCAAAAAGGTAAATTTGGCTTGGATTGGAGGGAAGGAGACAAATTTGCTTTTGAAGATGAAGCTGGAGCTTTGTTGTTGAAGTGTGGAGAAAGTGACTGGGGAGAAGAAAAAATGGTTTCCATTATGAGCAGGCCAGGAATCTCTGGTTACTAGAATGAGAAAAGTTCACAAATTTCAACTTTCAGAAGCACAGATTTTTCACTTTTTGTTTCTCTCCCAAGAATTCAATCCACCACATCTTTCTCTGCCTTCTCTCTGGTTCAGAATTTGGGTGGCTTCAGTTGTTTCTTTTTGTTTTCTTGGTTTTTTGGTCGGGACTTGGCTGCATGTTTTGATGGGCTATTGGGCCGCAGTTTAGGCCCAAAGTTTCCAAATAGGCCTCTAGCTTTTACATGAGCAAGCCCAGTCCAATACTATGTATAAATCCATAAAAGATGCTTTGCCGGTTGTGCCATGTCAGGCTATCTCCCTCCAACAGTAACGGTCATGTCATGATAACTCTTTCATGGCCGTTCATTTTTCTCCGTTTCCCAATCCTGTAACTGTCAATAAGCATGTCCAGAACCCTAACCCTAGTGTTCCCAAACCCTTGGCTTTCAGCTCAAGACCCAAAATAGTCTGTGGTTCCAAGAGACACTTCATTCTCCACACTTCCCTCCTCTGCATTAGCGTGTTTCCTCAGGTCCGCGTTGCCCAATCTTCAGCCCAAGATTCGGCTTCCAAACAGCTTCTTTCCAGAATTGAGAACACGAAATCTTGGTTCCAATTCTACGGCGATGGGTTTTCCATTCGAGTCCCACCAGATTTCCAGGACATCATGGAACCCGAGGTAAAACAAAATCATGAAGAAACTGTACTATGTTCTCTAAAATTGTGGTATCTATTTGTACTTTTGTAGTGTCTTGAGGTTTAGATATTAAGTTGAAGCAGTTCAATGTTTCGGGTAGATACCACTTGTACTAGGAAGTAGTTACAGTTAGTTGTTGGTGGTTAATTTCACACTTTCAGGACACTCTTGTATTAGCATATAAGCTTATAAGTTAAACCTCACAATGCACAATTCTTCATTTAGCAAAGTTACTCCTTGTCATGAAATCATCTCTCCTAAAAGCTTAAGTTGATGGACAAAGACACACAAATGGTTTTACACTCTAACATATCCCGTCACACACAAATGCCTCTTTTGGGCTTGAAATATGAACAATTTTATCATAATGGGGGGTTCCAATGACAAACCATTTGGCCATAGAGGCTTTGATATCATGTCATGAAAGCATCTCTCGCAAATCACATGAATGGTTTTATACTCTTAACACTCTTCAATACCTTGGGGCTTTTTTTTTTTACTGTACAAGTTTATGAGATTTTGAATTGAGTGTGAGGTGGAATTCCACTGCTTTGGTTGTAGGATTACAATGCTGGACTGTCTCTTTATGGGGACAAGGTAAAGCCAAAGACTTTTGCTGCACGCTTCGCATCTCCTGACGGGTATTCCTATTTTCAGCATCAAGCTCCCAATGTATATATTTGTTTGTTATGGTTATGCACTTATGCTTGTACTTTGAAGCAAATGTAGCCATCCTATCTTCAGGTACTCAAGGATGTTTTTTTATTCTTGTTATTGGTAATAACTTATTAACTATGTTTGTTTTGGACTTTTCTTCGTTTCTTTGATTGTAACAGATCCGAGGTTCTGAGTGTTGTTACTCGGCCAACCAATCAACTTAAGATCACCTTTTTAGAGGTACTCAAGGAACTTTGTCATTTTATCTTTCACTAACGAGATCATGTGTAAAGTATATTAGCCAGCATGTTTTCGTGGACTTTCTTGATTCTCATTGTCCTTAAAGAACTTAAATATTCTTACTTGATTAGAGCAGGCTCAGGATATAACTGATTTAGGCTCCCTAAAGGATGCATCGAAGATATTTGTTCCAGGTGCTATTTTGATTGTTTTTGTCTGCTAGTAGATAACTTGTTCGAAGTTTGTCTTTATAGTGTACATTGTTATTCCTTTCATTAAGTTACAGAAATAATATGACATTAGCCTCGTCCCACTTTCTGTTTACTCCTATTTCTTGCTTTTGGTATCTAAGTCTGGCATTGATGGTCTTACAGGAGGGGCAACACTTTATTCTGCTAGATCAATAAAAATAAAGGAAGATGATGGTTTTAGGTGAGTTCGATTTCAAATGGACTATATCTATCAAGGTAACATTTTCCTTTTTGAGGACAAAAAAGCAACAAACTAAAAAAAAAATGATGGTTAATTAAAAAAAGAGGGAGGGAGGTGGAGGGAAGAGGGGGTTGCTATAAACAGAACATGAAAACTCTGCTTGACTGAGTTCATCTATTATGAAGTTTTGATTTAATCTGGAATCGTCCTTTGTGAATTGACTTCTGCATGCTCTATCCACTGAGTTTTCCTATTATATAAATTTCCAAATGCAATCCTTTTTTAATTTCAGGACTTACTATTTCTATGAATTTGGGAGAGATGAACAACACATAGCATTGGTGGCAGGAGTCGCCAGTGGAAAGGTTTGTCATTACTTGCATTTTAGTGGTGTTCATTACGTTTAGCTAATTTTTCATAAAATTCTGTGGTGAAACATACCAAACTTCCATACATCTCTTCCAACTTAAATGTCATAAGAGTAAAATGTCTAGCATTTAATTTTTATAGGCTATTATTGCTGGAGCAACTGCACCACAGTCCAAGTGGGATAGCGATGGTGTAAAACTTCGTTCGGCTGCTATATCAATGACAATTTTGTAGCCACGCGCTGAAATTTGAAAATTGGGTAAGTCAAGTTATGATTCGGTCTTCTCAATATTTTTGTATATAGTAGTATTATTTGCTTATTTTCTTCGAAACTCCATTGAGCATTGAACAGTGGTTTTGTTGTAGTCAGGAAATTATTTGCTTATATCGTCCAAAGTGTTTCTAACAGCAAAGACAATAGGAACTTTGTCCTCCTGCTTTATACTTTAATTTTAAGTTTGATGCTGAATCCTTGGGTAAAGTGATTAATTTCTTATCCTATTCACCAGGAAAAAATAAAAGAGTGATTTTTTATCCAGTTGCTGATAATAAAACTCTAGTTGAAGTATACAAAAAAGCACAATTGGCTGTTTAGACCATACATGTGATGGCCATGATGAATCCTTCAGTGTTTATGCACGATTAATTGTGACCTGTTACACTGCTTTTAATTGCATAAGCAGCATTATTAGTCTTTCCAGTTTCCAATTGATGATTTTCTTTCTGCTTTGCAGCAGTTCTCGTTGCTGATCCAGCTACTCGTGAAGGCTGTGAAAAAGTGGTCAATAATGCGATGGGGTACAGTTCAATTTCGTGAAACTATTGCATCAATTGTGTGTAAACATTATTGACATTTGATGGAATAAAATTAGTTCTATTCTTTTTATGAGTCACTAAGGCCTGACTTGTGAGTGGCATAAAGCCACTTGTGGCTGCCACCAACCAAAAGAAAAGAAAATAAAGGTCAAAGAAGGAAAGCATCACATGGAAGAGTGCAAATATTTCAAACATGCATGGTAGAATTTCTACTATGCACATGTGAGGAGAGGCGAAGTTTTCAAGCATGCATAGTAAAATTTATTGTGTATGCATTCGGTGCTGTGATGCGCAGATCGCATTCACATTGAAGGAAACCTCTCTAAATAGAGGTGCTTCAGCATTCATTCAACACAACAACAAGCAACAGCGAGCACTCCAATAGAGAGAAAATTAAACATAGCGTTTTTTGAGAGTTTCTCCTATTTTTTATAGAGAGAAGCGTATTCTCCTAGTATAAGAGAGGGTGTTATTATTCTCTCCTTCTATTTAGAGAGGTGTGTAATTTTATCTTCCACATAATGAAAATCTTGCTTGGTCTTACCTATGGTTTTTTCCTCATCAGTAGGGGATTTTCTACGTAAATATTGTGTGTCAATTCCAATTCTCTCAACTCTATTTTAGCTGCGTTGATCTATTTTTATAAACTTTGATACCCAACAGTAGTATCAGAGCAAGGTTCAGTGATATTTATTCTTAGTATGCTCTGTGGTTGCAACTTAGTTTGATCTTCCACATCAGAAAAGAATTTTTTACCTAGTGCTTATCATAGCCATTGATTATAATTCACGCTGCGGGTTACTACTCTTGGTCAATGTTTATATGTGTAGTTGTATACTTTTACAGTATTGTTAATGTAAACTGGATTTGTTCCATATACGATATAAATATACAATACTTTTCACATGCACAGAACAATTCACGTATAAGATACTATTCACAGTGAAAAAAAAAGGTGGCCGGTCTATTAGAGAAACAGATCCTAGTAAACACCATGGCAGCAAAATTTGAGTTTGAGAAGTTCAATGGAAATTACTTTTCCCTGTGAAAACTGAAGATAAAGGCAATCTTGAGGAAGGACAATTGCTTACCAGCAATTGAAGGTAAACCAGCCGAAGTTACTGATGAAAAGTGGAAGGAGATGGATGATAATATTGTTACCAATCTGCATCTTGCAATGGCAGATTCAATATTGTGAAGTGTTGCAAAAAAAAAAAAGACAGCAAAGGAGATATAGGATATTCTTGTCAAATTGTATGATGTTAAGTCACTTCACAATATAATATTTCTAAAGAGAAGCTTGTATACTTTTTGGATGAGTGAGTCCAGATCAGTGACGAACCACATCAACAATCTGAACACCTTATTCTCCCAGCTTACAGCAGCAGATTATAAAATAGCGAAGAATGAACGTGTAGAGCTTCTACTTCAAAGTCTACCCGACTCATATGATCAACTCATCATAAACATCACAAATAATAATATCGCCGACTATCTATCCTTTGATGATGTCATCGGTGCTATTCTTGAAGAAAAGTCCATGTGCAAAAATAAGGAAGATAGATTGGAGAGCTTAAAGCAAGCTGTTGTTGGTGATGACAGGGAGATCAATGGAGCGTGATTCCAGTGGGAGTCATGGCCGGAGTAAATCAAAGTCAAGAAGAAAGAAGAACTTCAAATGTTATCGTTGTGGCATGAGAGGCCACTTAAAGAAAGATTGTCGAAAGAATAAAAAGAATACAGATAAAGTTCTAGAAGCATCAACTTCTCAAGGATATGTTGCAAGTACCTTTGAGGATGGAGAAATCCTATGTAGTGAGGTAGCAATTGGTTCTAGAGGCAATAAAATGCTCATTGATGTTTGGATCATGGATTCAGTAGCATCATGGCACATGACTCCACACTGTGATTGGTTTTACAGTTATGAACCTATCTCGGAAGGATCTGTGTTAATGGGAGATGACCATACCTTAAAAATTACTGGTGTTGGTATTGTCAAAATAAAATTGTTTGATGGTTCAACTCCAACAATTCAAGGAGTGCGACACGTGAAAGGTTTGAAGAAAAATATATTGTCTATTCGGCAACTGGATAACCTTGGGTGCAAGACCTATACTGAAATGTGAGATCTTGAAAGTTGTTAAAGGTGCTCTTGTGGTGATGAAAGTAGAAAAGACCACGGCAAATCTATACAGACTTCAAGGAGATACGTTGTAGGAAGTAGATGCATCAGTTGCATCAGCAAGTTAGGAAGAAATGACGATGATGTGGCATTGCAAACTAGGCCACATGTAGGAACATGGTTTGAAGGTTCTTGCGGAATGTAATCTGATTCCTAGGCTCAAATCGGTGAACTTACCATTTTGTGAGCATTGTGTCACAAGCAAGCAACATAGATTGAAGTTTGATAGATCAACTACTCGGTGTAAGCACATTCTGGACTCGATTCATTCTAATGTGTGGGAGTCACCAAAAATGTCCTTAGGAGGTGCAAAATATTTTGTATCATTCATCGATGATTACTCCAGGAGATTATGGGTGTACCCAATCAAGAAGAAGTCATTTGTGTTTCCAATATTCAAGGACTTCAAAGCAAGAGTAGAACTTGAATTCGGAAAAAGGATCAAGTGTTTGAGGACAAACAATGGAGGAGAATATATAGATGGAGATTTTCTAGCATTTTACAAGCATGAAGGTATTCAAAGGCAATTTACAGTTGCATATACTTCTTAGCAAAATGGTGTAATAGAGCGAATGAATAGGACTCGCCTAGAAAGAATAAGAGCAATGCTGAGAACAACAGAATTAGCCAATTTTTCTAGATTGAAGCGGTCAAAACTGTCTATTATGTGATTAATCGGTCGCCATAAACTATAATTGGTTTAAAGATATCAATGGAAATGTGGAATGACAAGCCAACAGACTATTCTTCCTTACAAGTGTTCAGATGTCCGGCATATATGGTGTCCAATTCCCAAGAAAGAACAAAGTTGGATCCGAAGTCCAGGAAATGTATATTCTTGGGCTATGCTAACGGTGTGAAAAGGTATAGCTTGTGAGATCCCACTGCCCCCGCAAGGTTATTGTCAGTAGGGATGTTATATTTGTAGAAAATGAACTGCAAAGTGAAGAAAGAAATGATAGTACCGTTGAAAAGACAACTATGGTTCAAATAGGTGAGAAATCTGGAGAAAAAGATTCTGAAGCAAAACCAGAGCATGATGAACAGTACCAGTTGCGGCCAATGATACAAAAGTTAGGCAATCAACACGCCAAACAAAACCACTATCATGGCATTCAGACTATGTTATGGGAAGCCATGATGCATTTTGTCTTCTAAAAGAAGAAGGAAAGTCATTAACCTTTCAAGAGGCTTTGAATAGTCCAGATGCTTCTCTGTGGATGTCATCAACACAGGAAAAATGGAGGCCTTGCATAAGAACAAGACAAGGGAACTTGTTGCCCTTCTAAAAGGTCGAAAAGTGATATGCAACAAATGGGTCTATAAGATCAAACGAGAAGGTAATGATCAAGTGGAACGATATCGTGCAAAACTGGTGGTAAAAGGATTTAATTAGAAAAAAGGTAGCAATTTCAACTAGATATTTTCTCCAGCTATCAGACTTACCATTATCAGAGTAGTGTGACTATGTGTGCTACATTTGATTAAAATTTTGAGCAATTAGATGTAAAAACTGCTTTTCTTCACAGAGAACTTGAAGAGGAGATATGTATGCTCCAACCAAAAGGCTTTGAGGAAAAGGAAAAAGAAAACTTGGTTTGTAGGTTGACCAAATCTTTGTACGGTCTAAAGCAGGCACCAGGATGTTGGTACAAGAGATTTGATTTCTTCCTAATTTGCATCGGATACAACAAACTAAGTTCAGACCATTGTACATACTACAAAGGGGTTTGGTAACAATATTCTCATCATTCTATTGTTGTATGTGGATGGCATGTTGGTGGTAGACCCCAATAAAGATCGAATCCAAGAATTAAAGGCACAGTTAGCTAGGAAATTTGATATGAAGGATTTGGGACCCACAAACAAATTTTTAGGAATGCAAATTCACCGAGACGGGAAAGACAGGAAGATCTGGCTTTCACAAGAGAATTATTTTATGAACATCTTACGACGCTTCAACATGCAAAATTATAAGCCAGTATTAACCCATCTTCCTGGTAATTACAAATTATCCTCAGGTATGTGTCCTAGCTGTGAAACGGAGAGGATAGAAATGCCTTGAGTACCGTATGCATCAGCAATGGGAAACCTTATGTACGCCATGATTTGTACCAAGCTAGATACTACTCAAGCAATTAGATTGGTCAATTGGTTTATAGCAGATCCAGGTAACAAGCATTGGAATACTTTGAAGAGGATCCTAAGATATATTAAAGGAATCTCAAGTGTTGCACTATGTTTTGGAGGATTAGAGTTCGTTGTCAAAGGATATGTTGATTCAGATTTTGCAGGTGATCTTGATAAAAGGAAATCTATTACAGGCTATGTGTTTACATTTGTAAGCAGAACATGAGTTGGTTGTCGAAGTTATAGACTGTTATAGCTCTATCCACTACAGAAGCTGAATGTATAGAACCTACACAAGCTTGAAAAGAACCTATTTGGATTCAACAATTAATCGAGGAACTTGGGTGCAAATAGTTAAATATTACTGTGTATTGTGACAGTTAGAGTGCCTTGCACATTGTAAAGAATCCAGCATTTCATTCCAAGACAAAGCACATAGGTGTTTAATATCATTTTGTTCGTGAAGTAGTAGAAGAAGGGAATGTGGATATGCAGAAGATTCGCACAAAAGACAACTTAGCAGATGTCATGACAAAACCGATCAACACTGACAGGTTTAAATGGTTTAGATCTTCCTATGGCCTGTCAAAAAGGTAGGCAACAGAGAATTGGCAAGATGAGAAGATGTTTTAAAAGTTTACCAAAAATTGCTTTAAGTAGGAGATTGTGAGTGGTATAAAGCCACTTGTGCTATCACCAACCAAAAAAAAGAAAAAAGAAAAGAAAATAAAGGTGAAATAAGGGAAGCAGCACATGGAAGAGTGCAAATATTTCAAACATGCACAAGTAGAATTTCTACTATGCACATGTGATGAAAGGCAAATTTTTCAAGCATGCACAGTAAAATTTACTGTGTATGAATTTGGTGCAGTGATGCACAGATCGCATTCACACCAAAGGAAACCTCTATAAATTGAGGTGCTTCAGCATTCATTCAACACAACAATAAGCAACGAAAAGTACTCTAGTAGAGAGAAAAATATACATAGCGTCTTTTGAAAGTTTCTCCTATTTTTTATAAAGAGAAGTGTATTCTCCTAGTATAAGAGAGGGTGTTATTGTTTTCTTTTTCTATTTAGAGAGGTGTAATTTTATCTTTCTCGGTCTTTCTCGTGATTTTTCCCTCATTATTAGGGAATTTTCCACGTAAATATTGTGTGTCAGTTTCAATTCTCTCAACTCTATTTTAGCTGCTTTGATATGCATTGATCATGGAAACAGATCAACGCAGCTAAAATATAGTTGAGAGAATTGAAACTGACACACAATATTTTTTCATGGAAAATTCCCTAATAATGAGGAAAAAATCACGGGAAGGACCGAGAAAGATTTTCACTAAGTGGAAGATAAAATTACACCTCTCTAAATAGAAGAAGAGAACAATAACACCCTCTCTTATACTAGGAAAATGCACTTTTTTCTATAAAAAATAAGGGAAGTTCTCAAAAGACCCTATGTATATTTTTCTCTATACCAAAGTGCTCTCCGTTGCATGTTGTTGAGTTGAATGAATGTTGAAGCACCTCTATTTATAGAGGTTTCCTTCAATATGAATACGATCTGCGCATAATGGCATCAAATGCATGTTTGAAAATTTTCCTCTCATCAGATGTGCGCAATAGAATTTCTATTGTTCATGTTTGAAATATTTGCACTCTTCCATGTGCTGTCTTCCTTCTTTGACCTTTATTTTCTCTTTTCTTTTTTTTTGGTTGGTAGCAGCCACAAGTGGCTTTATGCCCCCCACAATCTCCCGCTTAAAGTCATTTTTAGTAAACTTTCAAAACTTTTTCTCATCTCGCTAATTCTATGCTGCCTATGTTTCTAACAGACCATAGGAAGATCTACACCTTTTAAACTTGTCAGTGCTGATCGGCTTTGTCATGACATCTTCTAGATTGTCATTCGTGTGGATCTTCTACATGTCCATATTTCCTTCTTCTACTACTTTTCGAACAAAATGATATTGAACACCTATGTGCTTTGTCCCGGAATGGAAGACTGGATTCCTTGCAATGTACAAGGCATTTTGATTGTCACAATACATAGTAATCTTTGACTGTTTGTGCCCAAGTTCCTCCATTAAGTTTTGAATCCAAATAGCTTCCTTGCAAGCTTGTGTAGTTGCCATATATTCAGCTTCTGTAGTTAATAGAGTTACAAAAGTCTGTAACTTTGATATGCAGCTCAGAGCTCTGCCTGCAACTGTAAACACATAGCTTGTAGCAGATTTCCTTTTATCAAGATCACTTGCAAAATCTGAATCAACATATCCTTTGATAACGAACTCCAATCCTCCAAAACATAGTGCAGTACCTGAGGTTCCTCTAATATATCTCAAGATCCTCTTCACAGCATTTCAATGCTCGTTACCTGGATTTGCCATACACTGACTGACCAATCCAATTGCTTGAGCAATATCTGGCCTGATACAAATCATGGCGTACATAAGGCTTCCCACCCCTTATGCATACTGTACTCAAGACATTTACATCTTTTCCGCTTTATTGCTACGACACATACCTGAGGATAATTTGTAATTAATAGGAAGTGAGGTTGATATTGGCTTACAATCTTGCATGTTCAAGTGCCTCAAGATTTGCATCAAATAATTCTTCTGTGAAAGCCAGATCTTCCTATCCTTTTTATCTCGGTAAATTTGCATTCCTAAAATTTTGTTTGCGGGTTCGAGTCCTTCATATCAAATTCCCTAATTAACTGTGCCTTTAATTTGTTGGGGCCTACCACCAACATATCATCCACATATAACAACAGAATGATGAAAACATTGTTACCAAACCCTTTTGTAGTATGTACAATGGTCTGAACTCAGTCTGTTGTATCCGACGCGAATTATGAAGGAATCAAATCTCTTGTACCAACATTTTGGTGCCTGTTTTAGACCATACAAAGATTTGGTCAACCTACAAACCAAATTTTCTTTTTCTTTTTTCTCAAAGCCTTCTGGTTGGAGCATATATATCTCCTCTTCAAGTTCTCCGTGAAAAAAAATAATTTTAACATCTAACTACTCAAGATGTAAATCAAATGTAGCACACGTAGCCAATATTACTCTGATAGTGGTAAATCTGACAACTGGAGAAAATATCTCATTGAAATTAATACTTTTCTTCTGAGCAAATCCTTTTACCACCAATCTTGTACGATATCGTTCCACTCGATCATTGTCATCTCGTTTGATTTTATAGACCCATTTGTTACCAATGGCTCTTCGACCTTTTGGAAGTGCAACAAGTTCCCATGTCTTATTCCTATGCAGGGCCTCAATGTCTTTCTGCATTGCTACCATCCACAAAGAAGCATCTGGACTACTCAAAGCCTCCCAAAAAGTTGATGTCTCTTATTCTTCTATTAAAAGACAAAATGCATCATGGCTTGCCATAACATAGTCTGAATGCCATGATGGTGGCTTTGTTTGGCGCATTGATCGCCTAACTTCTGTATCATTGGCCTCAACTGGTTCTTGTTCATCATGCTCCGATTTTGCTTCAAAACCTTTTCTCCAGATTTCTCATCTATTTGAACCGTATTGTCTCTTTAACAATGCTATCATTTCTTTCTTCACTTTGCAATTTATTTTCTACAAATATAACATCCCTGCTAACAATAACCTTGCGGGTAGTGGGATCCTACAAGCGACACCCTTTTACGCCGTCAGCATAGCCCAAGAATATATGTTTCCTAGACTTCGGGTCCATCTCTGTTCTTTCTTGGGAGTTGTAAATCACATATGCAGGACATTCGAATACACGTAGAGAAGAATAGTCTGTCGGCTTGCCATTCCACATCTCCATTAGTGTCTTTAAACCAATTGCGGTTGATAGCGACTGATTAATCACATAACAGGCAGTTCTGACTGCTTCATCCCAAAAAGACTTGGCTAAACCTGCTGTTCTTAGAATTGCTCTTGTTCTTTCTAGAAGAGTCCTATTCATCCACTCTGCTACACTATTTTGCTGAGGCGTATGTGCAACTGCAAATTGCCTTTGAATACCCTCATGCTTGCAAAATGCTAGAAAATCTCCATATGTATATTCTCTTTTATTATTTGTCCTCAAACACTTGATCCTTTTTTCAGATTCAAGTTCTATTCTTGCTTTGAAGTCCTTGAATATTAGAAACACATCTAACTTCTTCTTGGTTGAGTACACCCATAGTTAATCATCAATAAATGATACAAAATATTTTGCACCTCTTAAGGATATGTCTAGTGACTCCCATACATCAGAATCAATCAAGTCTAGAATGTGCTTACTCCGAGTAGT
Organism: Dalbergia cultrata; assembly: GCA_031216105.1. NCBI lineage: Eukaryota > Viridiplantae > Streptophyta > Magnoliopsida > Fabales > Fabaceae > Dalbergia > Dalbergia cultrata. The sequence continues at coordinate 1,178,214 of CM062353.1, read as the reverse complement.
TGATCTATCAAACTTTAATCTATGTTGCTTGCTTGTAACACAATACTCACAAAACGGTAAGTTCACGATTTGAGTGTGGAAATGAGATTACATTCTGCAAGAACCTTCAAACCACGTTCTGACATGTGGCCTACTTTGCTGTGTGACATCATCATCGTTTCTTCTTGATTGGCTGATGCAACTGATACATCTGCCTCTTGCAACATATCTCATTGAAGTCTGTATAGATTTGCCGTGGTCTTTTCTACTTTCATCAACACAAGAGAACCTTTAATAATTTTCAAGATCCCACCTTGAGTACAGGTCTTGCACCCAAGGTCATTCAGTTGACTGATAGACAATATATTCTTCCTCAAACCCTTCATGTGTCATACTTCTTTAATTGTTCGAATAGAACCATCAAACAATCTTATTTTGATAGTACCAACATCAGCAATTTCTAACATGGTTATCTCTCATGAACACAGATCCTTTCGAGACAACTTCATGACTGTAAAACCAGTCATGGTGTAGAGTCATGTGCCATGGTACTCTTGAATCGATGATCCAAACATCAATGAGCCTTTTATTGCCTCTAGAACCAATTACTGCCTCGCTGCATAGGGTTTCTCCATCCTCAGAGGTACTCGCAACACATCCTTGAGAGGTTGATGCTTTTGGAGGTTTATCTGTATTCTTCTTATTAGTTTGACAATCTTTCTTCAAGTGCCCTCTCATGCCACAATGGTAGCATTTGAAGTTCTTTCTTCTTCTTGACTTTGATCTACTTCGACCATGACTTCTACTGGAATCACGCTCCATTGATATCCCTCTCATCACCAACAATGCGTCTCCTTACTTTGAGCTCTCCAATCTATCTTCCTTATTTTTGCACCTGGACTCTTCTTCAAGAATAGCACCAGCGACATCATCAAAGAATAAATAGTCGGCAATATTATTATTTGTGATGTTGATGATAAGTTAACCATATGAGTCAGGTAGACTTTGAAGTAGAAGCTCCGCACATTCATTCTCTGCTATTTTATAATCTAATGTTGTAAGCTGGGAGAATAAGGTGTTTAGATTGTTGATGTGGTCCATCACCGATGTGGACTCACTCATCCGAAGAGTATACGGCCTCCTCTTTAGAAATATTCTATTATGAAGTGGGTTAACCTCGTACAATTTGACAAGAGCATCCCAGATCTCCTTTGCTATCTTTTTTTCTGCAATACTTGACAATACTAAATCGGCTATTGCAAGATGCAGATTGGCAATCGCATTATCATCCATCTCCTTCCACTTTTCATCAGTAATTTAGGCTGGTCTGCCTTCAATTGCTGGTAAGTAATTGTCCTTTCTCAAGATTGTCTTTATCTTCAGTTTTCATAGGGAAAAGTTATTCCAATTGAACTTCTCAAAATCAAATTTTGCTGCCATGGTGTTTACTAGGATCTATTTCTCTACTAGACTGATCACTTTTTTTTTTCATTATGAATACTACCATATACATGAATAGTGTCATATATGTGAATAGTATCATATACGTAAATAGTACCGTATATGGAACAAAATCTAGTATACATTAACAATACTGTAAAAGTATACAACTACATGTATAAACAGTGACCGAGAGTAGTATCCCGCAGCGTGGACTATAACCAATGGCTCTGATAGGCACCAGGTAAAAAATTATTTTCTGATGTGGAAGATCAGACTAAGCTATAACTACAGAGCATACTAAGAATAAATACCACCAAACCAATGCTCTGATACCATTGTTGGGTACCAGAGTTTATAGAAACAGATCAGCGTAATAAAATAAGTGAATTGGAATTGACACACAATATTTATATGGAAATCCATCTAATAATTAGGGAAAAACCACGGCCAACACCGGGAAAGATTTTTACTATGTGGAAGATAAAATTACACATATTTCTAAATATAAGAAAAGAATAATGACACTTTCTCTTATACTAGGAGAATACACTTTTCTCTATAAAAATAGGAAAAACTTTTGGAAGACACTATATATATTCCTTTCTTTCTCCATGTATGCTCTTCGTTGTTCTGTGATGCTGAATGAATGAATTCAGCTTCGATTTATAGAAGTTGGAAGCAGTGTAAACGCGATATGAAAAATTTCGACATTGAATCCTACACATGTGCACAATAACTTTTTTACTGTGCACGTTTGAAAATTTCGTCAATCATCACACTACACAGTAGAAATTCTACTTTGTACTTTGAAAATTTTGCTCCTTTTTATGTGTTGCATTCCTTTTTTGACCTTTTTCCTTTTTTTTTAATTTTACAAATGTGGCTTTACGCCAATTACAATCTCCCTTCATACTGCAAGAGGTTTGTAAGTGACGTAAAGCCACATTTGTAAATTTAAAAAAAGAGGGGGGGGGGAAGAGGTCAAAGAAGGAAAGCAGCACATAGAAGGGAGCAAAATTTTCAAAGTGAGCAAGCGTGATGATTGGTGAAATTTTCAAACGTGCACAGTAAAAAAAAATGTACTGTGCATATGTGAAGGATTTGGTGCCAAAATTTTTCGCATCGCATTTACACTACTTACCATTAATTGCTTGAGTTCTATTCTTTTTGAGTCACTAAGGCCTGACTCTCATGGTGTTGTTCGTCTTTCATCCAAGAAATATGCCAAGTTATATCCCATTGCCAATGTAGTCATTACTATGTAAACAGTAAACCTGAATGAAAACATTGAGAATAGTTCTGGAATATTTTATGGAGATTAATTTTGATGCACGGTTAATATAGAAAAATTTTACATTATTATTAAATTATATATTTTTTATTTGTAAAACAATTAGGTACTAATTAGTTGATTCAAATACTTTTGTTGATATGGTAATACATAATTAGATATCTGTGTAAAAAATTTTCACATTGTATATTTAAATTAAGTTCTATTTTATATACTATCAACAATTAACAAGGCAATTATATTAAAATCTTTTCTCAATAATAGTTTCCATAAATAAAAGAATTTATAGCTATTTTTCTAGATAAATAATATTGTGTTATGATATTATCTTTGGTATATTTATTTTTAAATATTTGAATAAGTAATATGTAATAAGATATATTTACAATTTTACACATATATTAAAATCAGTAAATAAAATTTATTTAATATAAATTCAATTTATGCGGAGTTTATGTAGAAAACACATTTATTCTGTCAAAATTAAATACTTCCAAAACAATAAAATGAAAACAAAAGCATTTTTCGTATGAGGGTCAATATTCGAGAGTCGAAACCGAGATCCCAAATTCTGACGAAAATATTGGAAACCCAAATGACTGCCTGAGGCCCATGAATTTGTCATGTAGCCCAATTTTCATATTGAGGAAAGCCCATATTTCTGTTGGGCTGGGACTGATAATAATTGCATGGGGCAGCGGCGACGGTGGAAGAGTGTGGGAACATGGCGGCGGCGGAGGAGCAAGTGGCGGATCCCTATCTCCCTTGTTCCCGGCATCTGCTCTCTGCTATTCTAGCAATGGAACCTTCCGATTGCTTAATCTCACATGCCAGGTTTTTTTCTGCTTGCTTCCTTCAACACTTCATTATGTTATGTTATATTGATTAACCTTGATAATGAAAAAATTGCATTGCATTGCATTGAAGGGCGTGTGGCGGAGGCTCAATTACCGAACCAGTTCAGAAGTTTATCTGGGATCATTGCCTTTCCAAACCTGTAATTCCTCCACTCCCTTTTGTTTTCCATTCATATAATATCATATATCATTTGCATTGAAATTTGAAGTTTTGATTTCTAAATGCAGGGTGATTTTTATGCTCCTTACTTGAAGAATTTTCTTAAGAAACTTATCAGTGAAGTTGAGTTGGATCATGGCGATGTGTTGGACCACTTGTACGAACTCTATGCTCAATACATGACATCATTCAAGGTTTATTCTATTAACAGTTTCCTGAAGTCCCTTTTTTTTTTGGTTGGAAATGGTTGGTTAGAGTTTTGTGATTTTTTTTTTTAATTTTATTTTCACTCTTTTTATGTTAGGATGATAGTTTTGGCAAAAGAGATGCAAGGGTCTGCAAAAGAATTTCGTTTATTTTTCCTGATGGTAAGTCATAATTCAGGTGATGTTTCTCTGTTGATTATTAAGATATTATTTCATTCAGCTATCTTTGGTTGGATAATAGTATCTATAGGTTGTTCTGAACTACAGAGTTGTCCGCAGTCAAGGGTGTTGGTGTTTCCATTGCAGTGTTCTCTAAATATGCTTGAAGGTGATACAGGGTAAGCTCCTACTTGATATCTTAAATTCAAGGTTGGGCCATGTTTATGGCTAGTTTGTTTGCATAACTGGCACTAACTTTCTTAAAGTTGATATCGGTTTGGTTGTGTAGGTGCTCCATATGGCCATCAAGTCTGTTTCTGTCCGAGTTAATACTTTCTTATCCAGAGTTGTTCTCTAATAAATCTTGCTTTGAGGTCAGTTATATGTATGCTTATGAGTTTGTTGAATCTAGTAGCAATGGTAATGTTCACTAATCATGAACTGTCCTTGCATGTGACAATTATGTGATTATTTCCACTTACCAAAGAAGGTTCAAGTTATAGTTGTTCCCTTGCATAGCTGGACTTTTCTTATTCTGTCTCTAAAGTTCTATCATTTAATTTCTCGCATAAAGATTGGGTTTCAGCTGTTATAAATTATCTTCTACCATGTTGCACTAACGTAAGATTTAAAACAGATTGGTTCAGGAGTTGGCTTAGTTGGATTATGTCTAACCCACGTGAAAGCTTCCAAGGTATACCAAACTATAATTATGACCCACGCATGAATATTGTAAACAAAGGCATTTCTGCTCTTCAACTATTGTTTTCCGTAGTATGCTTTAGAAAAAAGTTAGATTTAAACGAGCAAGAGGTGCTGTGGATTTTAAAATTGGTAATCTCGGGTGATAATTTATCAGCAAATTAAGTCAACATGGTGTTGTGGTGTTGCAACAGGTGATTTTAAGTGATGGTGACACATCAACTCTGGCTAACATGAAGTTTAATTTGGAGTTGAACCACCTGAATCTTGAAACCGACATGCCACAAGCAAACATTGATCCAAGCATGGTGAGTCTGAACTTGCGTAGACTGCATGTTGGATTATATAATCCTTACAGCATTCATCTTCCATGCTTTGAATATGATACTGAGATGTTTGCTAAACCATTGTGAATACTGACTTCCGGTGTTATAAATATTGAGTGATCAATTCTCCTGTATAGGGAGGGCTACTATGGAGAGGGATACATCTAATCACCACTGCAGTTTGTGCAGAGTGTTAATGTTCTTGCTCCAACTTATTACCACCATGTTTTAGATTGTTTTTAGTGTGTAGTTCTGACACATGATTGTGGAATTTGTTCATGGAAGATTAATATTTCAATATTTCAATCATCTTGAAAATTTTGCTATCTGTTTGGTCACACTCTAGTCCGTGTTGATAAAGGTTCATGGGAACTAAAATCAAAACTGTCCGCTGTAGATGGATCTGCACTCTTTGATGAATCCCTTTTGAAGTAATGTGTTTCTACTTGTATAGATAGGGGGAATGATAATCTGAACTGTATGCATCGAGGTTCTGAAGTTATATAATCTGCACTGATCCATGAATTTCAGGTAAAATGTATGTATCTACCATGGGAATCTGCATCAGAAAGTCAGCTCCAAGATATTCTGCCAGATATTGTGTGAGAATTGAAACTTTAAACTTTTATTTATCCTCTGGCATATAAAATTTATATCTTATACTGTTCCTTATAATTTGGTCAGATGCCATTCTTATTTGGATATTATTGCAGTTTGGGTGCAGATGTGATATATGATCCAGGTTGCCTTCCGCATCTTGTTCGAGTACTTACCATTCTTTTGAATAGGGCAAAATTGGATTGTTGCGGAGATGACACTTGCAAGGGCCTAGATGAAACTTGCAAGGGCCTTTCTCAAAACAATAAACCTGAAAATGGTGAACATACTTATAAAGATACTAGTGACGAATCTGATGGTAGATGCAAAACAACTCACAATTATGATATTGATGGCCGGTCAAATGAAGCACCAGTGGCTTATATTGCATGTGTTATCCGGAATATTGAAACTTTCAATTATTTTATTGCTCTGGGGGACCAGGCTAACCTTGATATTATGGACCTAACTGATTCATTGAAGCCGGTAAATCTCCTCCAATACATGCAGTCATACAATCAAGCTGGTATAAGACTATTGCGTATCACTTGCGGTCATACAATCAAGCTAGTTTAAGCTGATCACTGGTTTTTCACATGAAATTTTTCCTCGTACTTGGAAGTTCCTAATAGACAGTGCAGAGAAGAAATGTAGGAAGGCTGTGTTAGGTAGAGGGAAAAATGAGGGAGGAAATTTCATAATGAGTTCCATGCGTAACCGTAAAATTTTCTCTCCCACTTGTATCCCAATAGAACGCACTTATAGTTTGTGCTTGGTTGGGAGTAAAAATGAGAGTTAATTTTTTATGGATAAGTTTCATATGTAATTTAAAGCATGAAACTCATGTATGAAAAATTCACTCTTATTTTTACTCGGCAACCAAACATACTCAATGTGTAATATTTTGTCAAGAGTCTTGCTAAGAATAGAAACTAATGGTTTTAAATTGTACTTTGTGTGATACTGACCTATATATTTTAAGGTCTGTTTTACCATGGTTTTTCTGTTTGTTGCTAGTAAGAGTATAGTCAACGATTAGGTAGGCATATTCTGCTACTCCTCATGTTTGAATTCTCTCACTGTGTTCAGTATCATGTCAATGTCTTTAATATCCTTGTGAAGGTTGACATTTACGCTCACTTGTGTATGCTTATATGAAAATGCTTTTATGGCCTCGTCTCTCACCAGAAAAGAACATCCTAGGCTTAGTGACCCATAAATTTTGTTAAAATTTAGTTGGCAGAATGACGTGAATGTTTATTGTTTTGGAATGATTAAATAAGTCATGCCATATCATTTTGTTTATCAACTAATTATAGTGTTTTCTAAAAGTTTTGACACTATAATTTTTAGGTTACATGATGGATGAGTTTTTACGATCTTAATTGAATAACAGTGGTTAGAAGCTGCTACGCACGTGGTTTTTAAACATTAGCAACAGTTATGATTCATGGGACCGGGCCTAGGATTCGTATTGGTTATTAAGGATGATATTATTAGGAAAGAAAGGTAAATCAAAACTTGAATAGTTTCTGCGCACGAATGATATTATCTAGAAAATAAATTAAACCGAAACTTGAATAGTCGTTGCCCACAAATGACATTTAATTTATATAAGACAAAAACCGAAACTTGAATGATATTTGCTCATGGTAGATTGGTGGTGACTAGTTTAGAGAGGAGGTTGGACGCAGATTATTGGTTGACACGTGTACGCAATAATCTGGACATTTCTTACAATGTAGTTATTTTTATTACTAATAAAGGGTCCTTTTTCTTTTTCTTCAAAAAAGTTGTCATTAAGAAACTCTAGTTTTTTTTTTTTTGGTGCATTTAGGAAACAATATATATAAGCAATACTATAAAAAATTATTACATGCTCTTATCAAAAGCCTAAAATCACTTCACTTCCTATAGATTACCCCACTTTCTCTTTTTTTCTCTATCTTGAATCAAATTTAAATTTTAAAAAATTATAACTATCAATTAATAAAAATAAAACTCTAAAATTATCCCGTGCTAAAGCACTATAATCATCAATCTGTCTTGGCTCATTCTCTTGGCAAGCTAGGAAACATCAATAATGGAATAACATTTACTTTAAGCTAGTTTATTTCATTTCTCTTTCAATACTTAATTATCAATACAATTTATTTATTAGATTATATGCTGAAATAATACCTCTGATTGACATATTTTAGGTTGAAAGCACTATCATTCTTTTGTAGAATTGGAAGATATATTGACTCATGCATACCTTAAGCATAGCTTAAGTCCATTTTATTTCCTTCTTTTAACTCTAGCTAATTGTGTTATCCAAGTACATAGCTGCTTTTTTTTTTTTGGCCAAAATACGTTGATACATATACCTTGATATATATAACTCTCGAAGTCCCATATGTTTCTGGGTCAATGAACCAATACCGCAATGTTATAATTTTATTTTGTCATAAATTTATTTAGCTATAATGACATATTATAAATAATTTTTAATATAATATCATTTTTAAATAAGTAAACCCGTAAGATTTTTATATTATTTTTAACATTTTTTAATATTATTTACCCAATCAAGTACACATCTATTGTTTGATTTGTACAAAAAAATTATAACAACGTAACGTACAAAAATACAATAAGCAAATGTTATACGGCAACTTTTTTCCCGTTGTGTTACAGTTTTTTTTTTTTTTCCATTCATTATAGAGAATGTTGGTTTGAAATTTTTATAGTTATTGTGTATTTATTTATTTTATGGTTTCTGAAACAATTTTTTTACCTATTATAATTTAAAGTTTAAATCATTATTGATTACTAACCATTTATGTCACGAAAAAAAGAAGCATGCAAGTGTTTGAAAAATAGTTCAACAATATCCTGAAAAATATAGTTATATAACATTCTAAATGACATTTATATAACATCCAACCCCATATAAGATTTTTTTTTTTGTCTACTTCATACCCACACCATTAATGTATCTGTAACAAAGTTTCTCTTCCATCCTTATTTACTTTTAACAGCTGAAAATCCTTTTGGAAACAAAAAGCTCTTTCTCCATCATAGACAAAAGTACTCAACAACCATCGCAGTGTCGAATATGTGTCCATTGCCCTCTTATAAGTTATATCGCCAGTAATACTTTTTCAATACTAATTTTTGGATATCCCATTTATACATTTACTTTATTATTCCTGGATAATATTGTGATTTGCATTTATCCCTATTTATTTATCTCATCCAATAATCATAGAATGAGTACCTGGATAAGACACTAAAACATAGGTATTGAAATAACATTATTACTCATATCCGGTATCAATAGGGTCCTATGCAGATGTCTTGTGCCACCACAGATACACCTATTAACGGGCATATATATCAGAAATGTTATCACCTCTTACCCCACGAATCACAAATGGCCATACCATCTGACAATGTGAGTCTGTCAAATGATGAGCTGATGGGATTCCATCTTGTTGACAAAAAAGCATAAAAAGGGAGGGAATACTGGTTTATTGTATTGTGAGTTGTGCATGGACGCAAGTTGGGCATTGGGATTCCCACACTGAAAAGGAAAAATGGCAATGGATTCGACAATTCGATGGTCTTATTAATGATAATAATCATATGGTAACCAATGAAACCTGATTGAATAAGAATTAATAATAAGCAAGGTGTGGAAGTGAGTGAGAATCATTGATCACATCAGAGAGAGAGAGAGAGAGAGAGAGAGAGAGAGAGAGAGAGAGAGATGGGGGAGAGTGAAGTAGAGGTGATTCACTCATGGTCTGCACCAAGATCCCTCAGTACTAGTCTCATGTATTCTTTTGCTCAGGTATCTATCTATCTATCTATCTATCTAACTATCTGTCTCTCTTATTTTCGTCATTTGTTTGTTGCATTGCATTTGCATGGCAGCTCCTCCGAGCTGACAAATGGTTACGTGTAGAATTGATACTGCAGATGAAAGTGCAATGAGTCGTTTATTAGAAATATGTGCTTTTTCTGGGTTCTGATCTTAGTGTTTCCATGCATTTTTTGGGTTCATTTGTGGTGTGTAGAGGGATGACATAGAAGTGCTTGATGAGCCCCTCTATGCATTTTTCCTTCGAGTTACAGGTCTTGCTAGACCTTACAGGGAGGAGCTACTCTCCAAAATGGTATGTATGTATGCATGCATGTCTCTCTCAAAATTACCTTCTTCATCTCCTATCCTTTCTCTTTCTCCCCTTTTCATGAACTCATGTTTGAGGCCTAGACAATAAATAGGATTGTTTTCTTGTGCTACAATTAGAGCATTGTCTTTGGCAGTTTTGCTTATCACTATCTACTGTTTACTGAATAGATGTTGTTGACTTGTTGCTTCTAGCTATAGTTAGGATGATTCACGATTGAATGTCGATGAAGCATAAATACTGACACGGATGCGGGATACGACATAGAGATACATCAAACTCAAAAAATTACAGGACATGAACACGGCATATATATATATATATTATTTTCTTGTATGATTTTTTTTTTGTCTGAATTTTTTTGGTTATGTTTGTATAATTTTTTTTATCTAATTATTTCTTCTTTTTGTTTTTTTGTGATCAATTGAAGAATTTTCAAAATAAAATGATTTAATAACATAAGTCCAATTAAATAACTAGGGTTAGTTTTGGGCTCATGTTGGTATTAAAAATTAAAAAAAAAAAAAGAAATCAACTCAAGTGTATCCGTAGCATGTTCGAGTTATGTCCACAGTGAACTAAAATTGTGTATAGCCGTGTCCGACGTGTGTCCAAGCTCAAAAAAACATTTTTTTAATTGGATACGAACGGACGCGTGTCCAACACGTGTCGTATGGGTGTCAGTGTCTGATACGTATTTGACACATGGATACATTACTAAATTGATGTGTCCGTGCTTCTTAGACGACTATTGTGCTTATAAACTTTTTTTTTTCTGCTGGGAAAAAAAAATTGCTGTGTTTATGATGTGGGATAGAATGAGTGATTTCTGGAAAATATGCATTTTCATTTCTCTTTTGTTCAGGATTACGGTAATTCGAAATATGAAAAGTCAAGGTGGAGGAGTTTGTTCTGTCTTCATAGTGTTCGAATGGAATTAAAATGAGCCTGCATGGTATATTATTAGGTTATTTTCTTAAAAAACTTCAACTGCTCTGGATATTTTGGCTGGTCGGTTCTTTTTGATTGGAGAATCAACTTTTTCCTTTCGAAATTAATTTGCATATCTCCACGTGGTCCGTGCACTTTGATTGTTCCTATGTCATTGTCTTTTGCAGTATTCTCTTCCAAATATGCACATGTTGAAATTGTTGTTTCAATTGTAACAGGAATCTGATGGAAACAAGGTTGTCAGTGACATAATTTTTGGTCCAGGAAGGAAGAAGTATAGATTCTGTAAGGTAAAGAGCATCTGTCTCAAGTCTCAAGATACGGAATTAGTAACGAACTAAATTTCACATATCAGAAGATGCACGACACTGTGTATATAGAGGAACATTAAGACTGTTTGTTTTAATTACAGAATATATCATTGACTTGTTATAGAGGTGAAAGTCATTAATATTCTTTTGTTTGTCATGTTAATTTTGTTATGAGGTAGTTCTGTTGTCTCGAGTTTCAATTGGGCAAAAAAAAAAAAATGTTTTTCTTTTGCTGGTTTGTTTGTACAATGCTAGTAGTTTGGCTGGCTTGGAATTGTTGTTGCATGCTACTATCTAGCATATATCATTAAGTATTGATGACCTGGATTATTCTACAGCTTCTGTAATAACTAATAAGTCATCAAAACTTAGGTTCTTGTTTCCTCGAACTGCATGATTTATCATTACTTCACTGTCTACAGCACATATCAAAGCAGCGGGTACCAGGTTTGACGGATGAGCTAATGAAAAAAGGAAAGCACTTCATTCTGATAAGAAATCCTCTTGACATACTGGTAAGATGTCTCATGCTTTAATAATGCTTAAAAGGTTCTGCAAACATGTCATTTGTCTTTTCCTGTGATAGTTGGGTTATCTACTTATGTGGTCACTGACTCACTAGCTGATGGTTCTTGTATGCTTCACCATGATTGCATGTCCAGCCATCCTTTGACAGGGTTGTCCCTCCATCTTTCTTTGAGTTGGGTTTGGCAGAGCTGGTTTGTATATACAATGAGCTTCGCGAGACTGGAAAGGCACCACCTGTCATTGATGCTGCAGAACTTCAACAAGATCCCGAGGTATCTGCTAACCATGCTCTTTTCGTCTTTTGGTGAGACCAGAAGGTATCCTCTTAGGTTCGGCTTATTCGAACTGCCCATAAAACTAATCATCGTTTTATCCACCCCAACCCCCTTTGTGGGTTGAACATGCTCTATTCTTACAACTTAATAAAGCAGGAATATGCGATCACTTTTGGTTCATTGCAATAGAATGAGACAGAATGAGAATAAGCTGAAAGTATGTTTGGCTATCACCATGGAGAGGAGGAATTGCTCCAAAGGATTCATGATTCCATTACATCCATAGTTATCTCAATTACTATTTGCCCTTCTTCTTGTTTTTCAAGGACAAAAATATCCCCTACCACCATGTTGCAATTATCCACCCCACAGCAGCCACCTTTCTCTATTGCATTAACTATTAAGGCTTAGATTATGTTATTAGCAAAACAAATTTAAGTAATACATATTAAATCGTTTTTACATTATCATCAATACCATGATCTTGTTTGCAGGGTACTCTGCGGGGTCTTTGTGATGATTTGGAGATCCCTTTTCAACCTGCTATGCTCAGGTATTCAGATTTTTTGTTCCTTCAGAAACCCCCCCTCCTGTCTCCTCTCTTTTTTCTTCTCCCTCTTCCTGATGCTCCTCCTTCTCGTTTTCTCAAAACAACAAAGAAAGGGAAAAACAGTGCTTAGTGGTGGATGTATGATCTGTGTATGGTCAAAACTTATCTTCCTTTCTGTATTTCTCCGGGATGGTGGTATTAAAAGAGTGTCTCAATATTTCGTAGTACCATATGGTGATTATCTATACTGTGTTTACATTGAAAAAAAAAGAAAGTGATTTTGTGTTGCTTTATTTCTACTTTCCCTGAAGTTGGTCATTTTTGGGACATTATATTTGGATATTTTTGTTAAGGTGTTCATAAGTTGTTGTTGGTGCATACAGAAGAACTCCAGCAATAATTATTTTGCATGCATATATACATGAGGTGTTGACAACTTGGAAACTTTCCAGTTGGGAAGCAGGTCCAAAATCAGTAGATGGCTCGTGGGCCCCTTGGTGGTACGAATCTGTACATAAATCTACTGGTTTTAAGGAAGCAAAAGAGTATCCTCAGGTATGCTGTTATTTTTCGTGGTATGCTTTCGTTCAGTTTATGTTGTGAAGAGTCATCAGTCCAGACCATTATTTTATTTGAAGTATCCATGGTATGTCTTCATTGTTTTGTACCATTGTCCTTCGTTTGATCCTCATGTCCGTTGGATGCAAACTCGGATGGTTTTGTGAACCCCGGTTTGTCCTATGTCTTATTAAATATTTATGGATGAAATATATTTTACCTCCCTAAAAATTTTTTAGATCATATACAATTTACCTTTTAACTTTTCAAAATGTGTATTGTGACATCCTGAACTTTTGAAATTGTGCAAAATAACCTTAGTATAATTTTGGCACCTAATAAAGATAAGATTTATGTGCACTTAACCCTTCTGAAGTTTCTAATTTATACAACCTGACACTTTGTCCGTGAATAATATGTACAATTAACCCCTTTGACTTTTTTATTATGTGCAACCTAACACCCTGATATGACTTGCATTTTTTGGGGATTTTTTACACAATTTGAAAAGTTCAGGGTGTCATAATGTATTGTTTGCAAAATAAGGAGTTTTTTGCACAATTTGAAAAGTTTATGGTGTCCTAATGCACGTTTTGAAAAGTCAGGGTTTAAATTGAACATAACCTAAAATTCAAGAGATAAAATGCATTTAACCCAAATATTTATTATTTAAATTTTAATTTATAGTAAATGCTATTATCTATTTCAATATTTTATAACTATTTATTATTTCATTAAGTATAAAATATAAAACACTCTCTTTTAGATATTTTAATATTTTAAATTATAATTTGTATTTAAATTTAAATTAACATTAAATTAAATTATTTTAATTACTAATCTTTATTTTTACATATTACATATTATTTATTACTTATTTATAATTTAGTTTACTAGTTAATAACTTATAATTTAGAATTGACTTATACCATATACTAGAGATACTACCCGTGCGATGCACGGATTTAATTATAAATTTTTGTAATTATATATTTCTAATTATAATATTTGCAAGAAAATTGTGATAACAATTATAAGTTGGATATAAAATAATAATAGAGTCTTTTTAAATTATTCCATACAATGACATTAAGGCATTCATGAAAAAACTTCATTTAATTATATATTTCTAATATATTGAGGTAGATTAAAAGAGTTATATATTTAATAGTTAATATATAGTAGTATAATATTTCCTATTCTCAAGTTTAATTCAATAGTCAATGTATCATATTGTGTTAGTTAAAAAACACATATAATTGATTTCCCTTTGGTTAATAATTGTTTACTCATTTTTTTATTTTGACAATTATTCTCTTAATATTTAGACTAAACCCACTTAAAATTATACATACAATATATAACTCATGCAAGTCATTTCATCTCAATAATACATTCAAATTTTAATTATTATAACTAAATAATATATCTTAATATAAAAATTCATTCATTTTATTTATTAAGAAATTACAATTTAACTATTAATATAAAAAATAAATATTGAAATATATTTTTGGTCCCAATAAATATTTAGTCTACTATTTTTTTTGTTTGGATTTTGGCTACTTTTTTTAATATTTTATTTTTGGTCCTTAATTATACTCTATATTTTGTGCCTATTTAAGGGAGTGTTAAACATGAAGCTTCCAAAACATTATGTTCTTTTAGTATTTGAAATAAAAATTGTACAGATGGAAACTTTGGATTAGATTTTTGTATTTTCTTCATAATGAACTACATACAGTAGCCGAAATGATTTATCTATTATAAGTGTGTATGAAAAGTTAGCTTAATAGAAGACTAAAAAACTGAAATTGAAGGAATATTTTAGAAAAATACACATAGTATAAATTAATAAAATTTATGAAACTTATTTCAGAAACAAAAAGTACAAAATAAAACAAAATAAAGTTTCTATAATATTTTTTATATCCTCAATAAAAAAGTTGTTTTAAATTATATAAATAGACATTTCATATATGCATTAATATACAATAATTTTAAAAGATTGTTATAAATCATATAGAATACAAATATGATATAGTAAAAATTATATTTAAAGTAGTTCTTATATATATGTATTATTTTTATGATTTTTTAATGTATATAAAGAGATATATTATTAAATTTATTATATCGTTTTAAGACATTTTTTGCAAGATACAAAAATCAATTGCAATTATGTCGTTCTTAAAAAAAATTTGAATCTATAAATTAGGGTTTATTGCAACCTTATTATTTTATTCATAACCTTTTTACGATGCATCGTATACTTAATATTAATAACAATATAAACTTAAAATATTTCACTAATTTTGTTATAATGAAGCAAGTTAAGTTTGAAGGAAAAGATGTCAGATAGCATTATCATCATTAGTTTAATTTTAAAATGATTTATAAAAAATCTAACAATAATAACAAAAGTAATTTGAATTT
Source organism: Dalbergia cultrata (assembly GCA_031216105.1). Taxonomy (NCBI): domain Eukaryota; kingdom Viridiplantae; phylum Streptophyta; class Magnoliopsida; order Fabales; family Fabaceae; genus Dalbergia; species Dalbergia cultrata. Next base: position 1,162,707 of record CM062353.1, on the reverse strand, counting down.
AAGTGAAAATTTGAAATAGCGGAAATAATTTTTTAGTTCTATGATCTTATTAAAAGGTAAATAATAAAATGAAATACTAATAGATGAAAAATAATATATGTAAAATACTCAGTAATTAAAATGAATTAAAAATATTTTTAATTTAACAAATTAAAAATTTAAATTCTATATCTATATCCACATAACATATAAGATTAATTATTTTATTTTATCAACTATTGAAACAGCTTAATAATAGCCAATTTATTACTAAATTGGGAGCCCATACACTTCTAAAGTTTTAAAGTTGGTAACCCAAAGAACTTTTGGATTATGAAGATATTATTTGTTAACATAAAGCCATTTAAAATGTTTTTATGGTTACACATTGAAAGAAAATTAAACTCTTCTTTACATTTGATTATTGTAAGATTAATTTACAACCTTTCAGTTTCAAAATAAATGATTTTAAATTATAAATTATAGATTTCCAAATATGTTATAATAATTAAAATTACTTATAGTGTTTATGGTTTAATTGGAAAAGAAATTCCAACGCATAGTAGTGTTATTAAGGCAAACATCTTTTTTCTTATTTTAAATTTTTAAAAAACTATAAAGCATCATTTAATTTAAAATAAAAAGAAAGATCATACATAAAAATATTTTGAAGGAAAAGTTACGACTAAATAGTAAATGGCTAATTAATAATTTTTAGCTTCAAGAAAAATGCTAAAAATTAATAAATTCTATTACAACACATTCACTTATACAATAATTTAATAATTTCATAAAATGAAAGGTTTAGTGCAAACATGCTTTCTAATTTCTTCCTTTTCTTTTAAGCCTATTGTGTAATGGTGGTGTTTGGCGTATTGTGGGTGTGATTCGATTATTCAATTTACCTTTTCTGAAAGTAAATAAATATGAGTATATTATTTGATGGGTTCTCGAGGATTGATCTTGTGTATCTTTATTGTAGAGCAAAAGACAAAAATCTAGAATTATGCTAATTAATCACCAAATCGCAATGCCTGTAACCCAAAAACTAACCATAGCTATAATTCTACTTTGGAGTCGAGTAACATAAAATTATAGGTGAAATAATGTTCAATTTCAAGCACATTTTGGCTTCCGGGCTTGGCCTTCTAGTTGTTGTAGCATGGGCACACAATCTTGTTCTCGTAGGTGACAGAAGAAGGGCATTTGGCATGGCTTTTGGTACTGTGTCTTGCGACATCTTCTCAAGCACTCAGATGGGCACTCTAATAACATTCAGATCTCATAAATGAAAACCAATTAGATTACTTTATCATTAGCTATAACAATTTTAATTTCAAGATCCATGAAGAACAATTTACATTACAACTTCATGTGCTGGAGTAAGATTAATTAGTTGCCAACTTAACCATAGGAAAAGGAACTTACTGTCTACATGATATACTAAGCAGAAGCAGCATCTACCATCGCCCGCAGAATAAAAAGTTGAAGGCTTAAAAGATTGTTTTTCTTCAGTGCATTAATACTTCACAATGGTTCATACATGCATGTTTGGAGGAGGGGATTAAACTGGGTGGTGATCATGGAAATGCTAAGGAGTGGCAGAAACATAACATGGACAATCTTAGCTATCTTTGCGTTTGGTTTTCTTCATATGCAAAAGTTTGTGATTCACAAAATCATATTGGCTATAAATAGATGCCGTTGGAATACCAAAAAGAGAAAATAAATAGATGCAATAATTGGAGTTTTGGATTGTGCAATGTATCATATACATAAAAGAAAAGGAATGGACACTGATGCGTCCTCCAATGCATATTTTGCCATCTAATCATGGCTTTATCTCATCAATACATAAAAGGGAAGTTATAAAATTTGAGAAGACAACTTAATTAGAATTGATCACAATTAAGTAGAAGAATTAATAGGCGAGAAATATTACGCCATTCGCTACAATGCAACCCAAAAGTTTTAATTGTATAAACCATTTAATTTTTTCTATATAGAATAGATGATATTCATATTATGTAATCTAAATATTAATGCAATAAATGCTTTTCCAGTGAAGTTTACATATATATATATAGATATAGATTATTTATTTAAAATATTTAATTGTTATTAAATAATAATTATTATTATATTTTATTTATTATTATTTACTAAATAATTCTATTTTCATTACATTATTTTTATCATTATTATTTAAAAAACAAAATAGTCATTACACATTAAAGTCTAATCATACTTATACGACTTTCCTAAGCATGATTGAGTTATCATTTAACATGTAAAATGTTATTTTAACTCATATTGTATGGAATACTGTGCTGACATACTCACATTCACTATTATATTGAATTAGATGTAAACCCCACTTAATTTGAAATTTCACACCCAATCCAATACTGAATATAAATATGTCGATACGATGTCCATAAAGTATGACTCAAAATAGCGTTAATGTTTTAACATATAACAGCATTCTAATGGCTAAGTCTGCAATATATTTGCTTACCCAACAACAAATACAAATATAATATACAGCATTACCTTATCCTCGCGCATACCAAACGCATCACAAGGAAGTGAAGCAGACATGAAGTCTTTTCAAAGTCATTTGATTGGTTGATGGAAGGTACTTTGACTGAGGGGCAACAAAAAAATCCTGACTGCGTTTATGCTGTATTCTTATTTTATATATTTCCAGCCATTTCCCTTTTCTCTCTATGATTTGTTGGAGCAAAGTCTACCTCTATACAATACGCTTCGGCGCCATGTGAAGAAGAAGTCATCCCTTCTGAGCTCTCCTTTGCCTCCTCCTGATCTTCCAGGTCCTGCAAATGAGAAATTGCTTGCTTGGGTTGGTGATGAGATTGTGCCACGTGATAGTGCAAAGGTACTTGTCTATGTGAAACCTAAAGGTCTGCTGTCAGTATATAGAATACAGCTTTAGTACGTGACTGATTCACATTGTCAGGGTGTTCAAGTTTTGCCTTGTTATCTATCAGGTTTCCGTGTTCGATTCAGTTGTCCAAGGAGGTGACTCAGTTTGGGAGGGTCTTCGAGTGTATGATGGAAAGATATTTAAGCTAGAGGAACATCTAGACAGGTTCTGTCACAAAACTAGAATTGACGAGTTTTTATCTAATGCTGTCATTTTGTTCTGGTACCGCAGGGAAGATATTTATACCACCATTATGTGCCAACCTTGGCAATTTGAGATTGTTACCATTAACAGGGGAAAAAATTGTAGCACATGGAGGGTACCTAATTTAAATTCGAGTAAATCCCCAAGTTGATCCTTGTCAGTTTTGTCATTAGACAAGTTTGTCTCTGACAATGTCAAATATTGGAGATTTAGTCCTTAGATGGAAAATATTGATGGTATTAGTGTGTTTAAACAAAATGACATCATTTTTATTTGCCAATTAAAAAAAAACTCCATCCCCACCCTCCTTCCTTCACCTTCTTCATCCTCACCACCACCTCCCCTTCTCTTCTTTCAACCACATCCATTCCATTTGCGTTATGCAAGTTTGATAAAAAAACGAAGAGTGGACTAGTCGCTTACTCGCTATGTAAGTGGTTTTGCCATTGTGCTAACTTAACCACAGGGCACAGACACAAAAGTGGGAAGCGCCCAGAATTTAAGGAAAAAAAGAAGAAGAAAAAACAAAAACTGATAAACTCAGTTGGTTAAAGAAACAAGAAGTGAGAGAGAGAGAGAGAGGAGAGTGGGATGAAAGACTTAAATTGCAGAAGAGGTTGCAGTTGTGGGGAGAAAGAGAAGGGCATGGTAGCGTATGCAATGCTGCAAAACTATGTTCATGTTGCATCTTGTTGTGTCTCCCTTTCTCTTTCTTATTAATGCATCTTAACGCTGCGCACAGAGAAAGAGAGGGGCTGGTGGAAGAAGAGGAAATGAATAGATTGAAGCCATGATTGGCTATTGTTTTAGGCTTATGTTTGTTCCGGTTTGGGATTGGGATGGGTTGTTGATGATTGAGTTGTGGTTGTGTTTGACATTGTGGCTGTTGTTGTGCTATTGATTATAGGGCTGTTTTGCTTGTGGTTTATGGTGGTGGTAGTGGTGAGGATGAAAAGGGTGAAGCAAGGAAGGTGATAAGGGGGGATGAAGATTTTTTTTCCCCTCACTATAGAGCAAATTGACATTGTTTTGCTTAAGTACATTGACACCGTTAACGTTTTCCATCCAGGGACTACTAAGTGTCCGGCATTTGACATTGTCAGGGCATACTTCCACACATTTCTTCTCGTTTGCCTATGTAGTGTAGTCATCTTTTGACTCCTTTCTACATTCATTTTAGACATGCAATTTGTGATGCATCTAATAAGATCTGCTTCTCTATTCCCATAGAGTAGGGATAGTTATCTAATAGAGACCAAGTAGTTGAGGGAATTAAATTGTATAAAAGAAAAAGAATATAAGGGTATTATGGATAATACGGGTCCGGATCTGGGGTGAATCATGTGGGGCTCCCTTGGTCCTAACTAACTTGCATATTGGCACTTGTTGTGGGGGTGTGTGTGTTGGCAAGGGATCTGCATTGTGTGCATGTGAGGAATTTTGTTAGAGAGAAGGGTATACTTGTTGGGTAGGAGTAGAATGAGGTAGGCATTTTCCCTTTTTGGCTAAGGCTAGGCATAGGAGAGTAGAGCTACTATAGTGCTCATTTTCTCTCTTGCACTGTATTTTTTTACTGAGCCAATTCTCTATCAAGTGCAATATAGCACAGTTTCTTCCATTTCTGTTCCTCCTATTTCTGGTTTCTATTACTATCCTTATCATTTAGCAGCATGATAAGTAAAGTTACTTTTCTTATAAACCTATGAGTCTTTTATTTCTTCTCACAAGGTACATACATCTTGTGTAATCTACAATGAATCATTGCACAAGGTAAAAAAGTAACTGATTGATCGCATTTCTCAATTACCAATGCTATTTTATCCTTAGTGGCATTCCTAGCATACTGCACCCAACCAACTTTTGTTGAAGATCAAAGCCGCTCAGCTCATCCATGGTTGTGGGAACTGCAGAACTCAGATCTGTTCTAGATATGGTGCCAGTGGGATGTTAGTTTAGTAGTTTAAGCGATATTAATTGCTGGGAAGTCATTTGTCTTTTTCAATTTAGAAGTCTAGGCAAAAGATTGCTGACAACTATAAGAAAGACATTATAAATCTTGAATGTGCTCCTAATTTCTCAAAACTTTTCCTTTGAGCATTGTTCAGCTTTACTGAATAAAATTGATAAAACACAATTTTTTTTTTCCCTATAGGTCAGAATTCGGTTTTCTAATCAAGTCATGATTTCTGACGTTGAATGTTCTTCAGTTATGTATTCTGGTTTAACATTTTATCAGTCTAAAATTAAATCTAACGGTCATATCTTCAATACTCATAATATAATACTCTATAAAAACTCTTACATCAATGTTGTTGATTTGTTACATTTCTTGTTTCTGATCAGGATGTTTGATTCAGCAAAAGCTTTGGCCTTTGAAAATGTTCCAACTCGAGATGAGGTGCGTTAGATATGCCTTCAGTTCACCTAGCATTCATCACTGGAAATGCAGCCTCAACTTGTATCCTAATAGGCTGTTTGTTAGATTGTTTTGGGTTTCTGCAAAAAGCAAAGTGCTTGATGCCATTGTCATTATTCTTGTTTAGGTTATTCTCACAATGAGCATAGTTTCAAAATTTGCAGATTAAGGAAGCAATTTTCGGAACTCTAATTAGGAATGGCATGTTTGACAATTCACACATCCGGCTTTCTCTAACACGAGGGAAGAAGGTTCTACACTCTGTCTCTCTTTCTCATTTCATTTGTGTAAATTCTTCAAAGCTAATAATCCTGAAATTCTATTCCATCCACCATTCACATGGCAATTCCTAGCATTACATGGTGGAAGCAGCATAGTTTTAATAACATATGTATGCACATAAAAGGCCTCTTGACAACTTTTTTAGAATTGAGTACGCCTAACCCAACCCCAAAAGCGGTCATCACGCCCAGAACTGGACATCTGGAGCATGAAGTTTGCAGGGACTACACATCTTCGGATGGCCCAATAACAACCACAGGATATGCTCTAATACCGTCTTTGAATTGAGTGGGCCTAACTCAACTCCAAAAGCTAGCTCATGGGGGGAGGGTTGTCCAAGCTTATAAAGGTTATCTAGGCCATATCTTTAAGCAATGTAGGATTCTAACACAAGGTTTCCTGTGTTTATAAAGTACCCTGACTTTTGTCTGGACCTGAAATCTTAATAAAGATGAAAATATGTAAAAGTGAACAATGGTTTTTGGCTTTCCAATGAACCGTGTAAATGTGAAATGAACAGACTGGTTGTCTGTTTCCTGAGTGGTGACTACCATTTGCAACAAAAGTTATGAAACCATTAATCATACTTAGTTTTTTTGGAGTAACCCATGTTTTAGCTGATGTAAAAAGAATATTCTTTTTTTATTCTCTAGGTTACTTCTGGGATGAGCCCAGCATTCAATCGTTATGGATGCACATTAATTGGTAACTTCCTATCCCTGCACCAAATAAGCAACAGTGCTGTTGGTATCAAAATCTTTATATTCCTGAACGAATTGCTGTATTCTAATGTTGGTCGGCATTACTGGGAAAATTGAAGTTCTTGAATTGTCCTAAAAAGAACTGTCTATGAAAGATTAATTGCATTGATGACTTGGTATTGAAGAAGATCAAAGGAACAAAACACCCTACTGCTGCACTGAATTTGTGATGGCTGTGATCTAGGAAACCTATCAGAGAAGCACTTTTAAGTTCAATTATTGGTCCTGAAACAATTGTCTTTGTGGCAACACTTTGCCTGTAACTTGAATGGATTATCTAGGAAGTTTAGATGCATAGATACTTAATGTGATGCATTTTAGAAGTCAAATGCTTTTGTAGAGATCTATCTAAATATATGTGTTGATTGAGCTGTTCAATAGACTTGGCACAGTGATTAATGACAGCATAAATTTGGCCATTTAATCTTATATAATGTGGAAGTAGTTGTTCTGGTAGAATGTTTCAGTGATTTGTTTATACAAGGCAGAGTTTTCTTTTGGGTTTGTATTTAATGTATAATTTATCTTTATTGTCAGTATGCTTTCTGAATGGATTGGCAATTCAATACCAAATCAATTATTTAAATATGCAGTGCTTGCTGAGTGGAAGCCCCCAGTATATGATAATACACATGGTATAGTTCTTGTAACGGCTACAACACGCCGTAATTCACCAAATGTAAGCTTCTTCTTTGTTTACATGTTAATACTGGAAAAGAAGAACTTCTAGTTTTCCAAAAAATTATTGTGTTCCAAAGCCAACAAAATATCAATTTGATTGGCGTACTCCTTTAGTTCCTACAGTTGACTTTGTCTTTTCCCCTTTTCTTTGTTTTCTTTACCAGAACCTGGATTCAAAGATTCATCACAATAACCTCCTCAATAACATACTTGCGAAGGTATTAATTTCCTTTACTGCTTAAGAGTTTGACATTCAGTGATTAACAAAGTTGTATTGAGTACTATTACTGTGAGTGAATGATTTCTATTGTAACAAAGATGGTTGTTGAGCTAATCATGAATTTGGAAAATCTAATCATTTGAGTGATGTCAATATGGAGTAATCGGGGTGTCACAACCCGAATTAAGAGTCCATGACCGACGCATGACCACAGCAGGCTATTGCCTTGCCCAAGTCTTGCAAGCCTCAAAACCAACCCGCATGTGTTGGCCTATACATGGAGTTAGCATCATCCCTACTAGGGAGGGTATACGTATGATTAATTTGAACCCACTGAAATGTGTGTTGTTACATGGGGCCTTATGATTGATGTATGCACAGAGACATTTGAAATTTATTGCCACAGCCAACAATCTTAATTATATTTTAGTATCTGATACTAGCATGATAGAAACCGAGGTTCTGTTGCATCTTGTCATGCTAATATCCTGTCATTCTCAATATGTTTCTTATAACATCACAAAAATGTTATCATTTGGCCTGGTGCAGATTGAAGGCAATAATGCAACAGCAGATGATGCAATCATGCTCGACAAAGATGGTTATGTATCGGAAACCAATGCAACTAACATGGTATGTCCTCATTCTTGCCACAACTGTTAAAGGATCATTGTTCTCCACTTGTTAAACCTTGTAATCCAAGCTCTGGACTTCTGATATATTCAAAACTATAAATGAAAAAATGCAAATATATATATATATATATATAAGCAAAAATGTTATTTTAAAACCCTAAATGTGAATGTCCCAGTAGACACTCACTTTTCAGGTGTTAAAATAACATTTGTCTTATATAAGTTTCAGCTGATGACAAATCAATCAACTCATTGAGAAGGATCAGACTTGTCTTTATGTGGCTGGATTTGCTTTCAGCAGATAATGGTGCTGCATCTAATTAATTAATTACTGGATCACTTCAACTCATGAATTGCTCTTCTCTGTGCAGTTCATAGTCAAAAAGGGTCGTGTTTTGACACCTCATGCTGATTACTGTCTTCCCGGCATTACTCGTGCAACTGTAAGTTGTGTGAATTGACCCAATTTTTCTACCAATTTCTGTATTTATGCTGGGACACAAGTACAAGATGACATTGACACCTGGTTTCAATAGTAGTTCTACTTTTATTAAGCTTGTTTTCAATTAACTTGTACGAATGGCATTTTGTCAGCAGTAAAAAAATGTTCAGACAATGGAGTATATGAATAGTAAATATTAGATTATAATTTCATTCAATATGTGCCAAATTATTCTTCCCTCCTTTAGATTCAAAAACTGTGTTTGCCAGTGAATTGTATTATGGCATTGATGGAACTCTGCTGTTTCCCAATCTTAGGTAATGGATCTTGTGGTAAAGGAGCAGTTAATCTTAGAGGAGCGCAGAATCAGCCTATCAGAAGTACATACTGCGGATGAGGTTCACGTATCACATCTACTGTTACAAGTATCTTTTACATAAAGTTTGCTCCAATATGAGACTTTATTCAACAAATGATATTTCAAATTTCTTGCAGATATGGACAACAGGAACAATGGGAGAACTAAGCCCAGTAAGCGCCTTACTATACCTCATCTGTTTAATTTTATCTGAATAAACTGGGTATGCAGCTAGAATATTAACTGATTCCTTTAATAATCAATTGCTTGCACTATGTCAAAGCTGTAAAGAATGTTTGTCATCTATTATGATGATTATGGCCAAGTTTTGTCTATAGTCAGCTACAGAATTTTGATTTGTCCTTGTTACTGGCAAGTCTTAGAACCAATTAATTAGCCAGGATAACTTAAGCACAAAGAAAAGTGGTTTAAATAAAATACAAACTCTTGACTTTGCATGCTGAACTGACCAACTCAGCGTCTTAATTGAAATGCCTTTGGAACTTGATAGGCATGCCCATTTAAAATCCATCCGACTGGTGTAGATTTTCACCATTGCAATTAGCACTGTGAAAGAAATATCTAATATTCTATTAGCTTCGTTTCTAGGCGCCCATTTAGCAAATAGTTATTACTTTTAGTACATATGATGAGTGTAAACATTGTTGGATACATCCTCTAGGTAGTGAAGGTTGATGGTCGCACAATTGGCAATGGAGAAGTAGGGCCTGTGACTAAAAGATTGCAAGCTGCATATAAAAAGTTGACAGATCAGTCTGGTGTGCCTATACCATCCTACCCTGAGACTTAAAAGGTATAGCTTCTTTTCTGATCTGCTCTAGCCAATGAAAACAATTTTTAGACTTTGCCACACAGAACTTGTTGCTCCTAAATCCTAATGTTTTCCATTATTCCTGTATCTTTTCATTTCTTTTGGTCTGCAGTTGGAAGTGTGCGGAAATTGTTCGTAAAATTTCTAAAAGCTACCTATGTAAGAATATTTCTTTCAATAAGAATAAGAATGTATCTACTTATCTTCGGCCCTTGTCTTATTAATGAGCAGAAGAACCTTTTTCTCCTTGTTCCTCTAGGTCCAAATAACTAATGAGAAATACATCCATATTCCTTTAGCTTGTTCATGAATGTAGTAACTAATTTATTAATGTAATTTGACATACAACTTAAGCAATCATCTCAAACTTTGCGACTATATAGCAACAACTCATTCATGATGCACACTATATTGGAGGAGCAAGTATTTGGTAGATGAGTGGAAATTAGTCACTATCACAAAGAATCGAATTTCTCACATCATCATCAGTCCATCACTCTCCAGGCTCGGGCAAGTACAGTAAGAATCAGTGAAATTAGTGTTTTCGATTATATATTTATCTCCAAAAAAGTGCCATTTGTAGTACAATTAAAGTTGTTGAATAAATCCATTTCCTTGCTCGGATTCCAGACCCAAACTGGTATGCTATATTTTGAAGCAAGCTTGTCTCTTTAGAGAGAAGTAAAGGTGCATAGTAATCATAACTTACTAAATGATCTAAAACTAAATGCCCCTAACTTCCTCAATTTAGAGAAAAAATTACTTATGGCTGTATGCAACGAGATGCAGCATTTTGTGTGAATGCAAGGATCTAGGATTAAACTTTGCTTTCTTTCCTTTCCCTTCTTCCAAATTAGTAAGATTCTTCAAGTTGAAATTTGCATAAATGATCAAATTCATATTTAGTAGCTTAATACTTTTATACAGAGAACAAAGTGAATGTTTTGAGATCAATCTGCTTTTCTCTGGATTAATATCATAGAGGATTTAAAGAGATTTTATCCCATCATTGTGAGAAACATGAAGAAACAAATAATTTCTCCTTTACTTATTTCCTATAAGATGTTGTTATGAGGTAAAAATATTCCATTACAGAAGAGTGCAACTGACTCAAAGAACCACCATTCAAGATTTTCCATGTGTTTAACAAAAGATTCTCTTGTCAACGGCCCAACTGATTTTGGGCCACTAGTTGTACTGTTTTGAAAATTCTCATGATTGCAGAGAGAGCTAGGATTTGGACGTGTTTGGGCCAGCCTCATCTTGATCCCTCTATAAGCGCCGATTGTCATGGAATATGAATGAATGACGTCATCAATGCCATCCCTATATGGCGCTTAGTAGACCAAATCAATTAGCATCGCTTGGACTCACTCTATCATTGCCCCTTTATTAGCATTTTATATTATTATCTTTTTTATGGATGATTCTCGAAATTCAATTGTATCAGACCCAAAGAAAAGGTGTCACTTTAATTAACTGGCTACACTGTTAAGAAGCGCATGATGAATTCAATCGTGACATTAATCTGGAAAGCCATTCGGCAGTGTTTCATTCATGTGGACCAACATAGGGTATATTCACATTCACTTTGTTTCCTTCAATAATTGGTGTCCTTTTATGCTTTGATTATATATCATTTCCTTTTTGGGGTTTGATTGCCATTGTTTTTATAAGTGACTTTATCTTTTCTGCTTTATTCTATTTGATCAAGGAAAGGAAGACACTGTCTCCAGTCTCCATTCTATTTCTTTATCGCTTTGCCTTCAGCTGCATGCATGTTGAATGCCGCTTGCATCCCTTTTTGTATGTTCTCTACGAGTATTTCTTTAAGAGGCGAATCACACGTCTCAAGCCCAATCTTTATGCCTTGGTATAAAGATTGCTTAAGTTTATAACATTCTAGACCAAATCAAAAGAAAGTTAACAACATTGATGATTCATCATCTTTCTTTTTCGCAAGCAAACTTATAATAATAATACAAGAGAGAGAGGGATGTGGGTTGGAATCTGCTGAAGGTCATGTTACGCACAACACAACAAGAAGAAAAAAACAAAATGGTGTTAGAGTTGGAATCTTCTAAAAGACAACCCTGGAGCTTCATCAACGACCTACAAATTAATGTCATTATTATATTTTGCTGGCTTCACAAACGGACGCTAAAACCCTTGTACGATTCATGTTGATGTAGCATCTCACATTTGAGAACAACAAAAAAAATAGGGAGATGGGACCTAACATGTATTGCAAGGGACAGTAAAATCTGCAAAAGAACGTAAACAACACAATCAAGATCTTATCTTTTACCGTGCTGTGCTTGTCATCACTGGATTCTTCTTTTACTCTTTTTTAAGAGAATCTTTTCTTATGAAGTTATATTTACTAATTATCATCTTACTCTAGTTTACGTTTAGATGTTCAAATTAAATGTGAGGAGGAAAAGTTGGTAGGTACTCAACGAATATAATGTTACTATTGTTCTGGATTTGAATGAATAAAGAATTTTCACTTAATAAGGGAAAAAGAACAAAGTCTTAAAATTGCGAGGACCTCACAGAATGAGATCATGGTTTCAATGACCACTAGTGTTAGGGTCCATTCCTCACTCCTCAACTCGAATCCCCAATGCATCCAAAAAGCTGGAGTACAGAAATCAATAGATCAACGAATGGAAAACTTTTATGCCAATACAAGTTACTCTATTTGCTGACTCAAATCACCCAATAAAACTTTTCACATGGAAAATTTAACCACAAAAAGGTTTTCGCTTTCAAAAATACTTCAATATAAATCAGTAACTTTATTCTTTTTCATTCTGCTCTTGAAGATAATGATGACCCTACCACAACCCAACTTCTTGCATCTCTTCCAATATTGCCATATATATATATCTAATAAATCACCTCACATTTGTCATTTGCTGATATATATAATTTCATTATTTTTTAACATTTATATTCTGATCTAGCTAGTCTCATACAGGAGGCGCACTTCTAAAGTAATATATAAAAAGCAGTATTCTGTTTCTTTTACCTAGGTATTCGACTATGAACATCGTACAATTTGATGGGGACATTATTTTTACCTTCAATGCCCTAATCATTTGCCTTTTAAAATAGTTTTAAAAAATATATCATATTAGGGGCGCACAAATTGAGAAAAGAATTCCATCAAATAATACATGTACCCTCACACACTTTTAGCTGTTGATTCCTGGATTCACACAACCTTTAGTCCTCTTTGATAATGATGATATATTGATGGACCATTTTCTCTTTGTTGTGTATGAAACATAAAAAATCAATGCATGCAAAGAAAGGTGAGGTTAACTCTTCTACAACTGTTCCCCCGCAGCCTTCCCCTGCATTTTTCCTCATGTAGACTAAAGCATATGCATCTCCTTTTCTTTGACCTTTTGATCCACAAGTCTACCACAGCTTTCCTTCTTCATAATTATGTAATGCAAAACTGATTTAGTACCGACTTTAATTTCATTTTATCAATTTTACAGAAACAACTAGAGCAGTGCTTGAGTCAAATCATCAGAACACATGTTCAAGTTCTGATAATTGTGCAGTGCAGACTAGTTAGATAATTTTGGTGATCTTGACATACAGGTCTTTAATTAATATTGAGTTGATGTTAATCTTATTTCAGCTCTTGTCGATCAAAAGACAAGATTAATCAAAGATCAAGTTTTTCTTTTTTAATGTTTTTAAATGTTCTGGAGTATAAATTGCGACAAAAGAACAAAAGGAAAAAGGAAAATATATATATGGACTAATTACTAAGTAGTATGTGACAAGCTCCTAAAACATTTGGCTATCATTTTCATTCAGTGTTACTTTGAGAGATTCTCAATTTGCGCTTGACAAATTGGCATATGGTCGAGATTGACATGGCCTACCACCACAGACCAAGGAAGGCAGAATTGACCGAGCACTTAATTGTGTCTCAAGCACAATATAATAATACACTGCATCCTTCTCCACCCCAACCCCGGAGAAAAAAAAGAGAAGGCAGAGAGAGAGAGAGAGAGTAACATCAAAAGTAGCTAGCTAGACAGACATATGTAAGAAGGAATAAACCAAAAAACTCCCTCCAAGCTAAGGAGCCCACATAAAGGCACCATCAGTAGATTGATTAGCAAATAAAGGATGAACAGCCGTTGCAATAATTAGGTACAACTTGGAAGAGGAAAGAAGAGAGAAATATCCACCACCACCATCATCATCATCCGTAATTAAGGTTTTGCAGGGGCAAATTAGTTCAAGTTCTGATCCCTAATTCAACATATTATATTGCCTCTTGTTGAATCCTATCCAGCATTTGGTACACAGCTGCGGCTATCTCATCCACTGATCCCAGCTTGCAATCATCTTCCACCTGCAACAAAATTTTCAACAATACTCTTCACTTTAATTAAGGGTTCACAAAGACTGTAATTTCTTAATTAGCTACACCCTGAGAAAAGTTGTGTTCTCGTCCATTTACGGATCAACTTCTCAGCTATTGACTACAATAACTGAGGTGTTAAACCGTAAATGGAACACAATACGATTTTCTGTCTTGTTTTATTTTAAGAGTATCTAAAAATTTCTATGCAAAGCCGCGGAGAAGAAAACAACCCCCCATCCTGCTAAAACCGCCTGAAAAGTAGTGAAAATTACTAACCAAGGCACTACAAACAAACCTTAACGCTGAGAGAGTAGAGGACAATATCCCCAGTGGTGGTGACATTTAGGTGTAGTATTGTGAGGCGCATGCCATGCAAAGTAGAGACCATCTGCAAGAGCTGCTTTGGCCGTTTCTTGGACCTAATCTTGACATTTGCATGGCTCTCCACCATTGTCACTTCTATATCTGCAATGCCAGCTGCAGGCTGAACCTCGCTCACTCCCTCACCCATGGCTGCAGAACTTTCACCACCACCACCAATCGTTGAGGATGAGTACTGTGGAAAGGCAAAGAACTCGGAAAAGGGCATATTTGCAGTTGCATCATCAGATCCACCCTCGGTTTCTTTCCGAACACCAAAGAACTGCAGCCTCTGCTCAAGCTCCTTCACATAGTTAATGGCACCTCCAATTATAGACGCTTGATCACCCTGCATCCATCAATGAAAACATACAAACCCATCATATTATATACAATTGAAGGTGGAAATTATAGTGAAAAAAAATGAAAGAAGAGTAATGGTAGTGTATATATATATACATATACCCTTTGGACGTACGAGTCAGGCATGAGAGAGCGAAGCACAGAGAGATACTCATTCATTTGCTTTCTTCGGTTGCGCTCGACAGCAATGTGAGTCATTCTCTGGTTCTCGATCTCTTCCTTGTTCTTTCTGCTCTTGGATCTGCGCCTCTTGGGACGCGCCACCGTCGAAGTTGAACTTTCCAAGTAGTTGTTATTATTCTGTGGGTTGCCGGGTTCATCAGTGACTTCCTCCTCCAAACACGGGTTGGAAGAGTTGGAGACATTGTTATTCATCAGGTGGGGCAACATTGGTGGTGGCGGTTGTGGAGAGCAATTATTGTTCCATTCTTCATAAGGATGATGATAAATCTCCGTTTGGTTATTATTCTCGAGGAAACTCATAGAGCCCTGCTCTTGTTCTTTTTCGAGGTTGAAATCATCACCATAGCCCCAGTTGCTTGATGGTAGTAACAAGTCGTAGTTGTAGTTGTAGTTGTAGTTGTTGTAGAGGTCCTTGTTGATTATTCCATAATTATTACTACCAAGCGGGTCATGTGGTTGTTGTGCATATAGCACTGCTTCTAGCGCCATGGCTCTCTCCCTATCTTTCTCTCCCTCGGGCAAACACATGCTACGCCTTTGATGTTTGGGCCCTGAAACTGAAAAAAAAAAATGACGAAGAAAAAGAAGAAGAAGAAAGCCAAGTTGGGTACTACTCTTTAGGAGCATTTTTGAGCTTATAAAGGCCTTTGATGATGTGGTGATATGATATGATGGTACAAAATGGACAGTGCTTTGCACGTGAAATAGGGTAGAACTTATGTTGTTAGGTGTAGGCAGAAGTGAAAAAACAGCATAAGAAGAAATTAAGCGGAAAAAGGGGATTGAAAGAAGATAAAATTCAAGAGGGGTTAACGTTTTTACCTATGATTTACGACTCTCTTTTTTAATATTTGACAGATAATGAACTTAGATCCCGTGATAAATTATCCAAATCTTCACCATTAATCCAATTCTAGAGACTTATCATTGTAGAAATTTGAGTTCAATATATAAATAACTAGAATTTCAATTACGATTCTCATAAATATAGTGGGTATAAAAATATAGCTAATAATATACTTGAAGTTTTTTTAATGAACTAACCAATGAAATTACTAACATCATCTTTAGTTATTAATATATTTTCTATAGTTTCTCGTAGTTAGATATTCCCTATAATGTAACTCCATTTATTGATGAGTAGTGTTATTTCAACACTTAAAAGCGGATGTTTAAGTAGGACATCTATTTTATTACTATTAAATATGATAGGTGGGTGAAAATAGTAAAAATCATCATCATATCCAATAGTGATGGAGTAACTATCCTTAAACACCTACTCTTAAATATTAAAATAATATTTTTGTTATCAATTATTAACACACGTTTCTCAATTGTCCCAATGATATCTAGAAAAAATAATATACTATAAGAAGGGTTTGTGACACTCCCCACTTTTGCGAAAAATATCGTATACATGCATGAACTTCACCTGTCACTACATTAAAAAAATATATCCCTACGTAACTCAAATATTATTATCATTCTATACCATTTAAAAAGCAACACCTTAAATTTTTACGCGACATTTTTTTTCTCATTTTTATAATAGTTGATATATATATATATATATATATATATATATATATATATATATTGTAAATAATGTATCACATCACTTTTTTCTTAGAAGGAAAGTACTCCCTTGGTTTCACTTTCACCGTCAACATTTTGGGATTTTTTTTTCCTTTTGAATATTTATCCATTTATCATATCAATAAAGTATTAATGTTTTTTTAAACCCTTAATGTAATTAATTGTTTTATATATCAATATTAATGAGTGTTTTTTTTTAATAGGAGTAATCTTGCCCAATAATCATTTATTTTTTCTTAACATGTTTATTCTTTGTTTTTCAAACATTAGAGTAAAACGAACGAGGAATGGAGTAACAATTAATAATCATTAGAGTAACAATTTTTACTATTACCAATAGTGTCAATCCTTATGGTATAGAGTAAATTTGTACTATTACCAATAATGTCAATCTAGACAAATTTATACTATTATAAATTATTATTAGAGTAATAATTTTTCCTAAAATTAACACTAACTATTATGGGAGAACATCGCATCACAGACCATTCATGTTGAAGTGAGTTTTTGTATGCAACAATCCATTCACTAACGGGTGATTAAAATTTAAAGCCGTCGAATCACCCTCACACTAAAAGCTCCTTAATTTTTTATTTATTTCAATGCAAATATGCAGTACTTGTGTAAATCCTTTATGGATTTATCTGAGAGGTGTGTTACCTATACTCATTTGATATGGAACATCATACCAATTTACTTTTCATCTACCATTAGATGAAGTGCGAAGCCCATTTAAGTAGGGTCCATATCTTATTCAATGATAAATGAAAAATTAGTCGATACAATGTCCCATATAAAATGAGTACACGACATTTTTCTTTATCTAACCATCACCAATCACAAAAGTTAAATTATACATTGGGAAGATAAGAATTCATATTTTCAATGTATGTGGCCCTCTTAAAACTTTTGAAACCTTTTTTTTTTTAATAGCTATATGTAACCATTATCTTTAAAGCACTAGATAGTTAGCGCAAAACTCATCTTTTATATATTACTCTATCTTTTTCATAATATTTATTAATTTTTAGATAATTTTATATTTTAAAATATTTGTTAATTTTACATTTGAATAAAGTATTAATTTTATTTTTCCAGTACTATTCTTAATTAATTTTACATTTTTAAAGTATTTTATATAATATTAGCTTTGAATATTGTGATGTATTAATTAATATGTAAGGATTAATAAGTCCATTCGCTATATTTTACTCTATTATCAATATTATTTATTTATTTTTAATATATGTATTTGGTAAAAAATGACAATATTATAAAGGGGGGAGTATGGTACATTGAATATAAGGAAGAAATAGTGTACTGAATAGTGAATAGTATTATTCAACACAAGATACATGGAGCTGCATCTGCTACGACCCTACAAGACTACGCAGTTTGAGGGAAAAGCCAGACCCACCTGTCATCACGGTTCACGTCTAAGTTTGCACACATTTTGACTAGAGAATTAGTAACGTAGGTCATTGGAGTTGCTACCGTATCTAAAATAAAAGATATATATAATCCAGTGTCCAATGTGAAATATTTATTGTTTTTTAGTTTCATTATGGGGAGATTTCCTGCGTACCTTGAGGGTACCGCTATCCTAAACTAATGAGTGATTAATGTTTAATTATTAATCTATTAATTTAAGATAAGATATTTTTAGTTTTATTATTTAGAACACGTTATTTATTTAATTTTTGGTGAATCTGAAAAATAAAACAACAATTATACTCTAGAGGTCTCAACCCCTAGTATATCAGCAAGAAGCAAACGAGAATATTAGAGAAACCCCATATAGATGTTTAAAAAATTATTTAGGTACTTATAAACTATATATAAGCAATATTTAATAACTCACCTTTAATCACTCTGATGAAAATTGGATATCATAATAAACTTGCAAAAAATTATTGATGAAAATCTTTTCATCCTGATCAGGATGGTCCAGATTAAGGGAATGAAAATGATGCTCTTCACGAGTCACGAATATTGCTTGTGGGGAGTGAGATTTTAATAACATTATTGAAAGTCCTGTTTGGTGCCATGGTGGACAAGGCATTCCTCTATATATGTTTCACCATTGATTTAGTCTTCATGTTAGCAGAAAATCCAATGAAGCAAGAGAGACCCCACAACCAACAGCTACCTGTTGTTGCCTAATACGCCAAAACCAGCACGACACGTGTTGCCAATTTTTTTAATAAACAAATAGTGTAGCTAGCATAGGTCACTTGAAGCGCAAGATTTAAATACTAGCAAATTACAGTAACATTCTTTTAATTTCTTTAATATTATACTTATTCCTTTTACTTTTTAAAATTATATTTATCTCCCTTAATTTTTTACACTGTAATATCCTTCAAAATAACTCTTATGCCCTTATTCACACATAACTTTGAAACCAAGTTCATTGTCACCGTTGAGGGTACTCTCTTCACCGTCACCACTCACCGCACAAAGAAACACATCGCATTTTTTTCGAAATAAAAACAAAATCCACGCAAAACTCTCCCTTCATACTCATCTGCATCTCACAATACCCACGCCAATCCAACAGAAAGCAAACATTGCAACAAAATTAAACTTTGAAAATTAAAAAAATGCTCGGGTGCATGGCTATGGCAGTGTCCTGAACCTCTCCGTTCTCGTAATTTTTCAGGACCACTGCCGACAACTCCACCACCTGCTATTCCTCTGTTCCGAATCAGACTACGGCTTCGACTTCGTCATCGGAGTCCTCAACAGCCAGAACCAACCGCCACGTGCGGCCCTCTTCTCACTGCGGTGCCGCCACCACGCGCAGGCAACAGTGGCCGCAGGCTACCCCGTGAGTTGCCGATCAAGGTCTGATGCCACACGCTACCAATCTTCCATCCTTCCCTGTCAACCATTTGGTCATGCGAAGAATGATGCAGTTATGGAGATGTTAGGGTTTTAAATTTTTTGGCGTGGTGGAGGTAGAAGAAGATGATGAGACTTTTTTTTTTCCTGGTTCTGGTGTCTTATATTGTTGATTGGTTTTACCTGTTGATGAATGTTTGGTTCTGGATTCGGGTGGAGGATGGCCGTGGATGGAGGATTGATGGTGGGGGAGAATGGGAGGAAGAAGATAGTTTTTATTTTAGGATATCTTGGTACTTTTGAAAAATTATTTAGAAATAAAGGGATAAGTATAATTTTAAAAACTGGAAAGAGTTAAGCATAATATAAGATGAATTCAAGAGCGGTTCCTATAATTTGCCTCTATTTAAAGCTTTTTTTTTTTTTGGAGGGTGGTATTTGTATATTAATTTTGTCAATATGTGCATTACGTTTCTAAACTATTTCATCTTCATATATATATATATATATATATATATATATATATATATATATAAATATAAAATCATACATGAAAATAAAATTTTAAGTTTTATCTTTATTCAAATATTACATCCATTACGATCCTAGTTACATGCTTCTAAACTCTAAAAAGCTAGGGTGAGTCTTGCCATGGACGACCACAGAAAAAATTACAGGCTAAATAGACAATTCAAAGTCATACACATGACCAACGTAAGTTGGTAGAGATGGATGAGGATTTGTGTTCCTTGACTATCTCTCCTTGATTCAATCCAAGATGGGAATGGAGCTAACTTGGTTGAGAGGGTCGTCCTCAGTCTTAGGCCTTTGCAGTATTTGAGGAATTAGTCACGAGCTTGCTCTGGTTAGACAAAAAAAAAAAAAAAATCATACACAAAACAAATGACCATATCAAAATTAATTTAATAACTAATGTTAAAACCATTAATATTGTTTTATGTTTTTTTGGTCTGGAAACCATTAATATTGTTTACATGCCTCATTGGGAGACAAAACAAGAAGATGTTTAACTTAATATAATATCATATTAGAACATCTTGATATAACGTTTCTCTAATTTATTCGTACGTAATTAGACTCGAAAATCAAGAAACATGTGAATATATAAACGACAAATAGTCAAAGCACGAGTTCTCTTTAACATTATAGCGACAGATAATCTGTTTAAAGTAAAAATCGAATTTCGAATAGCAAAAAATATTATTAACGGATTAATAATGAACAATGACTAGTATATGTGTGTATTTTTTAAAACAACGTTCGATCTGAGTAGGAGGAAGGAGACTTCGGAAGAAGAGATTACATATTGTTATAACCAACCACGAGTGCCAAGTAGTGCCAAGAAACAAATAAAGTTAAATGATGGTAAATCATAATTCGGTATTCGTATTATACTTGCTAATCATTGCCATGATACTCGTAGGACTGAAAAATAATTGTCATGAATCAATCCTTCTGGCTAGTTGCTCCCATTGTCACTTTATCTGATTTAATGTTGATGATTGCTATTTGATTTAATTCTAGACAATGAAAAAAAATGTTATAATCAGGTCATGTTATTTTCACAGATTTTCTGTTCCCTCATTTTGTACAGAGGGTAAGTGATTTACGTTAAGTCACAACTCCACATTGTACATAAACAAAAAAGAGTGTGTTTGGTTGAGAGATAAAATTGAGAATAAATTTTTTATGAATAAATTTTCTATATAAAATTATATATGAAATGTATTCGTAAAAGATTATTTTCTATTTTTATTCTTTAACTAAACGTAATGAAAGAGTTAAAATCAGAAATATAAATTACAAAAAAAAAGTGTTTTGCAATTGATATTCAATCAGCAATTGTCAGTCAATCCGTTGATAAAAGAAAAATAAACGAAAAGATGAAATAATAGCATGTGAATCAACAACTAGTCCGGCTTTTCTCTGATCATGACTGCATGAATACCCTTCAGTTATAGTACACTCCAGAGAAAGTAGCCTAATACCGATGGTAGGTGCAGAGTAATTAGGAATAACAAAATTACTTATAATAAGCACAAGAATTGAAGAAAGTGTTGGTAGCAGTAGTGTATCTCATCCTCCATCCAACCCCACAAACCACAAAAAGGAAAAGAAAAGTGCGAAAAGAGGGAAAGGGTAGGTGAGCGCGTGTTGGGGCACGGAGCGTTCTGAGCCTCTAGTATGTGGAGCGTGAGCACATGGTGTCGTGGGAGAATGTGAAGACAAAAGAGCAAGGGCTTCGTCATTTGGTAATAACACGGTCGGAAGTACGACCAACAACACACAGATGAAATTAAAAGATTGCATAGAAGAACACCAAGGCTGACGCAGTCAGAGATTCCCGCAAAGCTAGCCAGCTGAGAGAAAAGAAAAGAAAAGAAAAAAGACTTGCAACTTTGTAGAGAAGACTGAAGAGCAAGCACTACACTACTACTCTTCCATTGCTACTACTACTGAGAAGCCTGCAGTGCAGTAGTGCAGGGAATCCAAGTGCTTCAAAACAAACATAAGCAACAAATGCTTCCAAAAAACCATACGTTCGATTCGGAGCTTTGTCGATAGAGGTTGCGTTGTTGCCCAAGCTAGCTAGCTTTGCAGTTTTTAAAACTGACATGCATTTATTTTCCAAGCGAGTTCAGTCCAAACTTTAAAAAACATATTTATAGAAGAGTACATGTTAACGGTTAGAAAAATTTTATTCATAATTATGTGATGTGAGATACTATGTTAATTTACATCTCATTCACTAATAAGTGAGATATAGATCATATTTAAATAATATTTATATCTTATTTAATAGTAAATAATATGTAAATTAATATAATATTTTATGAGTATAAATAATAGAACTCCAATGATTAACCCGATAGTCCAATATATGGCATGCATATAGGCCAACTTATTGATGATATTGATGAGCCCATTTAAATAATTTTGTTAGACGACCCAGCTGGCACCAATGATTCAAAAGTATTGTTAAATATATAACGCTGTACTGATTAACAATCAATTCAATTTGATTAACTTTGTCCCTTACAATGACTATAATGTATATGCATCTTGTCAGATATCCATCATATTGCAACGAGATTGATAAAATAAATATTATTTTAACACATATGAGACATTATATTAATATATTTATATTTATCATTAGATAAGGTATAAAGACCTACGTTAATTAAGTGAAATTTCCATATAATATAGTAATAAATAAAAATATATTAGTATGATAATTTCATGAATTGTGTCCAAATAATATTATTCTATTCATCACAATGTTAAACATCATTTTTGTATGTGTCTATCAGATAGATGCCGGTGGAGAATCATGTGTGTCTAACTGATAATTTCGGTTATATTTTTGATAAAGTTATATGTATGAAAAACTATACATACATACATACATACATATATATATATATACCGATAAGTTTTAGTTATAATTAATACTAATGAATCCAATAAACGAATTTTGTATTTAAAATTACTTCATTACATTCATATTTACTACATTTATAAATCATAAAGATAGCTGAACTTCTAGGCTGAGAAAAAAAACGAGACAAAAGAAAATGAATAATTTTTTATTTTTATCCCAATATAACATGTCCAAAATTATAAATACAAATATTAGTTCCCTATTTATGATGTAGTTGAGAGATGGAAATATTTTGTTCTCAAATGATACCCATTTAATTTCATGCTCCACAATCATTTATTGACACATGCAAGATAAATATTGTATATTTAGTAACTTATAAAATTTTAATTATGTTTTTATTCTTATCTTTTCATGTGATAATAAATTATTGAGAGACAAAGAAGGAACACAATTTGGGGATAAAAAATTTCCATACATCTATAGTTGTTCTAAGATTTTGGTGAATCTTTTGTTGTGTCGTTTTGAGATCTGTGTTTCGCTTTGTGCTTTTGTTGTAGGTGTGGTCGATTCATATAATCTGAATGAAGATGGTGTTGTTTAAGTACGTACTGAGAAAGGCACAAAACTCAAATCGTGAGTACAAAAGTTACAATGATGAATTCGGTGTTATTTATCGATTTCTCTTTGGAATTAACTTTTGGTGTTGTGTTCGGAAGTTAGTTTTTCTTGCTCTATGTTGAGCCGCATTTTCTTTACCGTTGTATCGATGAACATTTGTTCTCCTCAATTTTTCTCGTCAAGGGTTAAACACTTCAAATTATCAAAAAAAAAAAAAATTTCCATCTATAGCTGAGATGCTTCCAAACTAGTACTGTAGCAAACAAGAAAATATGCATGCCTATCATCTTCCTTGTCATTTTAGTTGAGGCCTCTTAATTAATCTTTATATTATAACTTTTTCGATAATCAAAAGGAGCTTTACTCCCTCACAAGAGAAACAAAAACAAACACCAAGTGTTTGACATATAGCATGATATGAAAACAAGCTCAAAGAAGAACATATATAAGACTAAACCGGCAATAAAAATCTACATAAAAAAATACCCATATGTGGAGGCCCCGGACCATCTAAGAGGAACCATCACAAAATTGCAAAGTGTCGCTTCGTTACGCAATTACTGCAAACAGGGGGAGAATTACAAGATCACCGCCACCTACATTATGACATGGGCACACAAATAGTAGCGGCACCAATTGGAATGCCATGGCTTAGGGTGTGTTGGATAAGATTTCGGAGGCTCAAAATCATTTTTTAAAAATATTTTCTATATATTTGAATAATTTTTAAAAAATAATTAAAATCTAAAAAAAATCAGTTTTCAATTTTGTTTAGAGAGTAAAAGGAGCAGCTATTGAAAAATAACAGCTTTTAACTTTTTCATCAATTATATATAAAATTTAAATTTAATATTATTTTTTAAAAAAGATTGAAACAAACACACTCTTATTATGCCTGTCCTCATGCATAAAAACAAGAAAAGGAGCATATGTAATTCACGAGCATAAAAACAAATACACTCTTATAAAATGGCATCTTGTGTTGTGTGTGTAAATAAGATGTCAGTTAACAAATCGATAATTTGTGGGATTATATCTTTTATAGATTTCTATAGATGCAACAAAATTGTCATTTGGAGCTAGTGAAACGTCCGAGTTAATTCTTCTTTGACTGCATTAGTGGTTTGAAAAAAGGAAAAATAAATAAATAAACGAAAGTTTACGTTAAAGTAGTACAATGATGAAAGAATTTATTGTTGTTAACTGAAAAACATAACCAATAGGCAGTTTTGTGGCTAGATACAAGATTCACATTTATGAGCTATTCGTTCCAAGCGAATTGATAGTTGTTTTCGGCACTTTCAACAATGGATATCATCCTGGACCCAAAAAAATAAAAATATAACCTGTTGTATTATATGAAAACATTATATTAGCCTTATGGTAACAAAACAATATCTTATGAATGAATATTGATGATTATACTTGGGGTTTGTTTGGCACGTCTAATAATATAAGATCTAACAAACTTTTAATAAGATATAATGTTTAGTGTAATACTGTATAAGATATTCGATTTTATGTTTAGTATAATATCATATTGTTTATTTATAAATGATTCTAATATCTTAATTAAATATTAAATAAAATCAAATAATAGTAAAATAGGAATTTTTATTATAATATGTTCAAATGTTATATTTATGTAAATATCCACTAATTAGAATTTAATTTATAATAAATGTTATTATTTATTTCAATATTTTATAATTATTCATTATTTCAATAATATATATAAATAAATAAATAACTATTTTATATATTTTAATGTTTTATAATTTTAGTCATAATTATTTAAATTTAAGTTACGGATCCTTACTTTTATATATTACATATTATTTATTTTAAATATTTATTATTTTATTTTATTTATTGTTTATCAATTATTATTATTTTTATTATATATAACTAAACTGATACTATATATTATTTGTATTTGTTTTATTACAAAATAATTTTATAAAAAATAATTTTTTATTTTTATAATTTTATTTTATTATATTTCTTTAAGAATTATTTTGTTTTAACAAAATATTTTAAAAAATAATCTTATACGTTAACAGATACTTAAGCATAATATGACCACTCTATGTTGTATTGACTTGTATAGTATTTTGACGTATAAGGTTATCAAGGAAGAGCAAATCGAGTCAGGTATCTAATCAGTCAAGGTACTGGTTCAAAGATTTAGATGTCCAATCGGTTCAACTGGAATATAATAAATATATATATATATATATAAACATAATTCATATAAAATTTCTCTAGTCACAGTACAGTCACAAAAGTATTTGAAAACAATATTTGTTGGTGACTAACAAGTTTTACAATGAGTAGCCTACGAATGATGAAGAAAGAAGAATGATAATCCAATAATTTTTGTTAGTGCCTTTCTTTGGTTCCATTTTTTTTCATTTTTACTTTGTGACTGTCATTAGATATCAGTATTTAAGCTTTGAAACAAAAAAAAAGAAGTCAAAAGCTCTAAACTGGTCCAATTGGTGCAGTTCACAAATTTTTCCCGGTTTTAACTAGTTTTGAGTCCCTCAGGTTCCAACTACTCAACTGAACTAGCCAAGCGACCGGTTTCCGATTAACCTGATCGGACCAACCAATCCGATCTGATTCTCTTAATCATGAAAATTATACAATATGTTGTCTGCATCAAACAACGAATAAAGATAAAATTTACAGTATTAGCTTATATTATCATATCTAATACATCGTAAAAAATCATACTTATGCGTGTGGGGCGGGGGGGGGGTTGTGTGTATTTGTGTGGAAAAATATCATCTTTTAATATTTTTTCAAAAATAAATTACTTTACTTTAAAATCAATTTTACTTGTAATCAATTTTGTAAAAGCAGGTTCATAGACACGAAATGTGGTCTGATTCAGTTGGGTAGCGAAGCTGTTACAGTACGCCAGTGAACCTTATTCTGAAATGTTGGAATGCACGTATATGCCTTGGTACTCCCGTTTTTTGTTTCGGTAAACCTGGTCGACATACTTCGGTCGATGGTCTCCGGTGAACCTTTGTTTCGATACCGGTGGATCTAGTGCTTTGGAGAGGCGTTTTTGTCTCATGTTCTGCTCTGATGTTGGGCTGCTCTGTCTGATACATCTCTATAGTGTGGATTGAGGTTTGCATTTTCAGCTTCTTTTGGTTTCCAGATTTCAAATCTGTAGCGGAATTATACTAATATTACCTAATGCTTTGTTTCTGTTCTTCAATTGATGAGGATGGCGTTGTTTTACCATTGGTTGCGACACAAGGTACCGAGCACGAGTTGCAACATTGCTCCTATTGGCTGCTGTTGAGTGTTTATTTGGTGCTTTTGTCTTGTGTTGTTTTGTTTTCCCATTGTTTGGGGCCATTTGTTGTTTCTTTTGTCACGATCATTTTGTAAGCACCTGGTGCTATCTATTGCTCGCTTCTCTCTTTAGAGTTAAGCTCTTTTAATTATATATGAAAAAAAAAAAGACTTACCGGTATGGTGTTATGACCAAAACACCATTGATACACCTGAGATCATGAGTAGGTAAATACACACAAACTCGCAATCATAATTAATAAAAATTAGTGGACTTGATTAGGGCTATGACATATATTATTTGAGTACTAGGCCGGTTGATCTAAAGCCAAGGACTTGATCACACAAGTCAATTAGCAATAATTAAGTGTGTATATATATATATATATTTGAAAAAAGAAGACGCGCAGTAACTTATTTTATTTATTTTGTCGAGACAAACCAATTAGGTTTACGTGTATATATATGATATGCGATCTTACCTTTCGTGTTGGCCATTTTATGTTATTTTATAATAATAATTTGATAAAATTAAACTGCTTTAAAATTTATAATCAATTTCTACACCTTTAAAATGAATCGAAAGATGTGAAGAGTATATATATATATATATATATATATATATATATATATATATATATATATATAGTTTAAACGAAACTAACGTTAGTCTACACAATTCTTTTGATAATATATCAAATCCATGCCTGCCTTATCTGCCACAGAATCAGTAAGATAGCCAAAATAACTTAGAGTTTGTTTGGTTTAGATTTAAGTAGAATTGTTCTTAAAAAATTAATATTGAAGGAATTGATTTTCATAGAATTAATTTTTAAAAAACTGATTTGTGTTTGGGAAATAAGTTAGTAGAATGGGTTTAGAAGAATTGACATGAAATAGAAAAGTAAAAGTTAATATTTTTCACTTCTATCATAATTAATTTTATTGAAAGTGAAACACTACTTCTATCAAAAATAAAATGTCAAACCAAACCATTTTAGTTTTGTTTTCAACACACTTATTTTCAACATAAGAGTGTATTTAGTTGGGGAGTAAAAATGAGGATAAAATTACCTAGATAAATTACATGTGTTATTTTATATATAAAACTCATCTAGATAAATTTTACCCCCTAATTTTACTCTTCAATCAAACACACAATTTGAAAATTTCTGATATCCAAGCACGCTGTTAGATATTTTTAAGTCGGTGTTGAGTTCAGACATGAAGACATAACATGGATAGGATTGATCTACGAATGGAGAATCAACGAAAGGTTGGATTCATTGGTTCTATAAGTATCTTGCTAAAGATGCCGGGAATTTTGTCTGTATCTGGCTGCGTATGAGATGAACACAAACAAGCTGGAGTTCAATTTCAAGGATTCAGATTTTGTTATTGTCGCCAGAAGGACGAAACATTCATCTATTAAACACGTTCAGCCGGTCTACTACGAGGTCTGTCCCTTATGAATGACATCCTATGTAGTGTAGATATTAAATTAATTACATCCATGGTCATTATCTATAAATTAATAATTAACTACATGATTAATAATCGTCACCAGTTCCATTTATCCTAGTGTATAACAGCTCATCCTCATGTGAGTCATCATGTCGCGCGAGAAATTAAATTAATCCTTTGTTTTGTTGGAGAAAGATTAATCATTTGTTCGGGTTAGAAATATTATATTATTAAGCACACTTCAAACCATAGCTTAATTTTTCAGAAAACTTACTCTTTGACATACATAGTATATGATAATCTTTCTAGAAGTCGAATGATCAAAAGTTTATTTTTGCTGTCCCACTTTTAACTTTTAATAGTGTTGGTCATGATGCATTTGTTTCGGATATATATATATATATATATACACACACAGCAATTCATTTTTTTTCAAGTAAAAAAATCACTTTATTTATTTCTGATATTTGGATTATCTTAGTTTTTGTTGATATTTTGCCTGTACATTGTTCATGGTTTGATAATAGTTCAGCTTTCATTTGGCATGTTTTGGTTCTTATATTGGAGAAGGTTTATTGGTTTAGTCTTGGATGGGTTTTCATTGGTACTAGTTTCTGCTTTGGACAGTTAAAGCAAAAATTTCACAGCTTCTATCTTTAATGGTTATGCCTTTTTAGTTTTAGCTTCTACCTTTATTTAATGTGGCCATATGGCTTTGATATTTGTTTTTGTCAAGAGATTAAACTAGATAATGGTTAGGTTTTGCTAGAGTGGCTAAGCACTTGATGTGGTTAGTTTTTTCCAAATCAGGATTTCTACATTGAGGAGCGACTTTTGATCAATATTATAGTAAAGTCAACTCAATACATTCTCGGATTTTTCATTTGATTGTGATAGCGATCACTAAAATCAACTTAATTATAAAGTGATCACCATCAAAGAAAAATGAAACTTAGGCTTAAATAGATGTTTTTCATCCTAGAAAAAATATAGCGCTTTTGAATTGTTTAACCGTTCAAAATAATTTTGTTTTATTTCATCCCTCATTTAACATTTTTCTAAAATGGTAAAATTGGAGACTAAAATAATACAAAATTATATATATATATATATATATATAAAGTATTCCTCCCTCCCTTTTAAAGTAATTGTCAATTTCAAAAAAAATTATTTAGAAATAATTATCTATTTAAAAAATTTAAATAGTATTAATGAAAGAATAACAATTTAGAGAGTCACTCTCATTTGTCTATTACCACTCCATTTTTATTGCCTCTACTTGCACAATTTCTAAAATACTCTTAAGCTTATTTTTAATAAGTAGCCTTTTATTTTTAAAATTAAATTAAAAATTATGTATTAACATCTCAATTATCTATTATCACTTCTTATTTATTATTTTTATTTGTGACACTTTAAATTTCTTTAATTAAAAAATTATTTAATATTTATAATATATTATTACTATGATATTTTAAATTTATATTATTTAATAATAATTAAGGATTGGCCTTATTTAAGCAAAATAACGCACGTACGTACGTACAAGAAGCTCCTGTATTGTCATGATATTAAGGGACACTTGCGGAAGGTACAAATTTTTTGAATTGCTATGTGTGTGTTTGTGGTATACATGGAAACAGATAAGGGTCAACAAATTTCTATGGTGCTTTATGTAATTTTTTTTTAATTAATATCGAGGCTTAAAGCCCAAAAGAATAATTACATAATGACAACTTACTAGTAATACTAACAGTAACAACCAAAAACTCAACTGACATATAAGAAAAAGGCTATTAAAAAAGGTTATGCGTAAAGGTAATCTATGCTCATTTTTAACTAATTTATCGGCAAAACTATTGGCCCCACAGAATAACTCTATAGGTGAGAGTTATTTATTTTTTGCTAAGTTGTGTCTCTGTTTGGTGTGTTTCATAATACTTAATAATTGCGTATTAGTACAATTATTAAATAGTATAAGTATCAAATATAAATTTAAAATATCATAACAGTAATATATTATAAATATAAAATGAAATTTTAATTAATGATATTTAGAAATTTCACAAATAAAAAATAATAATAAATTATTGAAATTTTAATCCATAATTCTTAATTTAGTTATGAAAACAAAAAGCTAACCATTAAAATAACTTGAAGAGCATTTTAGGAATAGTACTGATGAAGACAATAAAAATAGAGTGACAATAGACAAATAAGAGTGACAATAATTACTAAATTATGATTAACTTTTTATAACACTGATGCTTTTCTAACAATTTCCTTAATTTGGATGAGTATTTAAAATAATTATCCAAGAATGAATGGAGGATATTTTCATGAGAAAAAAATATATAATTAAGCTAAAAGTTTATAAAGTGCGGATTTTTGGACTTGTTATTTTAATCGGGTTGGAACTAATTTAACAAAGAAATAGAGGAGATAAAAATATAAAATACAGTAACGGAAGCTATGGATTGTTACCATTTTTTAAATTATGATAAAAGAAAATAATGGATACATTTAAAATTGGTTTTTATATAATTATTATCAACAGCAACTATCGTAGCTGTTTCTAAAAAATAAAAAATATTCGTAATTTTATTTTTAAAAATTTATTCTAACCGTCATCAAAATTGATTTTTTATTGATTAAAAATATGCATTTTCACTAACAAATGCAAATAAATGCACCCGTTTGTCCTTCTCTTGCCTGATTTACATTTCTGATCTAATCAAAGGCACGCTATACCAAAACGGGAAAATTCACAAAAATATGCATTACATTTCTGTTTTCGTTTTTTGTTAGTATATGCAATACATTCTAACTACTAGTGATTAATTCGTAAGACTAGAATTAAACCTGTACGTAGTTGCACACGTTTGTTTGTGCAATATATATTTATGCTTGTTCATTAATAAATTAACATTGAGTTCTTGATATATATCACATTCGAATATCTATATATCAGCGGAAATTAGTTTAGAGGGGAATATGGAAGCAAATTTCCCTTTGTCCTATAGCTGGATGTCAATATTAATGCATAGAATAAGACCTAAAGTACAAATTGTGTCCTAAAAATAACAAAAGTTACTAAGGGAAGTCATTGCTTTATCCTTACTTCACTAGCTACCAGCTTCTACCCGGAACTGTGGAAGCACTAACGCATTTGACAGAGTTGTCCAGCGACAAAATCTTAATTATTATCACTTTTAATCCTTTCACCATGTGAACACCTTGGTGTGGGTCTTCTTAATCCATGCTTTATTCCATCAAACTACAGTGTCTCCCCAAACAAAAATTCATGTGTTCTACTCATCTGCCAATGAACCACGACCACATGGGTCAATTTTAGGAACCAATCAAGAAAATCTAACGGCAAAAGGTACAAACTTTCTTCCACAATATATGTATATCCTAATGTACAGGCATAATCAATAATCAATTCAATTTCGTCCAAAAACCCTTTAATCAAATTCCTGGACCGCCCACGGTCCATACCTACCTTCTTTACGTCACCATCCAAAATACCCTTTGAAAATTTATTATGATTCTCACAGTGAAAGTTGATTCACCTCCAATCAAATTCTTCTCGAGGCTTTTTGTGATGTCAAGGGGATTGGAAGCTTTCTCCAGTTTTCTAAAACATAATTATACTAGATGAAATTGTCAAATTGTGTTAAGACAATGATGAAGCTCTTACATTTTTCATCGATCACGTTACGATCAGAACACACGATGCCATAAAAACAAAATTTGGTTGGTATGTTTGTTGGTTTTCGCTACGGCACCTAACCTTTTATAGGTTGTGTTATGTAACTGGGGAACTACGTAAGTGAGTTTGAAAGTTGATTAAAAAAAATAAGAGAGAGAGAGAGAGGGAGAGGAAATAAACATATCTACAAATGGCAACAAATTAACTAAGAAAATTATTTATTAAACTCACCCAAGTGAGTATTGGCTAGAGTTTGTAATATGTTCATCTTAATTTGCATGCGTGAGTGAATGCGTAGGTACGCGTATTTACCTGTGTATGCGTATTTACATGTATATGTGTTATATGTTTCATGAGGACCTAAGAGTGTTTGGTCCTAGTAGAAGTAGACAACAAACTGTAATTTCAAGAAAACTTTACTTATAACTAATGTGAGAGTTTATATTTTGAGGTCGTCTTTTAACGAATACTTCACCTAATCCCTACTCTTGATCCAAAATTACAAGAACCTAAAAGTTACGTTGTTACTCGTAATAGAGACTAATAGTAGACTGTAACTCCAAGCCAAGGTTACTTGCAACATATGAGTATTATTGATGTGTTTGGTTGTAAAGTAATATAAGCTTTATGTATAAGGTACGTATATAAGAGTCTCTCCCATATTTTTATCCTTTTATCAAATATAAATGGGGATGAATTTTTTTATAGATAAAGATTATGTATAATTTTATAAATAAAATTCATTTGTGAAAATTTATATCATATTTTTATCCTTAACCAAACATACCCACTAATCTGTCACTACTTTACTACTCTCAGCCCAAAATTAATTAGGATAGCAGTTCGAGCGACTTAAGAAAAAAAAAAAAAATCATATGTCGCACGGTAGAAGCAGAACTTCCGCAAATGATGATGATAAAAATCACTAAAAGTTATGTTTGTGAATTTAAATTTTGAAAAATAAGAAAAAGGATAAAAAAATTCATAATACAAAATTATATTATAAATTTTTTTCTCCTCCTACTTTCTTTTTAAAATTCAAACTCAGATATACATCCCTAGATGCAACAACAAGCACGGTCAAGCTTACATGCATATGATAGAGTGTTCGGCCTTATTCAAGAACAAACATATCTCTACCCGATTTGCGATTCCTCTGGCCTGTTTGATAGGACAGAAAGAACTTTGTCATCATGCATTTGTAATAGCACCTAAATATGGATCCATCTGGGCCGTACATGTGTCTTCCCTGATACGCGGCTGCACCATACATATAACTCACTACAGTGCCACACACAGTTCCCTCATAAGTACCGATGCAAGCGCTAGCTGGGCAACCATAAAAAAACAGCGGCTGCAACGAAAAAAACCACTTTCCGAAAGTTGAAAGTGGTTTCGGCTTTCGATTTGGAACAAAGAAGACAAACAAACACATTCAGCCCTTCCCTTTGAGCTTGGCAATGATAAATCAATATTGATTATTGACACAAATGTTTGAGAAAATTAATTGAGAACGATATGTGCTCGCCGCGGAATTTAATCTAGCTAGCTATGCCACCAAAACAAACCACTACGTACCATAGGTATTCAGCTATGATTGCATGATATTTCACCTAATCTTAGATCCCACTGAATATATACTATGAAAAATAAAAAAATCTGTTTAAAACCCTTTCCACGTGATCCATTTAATTTTTAACATGTGTTCATAAATTATCCAAATAAGCCTATGATGTGACAAAGTTTATACTATTGTTAATAAGGGTATTATGTAAACTTTTATTTACTTCTTAATCCTTACGGATTTTATTTTAGCAATTATACACTTATGCTCTACCATTCATCTTCTCATTTGGCACATTCCGTGCGGATGCACCTTGTTCAGGCACGGCATGATTTTGCCTCAACGTTGACGATGAATCAGAAGAAAGTTTTTAGTTTAAAAACAATAAAAGGAGAAATCACTAATCAATTATTATGATAAACCTTCAATCTGTTTTGATATTGGATAACACATTGAAAGTAATAAACAGCAGGGAAGGGACTGGGCACATCCTTGTGAAGTAGATAAGCGGGTGAAGGTGATAATTATATTATAATTAATTACCTACCGGCATAACACCAGTGTTCTGTGCCTTTTGACAATTCCAGCCACAGTGTTTGCCACCAAAGGCCATAAAGATTAAGGAGTAGCCAAGTAGGAGTGACTAATTAGGAAGCATTATTCTTTGCTCCTTAGCAACTCAACAACATATTTCCATTGATGTTTGATTAATTTGTAATTTGTAAATGAAGCTTGCTAACTCAATTGCAATCTTAACTAGTTCGAAAATTAGGAAGTAGGGTTCACCATATTTTTCGGATTGGTGGAAATCGAATAAAATCAAAGGGATCTAAAATTTGGAGTTGGAGTTCTATTCTACGCTTTCAAACTCCATTATTATTACCGCCATGCCCGAACAACTTCACTTTTCTCTTGGATATGCCAATGGTGGGGGTGCAATGTTTTTGGTGAAATATTGGGGATGGGTGGTTCCAATTTTTCAGGAAAAAAAAATTATGCTATAAATTTGTAATAAGAAAAAATTAAAGCGGTATAAATCTAAATTCCAAAATATGGACATACCATTGTCTAAGTGCACAAATGATGTCACATGAATAAATGATATTGGGCCACATGTGAAGAGTTCTAAACCCTTTTTTTTTTGTAAGGAAAAATACAAAGACACAACTAAGACTAGTTGGTTAAATCAACAAGAATAATGCTATTAAGCTCCATTCCAGGATTATGCCACCTGAAATAATCCAAGCCCGAAGCAGCACCAGTCTTTGCTACGTGATCTGCAGCCCGATTAGCAGTCCTAGGGACCAAACCAAAATGAACATTCCAATTGTGCAGAGTCATAGCACGAATACGCAAAAGCAACCTAAGGTCCAAGTGATGAGGAGAAATCTGATAAGTGGACACAGCAAAAAATGCCTCCAGACAATCCATATCGACATAAACAGTACGATAGCCAAGCATCCAAGCCAGAGAAAGACCATGCCAAACAGCTTCTAGCTCCACCCGAAGAATGCGCATCTCATCGACTGATCCTGAGCAAGAAGCCAACCAACCTCCCTGGGAGTCTCGAATAACGCAGCCAAAGCCCGCTAACCCCCTATCCTATAACACACTACCATCAACATTTAACTTAACAACACCGAGGGGGGGAGGACGCCAAACTGATATATCTACGCGATTGACTGAAGAGTAAGTAATGTTATCGGCCAGAAGTCGAGCCCAGCGGGCAACGACAGGGGCAGACCAATGGTCTGTATGGAAGATATCTTGGTTACGATTCCTCCAAATCCACCACAAAGAAGCCAAAAAAAGAACACCATTAGTACCGACAGCACCATTTTTCACCCAAACAACCGGATCATCAATCTCGAACTGAGAAAAGAGATGTGTGTCAATATTATTCCAAATGCTACGACTCTTGAAACAATCCCTCAGACAATGAAAAAGAGTCTCCTCTTGACCACAGCACGAGCATGCCCTGCTAGCTGCCGTGCTGCGATGAAACCGAAAAGAGTTGGTAGGTAAGCTCCCATGAATGCACAACCAAATCAGAACCTTGACCTTCTCAGGAGCCTTAACCTTCCAAATCCAGCTCCAATTAAGATTAGGATCCCACTCCCAGCTGGCTGCCAAAACCAACCCACTCGAGAAGAAGGCTGACTAATAATAAAAAAATCTTGAATTAAGGTTCAGAGTTGATGCAATAAAGAAGTCCAAAGAGACGAGATAGTCCAAGAGTCTCCAACCCACAAATCACCCATAGTAAGATGAGTATCTGTAATATGGACATAATCAACAAGCTCACATAATCTACCAAAAGGAAAGCAAGGATCATACCAGAGAGACATATTGCAATCCACTCTCCATGAGAATCCCTCCCGGAGCTTATGGACAGCAAACAAAATAGCACGCCAGATGGAAGAGGACTTAGGCGAAGGTGCCACCGAGAGCAAGTTAGAACCAGCCCCGTTAAGATATTTATGGGAAAGAATACGAACCCAAAGGCTATTATCAAGAGTCAAGATTTTCCACACCAACTTACCAAGAAGCGATATGTTCACACATCTAGCTTCTCCAACACCTAACCCACCGTACCGTTTCGGAGCAATAACAGTTTCCCAATTCACCAAGTTAAAACTCCTATTACTGCTACTACCATTCCAGATGAAAAGTCTGGTTTTCCTGTCAATGGCATTACAAACCCCACTAGGCATGGCCATAACCTGCATTTGGTGCACAGGGATAGAAGCAATCACAGATTTGGCAAGACAGATACGCCCAGTCCTATTAAGTAATCTCCCTTTCCAACCTGCAAGCCTATTGTTGATATTATCAAGAATATGCTGAAAATGAATCTTTGTTACTCTACCACCAATAAGAGGGACTCCAAAATACTTTCCCAGATTAGTAGTAAAACGAATAGAAGATATGCTAGTGAAATTGTCCCTGCGATGTCTTGAAACATATTTAGAACAAAGTGCTCTAGATTTATCAAAGTTAACCTTCATGCCAGATGCATAGCAGAAAACATTAAGCACTTGCATAATTAAATGAACTTGGGAATTCTCAGCTTTGCAAAATAAGAGGACATCATCAGCGAATATAAGGTGAGATATTTTAGGCCCGCCACAAGAAATAGATATCGGCTTCCAATGCCCGACCTCCACTAAGTTATCAATCATCATAGACAGCCTCTCCATACAAAGAACAAAAAAGAAAGGGGATATAGGGTCTCCCTGCCTAAGACCTCGATTTGGAGAAAACCCATCCAATTTGCTACCATTCCAAAGGATATTAAGCACAGAGAAAGAAACACACATCATAATAAGTCGCACTGTTGGCTGGGGAAAACCAAAATCACACAGCGTTCTTTCTAGAAAGCGCCAATCCACTCTATCATAAGCTTTTTCAAGATCCACTTTGAATGCAAGAACCCCTTTTTTAGTTTTTGTCTTCCTCATGTAATTCATTACCTCCTGAGCCACAATTACATTGTCCGCACATCCCCTACCGGGGATAAAACCCCCCTGCATAGGTCCAACCAACTCCTGCAAGAAAGGTCTCAGCCTAATCACAAAAACCTTAGTAATAATCTTGTAGATCACATTACAAAGGCTTATAGGGCGAAAATCTGTCATACGCATAGGTTGATCAACTTTAGGAATGAGAATAATCAAAGTATGAAAGAGAGTTGGATCACACCGACCTCCACAAAAAACATTCTGCACAACACTAACAACATCATTTCCTACAACATCCCAATACTCCTTAAAGAAAAGAGCATGGAACCCATCAGGACCAGGACCCTTATAAGAATTCATTGCCATCACGGCAATCTTAACTTCCTCAGCAGAAACGGGCTTAGTTAACGCAAAACACCCCTCCTGGCTAAGCTGAGGCAGATGATTATCACTTAAAACATCCAGGTCAATATTTTCCCTAGAGCAAAAAAAAGATTGATAGAAATAAAGGGCATCTTGCTGCAATTCACTAGGATCAACAGACCAAAACCCAGAATGTAAATACAAACCCTCCACCTTATTCCGCTTGCTTCTAACCAAAGTTTGCAAGTGAAAAAACTTCATATTTCTATCACCAAACTTGACCCAATTCTCCCTAGATTTCTGAAACCAAACAAGCTCTTCTTGAAATAAAACTGTATTATGCTCTACCTGGAGGTCCTTATCAAGCTGCTCCAAATGTGGATTGGCTGAAATCGCTAATTGCTGCTGAATA
Organism: Dalbergia cultrata; assembly: GCA_031216105.1. Classification (NCBI taxonomy): domain Eukaryota; kingdom Viridiplantae; phylum Streptophyta; class Magnoliopsida; order Fabales; family Fabaceae; genus Dalbergia; species Dalbergia cultrata. Next base: position 1,124,884 of record CM062353.1, on the reverse strand, counting down.
CTCAAAATACGGGACTCCAACTCTTTCTTCTTCTTGTGCACATTACCGAAAACCTTGGAATTGAAAATCAAAGAGTCCTTCTTGACATGATGAAGACGAATCAATGCATCCAACTGATCTTTACTCCAAGCTTGACACACCACACTTTTATAGAGAGGGTGTGTTGTCCAAGCTGCCTGAAAACGGAAAGGGCGTTCCCCTCTAGGACTAGGCACACCGGAACAACGAAGGAGGATCGGGGCATGATCTGAATGGAGACGACAGAGATTTTCAACAAAAGCCTCCTGGAAGAGAGATGTCCAGTCAGAACAGGCAACTCCCCTATCCAACCTTTTGTGTACAAGCCGATTATCCCTAACTCTCCTACACCAAGTAAAACAAGGACCCACAGCCCCGAGATCTATCAACTGACAATCATCAAGAACACTAGCAAAAGTATCCATCCTATGTGAGTAAAGATCACCCCCCTTAACGTCAGAGGAATCCACCACCTCATTAAAATCACCTAGAGCAACCCAAGGCAGTTGGAAGGTACTGCGAGTCTGGCGTAAATAATTCCACAGAATTTCTCTATTAGAAGGCACAGGGCTAGCATAAATACCGCTGCATAACCACGTATAACCCCCAGAAGCCACTTCTAAAGTAATTGCTTGAGGACATTTAGATACACATCTGAACTTCAATCGATGATCAGCTGATAACATCTAAATCCCTCCCGAATGACCTGAGGCCTTAACAACCTCAATTGCTTCATACCCCATATGCTACCAGAAAATCTTAACTTTATTGAAGAGAACATGAGTTTCTACTATGATAACAATAAAAGGTTGAAACTTACGGATAAGCTCCTTGATATGACCACGAGCTATCTTGTTGAAAGCTCCCATCACATTCCAAGCTAGAATATTTAAATCTGAGCACATCAAAAGACCAAGCTTGGAATAACTAACCTCCTAACACCTTACGTGGCTGGGATAGTCTCCTTTGTACTACTTTTGCTTGCAGCTGTGGAGATTGGCACATCGATAGTCATATTCGTTTCAACTATGGGCTTCTGCTGCTCATCTTCCACATGTGAGGGGGAAGCAACAAGAGATGGGGGCCGTTGTCTCTTTTTGGTTGTGAAAATTGGAGTCCCTGTCTTGGCTTGTGCATGCATTGAACCACCTTCAAGAGACACTAGATGAGATTTAGAAGCACTGAAAGTAAAGGGATGATCACCTTTAGAGGAGGAAAGCCCAGCCTTCTCGCCTTTAGCATGCATGTATGTTGACGCCCGAACCTTTTTATTTTTATGATTCTGAACGTGCTTTGCATGTAAACCATGCACCTGGAAACCAGTGGTATTGGATTTTTGCTTAGTAACCGGTTTCTTGTTGCTTGCCTGCTTTGATTTGTTTTTTTTGTTCTCCACCTTCACCTAACCTTCTTCATCATTAACCTGCATATAATGCAATCCTCCTTGATCTGTGAGTTGCATAGTCGAATCTATTTGCATGTTTGGCTCCATCTGCTTATCATCAGCCATCATCACAGGAGGAGTGGTATCCATAGCTGCCACCTCTTTAAAACACAACCTGGCTGAGTGACCAAAGCAACTACAATTGGAACATATTAAGTGTAGACTTTCATATTCCACTGTATGCCAATGATCTCTAATCCAAATCTCATGGTGCATTGGAACAGCCAAGTCAATCTCGACACAGAAGCGTGCAAACCGCCCTCGTCCCACAGATTGTGTAGCTGTATCAATCCTGATCAGCTTGCCAAGCCCCGCAGCTATGGCCTTTAGTGCTCCTTCATGATAATAACTAAGATTCAGCTCAGCAAGTCTGACCCAGACCATCGTTTTTCCAAAACATTCCTCAGCCGGATTGAAATCCAGGGACCACCTTTTCACTGCTAGATAGTGGTAAAAAATCATCCATGGACCCCCTTCTATCACCTTGGATCGATCCTCTTCTAGACCAAATTTGACCATGTAATATCCATTTCCCACATTCATGATATCAAAATCTCCTTTCAAGCGCCAGAGAGATTTCAGTCTTTGTTTCATCATTGAGTAACCAATGTTCTTCCCCAATAATTTAACAACTAATGCTTCTTTCCATGGGGCCGCAATAACCTCATCAGCCAATGGTGTAAACATGATCATCGGTCTTCGCTTACCTCCTTCCTCAAACTGAACCACTGACAGCTTTTCTTGTAAAAAATCCCCAGATGAGACCACCTGCAGGGGTGTTTTTCCAGCCAAAACTTTGTCTCGAAATGAATAGCCACCCCAGGCTCCTCGTACCTTACCTTCGTCGACAGTTTTTCCTTCCTTGTCACTGAATACAGCCCCTCCCACTCTCTCCCCCTTATCATCCTCCTTCTCCAAAATCTTGTCACCATGTTTCAGCTTCTCTTCCACACTTTCTCCCGATTTCTTCATATACCACAACTGCACTCAGAATGGACAAAATCAAGGATGCTGATGATAATTCAGATGAGACTCTCGGATGATGCTGTTGATGTTGTTGGGAACCTCAATTGTTGTTGTTGCCGAGGGATATACAAAAAAACCGATAGCAGAGAAGGTCCAAGCGCGAAGGTGAAGCAGATCGTACTTGGAACCCAGTTCGTCTGTGGAGATCAAAGATCGGAGGTGCAGCGTGTCCTTTCGTCGAGGTCGGGATGGTGAGAAGCAGATCGGGCTTGGAGAACGAAGATCGGAGATGCGGCGCCTCCCTTCGTCAAGGTCACGGGTGGCTGTGACGCAGATCAGGCGGCTATGACGCAGATCGGCATGGTTCGTAGCAGAGATGAAGATCAGTTGGCAACTGTGACGCAGATCAGGCGGCTATGATGCGGATCTAGATCTGCTCCAAGGCTAAGGCGAAGGATCTGTGTGCGCACACACGGCGCGAAGGACAAGGAAGAAGAACCAGCGGCGTCACGGCATCGAGACGGAGCAGGGAAGAACCGACGGCTCGCGGCGTTTACCAAGTGCCTGTGCGCGACGGAGCAGGGACGAAGACCTGGCAGCGTGACAGCGGCGTGATGCGCACGGAAGGGCTAGCAGTGCAGCGGAGCGGTGGCTCCAGTCAACGGTTCATAAACCCCGCTAACATGGAAGGTTTGTTTTAAAAACCCTTTAAATTTGGAAGGGTAGGGTAGACATCACCTTATCTAATAACGTATTATAAAGTAATAAAAAAAAATATGTTCCTATAATCCCCGCCTAAAAAAGTTGATCTTTTAATGATTTGCTACTAGATAGTTAATATATTATCAGATGATAATAATAACTTTACGCTAATCATCATTCATTAAATTCAAATCCTAAAATTTTATGTATTTTGTTTAAGAATCCAATTTAAATATATTTTCAATGTAAATTTTTTTGTTAGTCTTCATCGATACAAAAACATAGTTAAATAATTAATATATTATTGCAGATCGTACAAGAGATCCACGAGTGCACTCGATCGCTATTGATGCACCCTACGTACATATATTAAATGTAAATGTGCCTCAAAGATAATACAATTTTAAATTGAGGAGATAGACACTTAACGGTTGAAAATGAAAAATGCTTGTTGTATAATCAAATTGCATAACAAACCTACAATACTATTATTTTTCTTCTTTATTTTAATATATTAATATTATTGGATTCTTTTTTTATTTTGTCTTCTTTCTCATTTATATTTATAATGTAAGTTTATTGTCTTATTATGTTATGCGTGTATTATCGCTCATTGAAAATACATTAAGTGTTTTTGGGCTTAGTAATTTAAATATTGTTAAAGATAAAGTGAGCTGAAATTTAGAACAATTAGTCATTGTGGTATCTCTTGTGTTAGAAAAAAATAATAATAAAAAAGTGTTATAGAGACTATGTTTGGCTCGATACCTATGATTTTTGTAATTTTATTCTGTGCAGTGCATGGAAGATATACATAAAATATTATTGATTAAATTTTTTTAGCATATAAATATTTAATATGTTTTAATGAATTTACTTTTGAAAGAATTATATTTTTATTATTTTATTAAAGTATTTAATTGTTTTTTATATAATAACAACAAATGAATTGATGTAAATTTAATTGTAATATTTTAAAATATAGTGAAAAGATTTATTTCTGAAGTTTAATCATTATTTAGTTATTTTTAATTTGTTCAAGCACTTTTAGCTTTGTGTGAATAAATTAAATGATGAAATTATATAATCGTTTGTTTTTGGTGAATATAAAAGTTTAGGTTAAGAGTCAAGTTCATCCCAATTCAAAGTCAGAGTATGCCTCTGAGCTTATTGACCACTTAGAGATGTATTTATAAATCACCCAATATTACATTATTTGATAATCAAACCCAAATTATGATAATGCAAGGATTTATCATCTTCAATTTAATATTTGTAAAAAATATGTACAAAACCTTTTACAATTGTCACTTTTATTTTTCCATAGAATAATATTTAACTCAATATTAATCATATTTTGATAATTTTTCATTAAAGTTATTGAGCGTAAAATTCTAGTTCATCTTGTTATCTTATATATATGGTTATTATAAAATATTTCATATATCTTTTTGTAACATTAAATTATTCACTTTTATTATTATTTTAAAAAAATAAAATAAATTAAGAAAGATGTAAATAAAGAATATGGAAGTTCAAAATAGGATAAACAATATATTAATAGTAATTAAAAGCAACTTAAGAGAAATGTTATATAATAACAAATTTTAATAGATCATAAATAAAATTATGAGTAAAAATATTAAAGATTAGTATAATTTAAAAAGAATTTAAAAATTTAAAATTAAAAGAAAATGTCACATGGATAATGTAAAAAGTTTAGTACTATATATATAGATTGATTTGGATCGAAACCACGTGGTATAGGTAAGAATAGAGAAGGAGGCAATAAAACAAAAGTAAATTAGTTTAAAATAATCATGACAATAATACTTAATATATAGAATCTAAATCTGGCCTGTATGTAGGGCAGATTAGCAGAACCCACAAAACAAATAGCACAATTATTAAAAAAAATAGTTAGACTAAACTATCCTTTTTATCTCCTTTCATTTCCCAGTCCTTTTCTGTCTCTTAAATCCTCTCTTTCCCCTCAGTTCATTAGAGGTAAAATTAAAATAATAATAGTATTAATGCTCTATTAAAACTACTGATAACAAAAAATATTGGATAGAAAAAAATTTGCTAAATGGACACTTAAAAGTGAATGCAGAGAGTATTTTGACCTTTTACTTCACTTCTTAAAATATCAAGATTATTTAATCATTGTATTAATTATTGTATAAGACTCAAGAATGACATTTAATTTAAATGGAATATATGAGGGTGATTTTTTCATTACTTATATATATATATATATATATATGAGGTATTTCTAGCTCTAAGTATCATCCTAAAACTTGTTTCTCCAAAGTCTCCTAATTAAGTGTCACCCTAAACCTTTTTCCCATCTATCTAAGAATGCAACTTATTTGTTACTGTACGACAAACCTATTACTAGAGGTGTTCATAACTCGATTCGTCTCACCAACCCAAACTGGCTCGAAACTCATTGGAACAAGTTCAAGTCTTAAAATTTGACCCATTAAACTTTTTTGGGTATGGTTCGGTTCATACATTAGCCTGACTTGACTCGATCCAAAATAAAATAATTCATTAAAAGATAAATATTTTTTATAATAATTTGTGAAAAGTTATAAGATTTTAAAATTTAATTAATATATTTTATATAACTTGATGTTATTTTTATATTGATATAGTTTATTTTGAAACCTATATTATAAAATATCTCTTAAATTTTATTTTTACTTGTAAATTTTTATAACTTTACTTTGTATAATATCTTCACATATTGTTTGAATGTTGAATTGACCCGGTACATATATAGTTGGGTCATTATCGGGTATTGTTCAAGTTTTAAAAATTGGTCCAGTTTGAAAATTAAACTAGATTCTAGTTCTATTCAAGCCGTTCCTTATGCATCTCTAGCTATTACAGCTATTTAAAGACATTTTTAGGGAACATCTTAATCGTGAATAGTTATTTAAAATAAATGAACAACTTTTAGGATTTATGTTTAAAACTGTACTATTCAAAATAGGTAGGAGACGAAATTTGGGGGGAAAATGCATTTCTGAAACCTAAGAAGTCATTTACCCTTGATCAACCAAATAATATTATCACCTAGAATGAATTAATTAAGGAACCTTAAGTTTAGATTTGCGTAGTGGTTAAAGCATACGTACTTTTTGCTAATTAAAAACTTCAAAGGCTGTCTCTTTCGTTCATCTAGGTCCTAAGAGCAAGTATAGTTAGTTTTGTTTGGGATTCTTCTATTCGTGGGAACTCAAACAAAATGGATAAAACAGACAGGTTCACTAATTAGTATGTACTCATTTATCGTGGTGATAGTAATTGTTGCTTTGAACCTAAACAAAATTCCAAATTGCATATAGAGGGGCTAAATATTAAAGAGAGGCCTAGAGGTATCTTTTCCGATACTCATATCCATTTGCTTATCTTGCATGTTTATTTTTTGGGTCCCATAACGAAATTGACATATATATATATATATATATATATATATATATATATATATATATATATATATATATATATAAAAGCCTCATTTAGGTTAGAATAAATTATTTCTTTTCGTTACAGTTTATCTGTTAATTAATTAAGCTTAACACATATATTAATAAAATCATTTGGATGACTTTTTTTTGGTGATTTCATTTGAATAACTTTGACAACAGTAAAACCTAAATTAATTTTACAAATAATTGTATTGAAGTTTAAATTTGTTTATATTGTCTATTAACCACGTTGACAAATATAATTAATGCAAAATGACTTCTTTAGATTTGATTTTTTTTAATGCATGAATAAAGAATTTGAAACATCAAACAACCCAAACGACTATATATTGTGAAACGGATGAAATATATATTAACTTTAATTAATAAGGATTTATAGTTTGCACCAAAAAATGCTTACCAAGTTTTTGGTATCCATTCATTTAATTCTCAAATAAAAAACAGGTGCAATGGCATCAGGTATAACGATCCTGAATTAATGATGAGTTCATAATATTTTTTGTGCGCTTTTAATCAAAACCACTCTCACACAGGAAGATATAGAAGTAGAACCGTGCCTTCCTAACAATTGCGTTTTGGCGATTGTAAGCACAGTAGTACGGTGCTATTTTAATTCAACTTAAGATTCAAACACAAATTGAATGATTTTTATCGATATATATTCTAATTTATAACAGCATAAATAAATTAAGAAAACTTACGTCACCTTTTACTAATATAAACTTTTTTCATGCATTTTTTTATTTTCCAAATTTTTTTTTCTGATCTAAAGTCTCAGACATTTTTTTTTTTTGTTTTTTAGGTCAGCAGACATATCTTAGTCTATGCTTAGTTGGAGGGTAAAAATGAAATTAATGTATAATTTTATACATAAAACTCAATCATAAAAAACTTACCTCAATTTCACACTCCAATCAATTCTGAGTCTTCGTCTTGACTTTGGGCCTCTGGAAATAAGAAGTAAGATAATTCCAGAACGTAAAGCGTCTGGGGTGGCATGGGTCTCATTAATTGTAGCAACTCAATAATGCATATGGGCTAATGAGCTAACAACACAGCCAACTTTTAATTGGGCGCCTTCGGAAGGGTAACGTTTTCATTTTTTCTTTTAAAGGCTAACATGTATGATGACCAAAATAAAAAAATTAGTGTGCATTAATTTTTTTTTGTGCAGCACTAATAACATTTTTTTCGGAACATGCATTAATTTAATGATGTTGTTGATAGCCTCTGTAAATAATTTTAGAGCTATGCTAAATGATATCGTGCGAATTGTACAAATTCAAACTGATAAGCAGAGGTGGAAATAGTCAATGTTAAAATAGGTTTTGATTTAAATAGGACTGACATATATTCCTAGAAAAAAGCATGAGCTTAAATCTATTTCTTAACACAATCCTCTCTTAACATAAAGTTTATAAATAAAGTTTATCATTACAATTTTTAAAATAATAATAATAATAATAATATAAGAACACCAGCCCATTAGGCTCAATAGTTTATTTTCATTGCTTATAATCTAACATGTTATGCTATGCCAAACTAAGCCAAATAAAAGCTAAACTGGAGGCCCTAGCAAGTTGTTTGAGCTATTTTCACGTCCTTTAATTTGGTAAGAATAAAACAAACACAAATCATGACCAAACTAACGTGAGATAGTGAGATAGTGAGATGTTAAAAAGGTTAACCAATTACATCGTTTTTTTTTTCCTTTTTGTTACAACCAATTTCCCTAAAAATAAGATCAATTTCTCTTATTTTTGCTGTGGCATTAGTTTCGATACTTCTTAATTTGGATAGCATGATATCATTCGTGCATTTTAGATTTGAATCTTTTAAAATAAAAATAGTCATAGAATGAAAAAGTGGATAACTAATTAACCGCTTAAATCATTAACTTTTATTGTACGTGAATCCATCTTCAAAGGATCCGAAGGTAATCCTTCATTTTCTCAGTCACTTTATAATCTTCCTTTTTTTAATAGATTCAAATTCATATATTTTTTAAAAAAGTATATTTTATGTACCATGCTTATGAGTCCCTTATGGGAATTAATTAGCCAGATTTAAATTATACAGAGATAAAATAATAATTATTTTTAGAGTTGAATATATTAAATGTCTTATTATTTAATATTGAGCAAATTATCCTAATCTCTATTGAGATTTAGTGTAAATATAATCAGCACTCCTTTATTTTACAAAACTATTTCTAACCTACCCTGAAGTTTACTAAAATTACATTGACCTCCTCTACAAATACTCATTCGTTAATTTAAGTGATAAAAATAGGTAACATGAGACATATACATAATTATTAATGATAAAATTATAATATTTTAGCAATATTTAACATATTAATTGAATAAAATACTTTTTTGTTCACATGAAAATGGAACTTATAATTATAACTTATGATTAAAAAAAAGAGAGGTATTTTAGTTAATATATGTGTCAAATGGTATCAAAATATTACAATTTTATCATTAATAATCATATATATATATATATATATATATATATATATATATATATGTATGTCAAGTTATTTTTTTATTACTTAAATTAATGAATTACTATATATAGGGAATGTCAATATAATTTTAGTAAATTTCAAGGGAGGTTAGTGATAGTTTTATAAAATAAAAGGATATTAATAGTAGTTAAACTAAATTTCAAGAAAGGCAAGTGTAAATTACCCTTTAATATTTATTTTTTAGATCAATGCGGACAATCATCGGTAAGTTCACACATTGTTTTATCGGATTAACATTCATTTTATAGTCATATTAAAATTATTGCGGGTATATAACTATATTAATTTTTTTTTTGTCGAGACTGTATTAAATATAATTTGAACTAGTTAAATGATCATTAATTTAGAGTTCAATATATTTACTTTGAAATAATGGATAGTGGAAAATATTAATTAAATATTAAATTATCTATGGGACCACCAGTAGCTTCTATCAAACTCAAGTTTAAATATATGTGTATATATTTATTGCTTAGAATTTATTAATACTATGACGTATATTTGTTAATTTCAAACTCATCAATTTAATTTTATCTTATACGTAGATTGAATTTGGAACCGTTGTTGTAAATGCCTACTTCGGTTTGTAATGACTGCTTCTGGAAGGAAAGGCCGAAAAGATGTATGGCTAACAATGGTGAAACTTGGACTTTTTTACAGGAAAAATGATGTTATTGTATTTGTACATAATAATGTTAACTCACATTTCTTCAACCACTGAATATAAACCCTATCCTATGGGATGAAATATGACTTGACATGATCTCTTATTTTACATACTATAAATACAAATAAACATATTTTTACAGCTACATCGATCATTTGTTTTTTATATGAGTAGACTAAAATGCTTGACTCTGAATGCCAATCAAACGAGGATAGGTAGATCATATTAGCTGCTAATACCGAAATATATGTGTCTCACTGACTTTTTCGTCGCGGGATACGATATTGATTGGATGGGAAATTGATTTCTAACACCATTTCGAGTGTTGGGTATAAACTGTCCAAACACAATTATTATGACCACGACCTTCATGCATAAAGAATCAGCTTAATGCAATGCACCTAGCACGGTGGTTTTTGTGAGAATAGGAATTATATGCATCATTTATACAAGTCTACATTGGATTGATTCGTCATATATGTGTATACATAAAAGGAGTAAATGAATAAGGAGAACAGCATGTTTGGTCAGAAAAAGAAAAATATGCTGAAGGACGTAATATTTTCCCTGATTTTGGGTAATCTTATTCTCCTGCTAACATTGGTAAAAGTTTCTCTTTCAAATTAACCCTTGATCTTTCTTTCCCTCGGCTCTCTCTCTTTTTATTTTCAATCGATTCTTCAAGTAAGTTTTGTGAACGGAAATAAGTCGAGACAATCCCTTCTGTTGAATGTGCATTCGGAGAGGAAGAATTGCGATATATGGCGCGGGTCCGTTGTTGCTAATGGAGTTATATTTAAGAGATATTTACAAAAGGGTTTTGAAACAAAAGTTGACTGCCGTTCATTGGCTCCAACATGGGGCTTAGTCGTAGCAAACTAGCAATTGACTAAGAAATGTCTTTCACTATAAGATATAATAGGTTGAGTAAAGATTTGACTCTCAACAGCTAGCTTGGTTTATTTTTGGGGAGGCTTATATATGAAGAATACAACATTCTTTTAAAGAAGTTCCTGGCCTTATCTTTCTTTTTTCACATTAAATCTTACATAGGCGTGAAATTTAATGTTGTAGAACCTAATTAAAATTATTTCTGTGCGAAAGCTACTATGTCGCGTTTTATTTTATTTTTTATGTTAAAAAACACTTATCTATTAAAAATTGCATGAACTTCTAGATGTTAGTTTTGCGCCTAGTCAGCAAAGTGCCTGATTTGGAGTTCTTAATTTTCGTTCAAGTGATTCATTCCCGTGGGGAAAAAAAAAATCGAAAGTTGACGGGCTTCATCGGATAATTGAAAATAAAATGATGCGACGAAATCAAATTGAGGTTACGTGTCTACCATGTCAAGTGACAAGTGATGTTCGTAACTCGTCATCTAGTATATTAGATTAAATACAATTTGTGTTTTTTTTTCTTTTTCACAGTTCCTAGCAAGCTCAATACTCCCCACAAGGGGGAGGAGTATGTTTATCCTAATTTGTGCTTTTAGAAGTCAAGTACGCGCAAACTATAATTTTTCCCCCATGATCATCAATATTTAATTTACGTGTGTTTTCCTCGCTAGTATTACTAGGATATGGATTAAAAAATAAAGAGTAAATAACACAAACCATTATTAAGGTCTGCCTAATTGGCACTCCATCCCTTTTTTTAAAAAAAAAAAATTACACTCCATCTTGCTTGTTCTATTAATAATTAATAGTACTTATTGATAGTTATAATAATATGAATATGAATACTAATTATTAGTTATTATTATAACAGCTACAAATAATAACAAAATTTTAAATGAGAAGTCCTCTCTTTTCTTTTAAAATCAAAACCCATAAAGATATTCTTAGATGGGATATGTCTGATAAGATAAAATATGATGGTATAATAGCATATAGTATCTTTTTTTTTTTTTAATGTTGTATCTACCATTTTTTGAAATTAATTCTCATTTAATGGTATCATGCACGGCGTGTTCCGATCAGAGTGTGACTTTTAAATTTTGAACTTTTAGTTTTAACTATATCCACTCTAATTATACTCTATTTTGATGAGTGCATTTAATTGTTGTTAAAATATTATTTATTTTATAAGAATAATTTCATTGATAAAATCTTATAAAAAAATGATAACAATAAAAAGCAATTAATCATAGTTAGGATCGGAAAAACATATATTTATAATTATTTCTTAATATAAATAATTTATCTTTAATCAAAATGGAATAGTAAATTAACTGTGCATAAACTAGCCAAAATACCACTGGACTTCAATAAATTAACTGTTTCAAGTATATTGCATAATAATAATTAACTATTTCAAGTATATCATATATAATGAAATAGTACATAATATAATATACTATACTATGTACTGCTTCATTGTATATAATAAGTTCACATAACTTTCAATGCATATGTACATACTTGAAAATTAATTTCATAGTTCAAGTTCGAGAAGCTTTATATTGTTTTTTAAGATTTTAAGAAATAAATTTATTTATAATAATTTGTATTCTAAATTTTTATTTGAAAAGTGACCTTGTTTAAATATTTTTGAAGTATGTAATTATTAATAATAATGTAATGTTACATTCTAAAAATAAATTTAATTAGTATTTATAGAATAAAGCATGATTATTAACAATATTATTAATTTATGCTAAAAAAATTCTCCCTCTGAACTTAGCAAGTATAATGGTCATACTAAACACTACATTTTTCTTTTTGTTGTTTAGTTTAAGGTAAATAATTTATCAAAATTAAAAGTTTAACATAAATAAGATCTACTTAAGTTTTTTGAAATATATTTTTTTGAAAAACAAAATTCTTTATGTCACTAATATTTTATTTTTCGTAGACGACATCTATTAAATTATTGGAATACAATGTGATTTTTTGTAGACGATTATTATGAGCTATTTTGATATTAATTAAGTATAGATAGATTATATGTTTTGATGATATTTTGTATTTAATTAGATAGTCTTAGAATTTTGATTAATATGTTGTGATTGAGACTATTGTTATATTGTTCTATGTCTTTATCTTCATTTTGGTAGTGAATAATAATTATAAAAAAAAGATTGTTAAAAACATCTAAAAATATAATTATTTGAAGAACACATTTTAAATTAATATTAATTAATTAATAAATTTTTTAACAGGTCCCAATATGATTAGAAAAATCCATTAATTAAAAACATATACTAACAAGAGGGAAACAAAAAACCAATACAGGATGAAATCGCGTGCTTCTAGAAGAGGGGGGGGGGGTGGTAGATTCTTAACACAATTCAACAATTCAGGCGATTATTAATATTAATATACGAAAAGACTTCCCATAGCTAGTATTTGTCTAACATTTCACCCGCTTTTTCTGCCAACACAATTTTGTCGTACATATAGCTATTACCTAGATGCCACGGCTGCTCTCTCCAACCCCCACTATTTGGACCATAAGCAATTTCAAATGAGCAAGAAGGCAATCACTTTATTTTAAAATAACATATGGATCATGTGCTTGCGCTCTTGTTGACTTTGTCGCAACGTTGCTTGAAATGAGATAAGGAAATGAAAAACTTTTCTGCATTTTCTTTAATCCTCTTTCTTCTTTTTTTTTTGTTTTAAATTTACACATCAAATTATTATTTTATCTCATTTTGCTAAGAAATAATAGCTCAATGATGTTATAGTAGTTCTTTAAAACTTATGTTTGCAAAACAAATATTTATAGAATTAATATGAAAAACTTTCATGTTACTTCTCAACATGGATAACCTCCCTTACATAAGAAATAAACAAATCATAAATTTTATATCTTCATTTTTTTGGTGAAAGTTTCAAATTTCTAATGCGATAGTTTTTTCAGATCCATTATTGTGCGGGCATGTAAATATTATTTGAATTGTATTAAATCCAGCGAAATTCAAGTGCATGCAGTTCAACCAAAAATGGACAAATAACAATTATAGCTGAAATTAAAGAAAGCAAATCTTGATAAATCATCGGTAGTAAAAAAAGAAAAAAGCATTGATGAATAGTTAACTATAGAAAGGACTGTGCTATTCAAACACCCAAAATAGGTGCTTATTGAGACACCCATTGAATGTGATGTGATGGATAAAATATGTGGGATCCACCATTGTATCCAATGATTATTAAGTGGGTGACTCAATAAATACCTATTTTTTAGGTATTAAAATAATATTTTTGGTATAGAAAATATGCTAGGTAAATATTTGGTAATCATCAATCAACAGTTAATTGCACTTGAGTGTACCTTAGACTTGGAAACAGACCTTATCCACCTGTGCGTCGGTTTATAGCTGGTAAATATTGAGGAGGCAGACAGTTAAACGTGGGCGTTTGACAGCGTTGCAAATAGTCAAATACTAAGCAAGAATTCAGAAATAGAAATTGAAAAAGTATAAAAAAAAATTCAGAAATTGAAATACACGATTTTTCCAAGTTAAAACGCAAGCCACCAGATAATTCTCCATTTCCTTCGGAAGCTTCCCAAGACCCCCAGGCTATGCTTTCAGTAAATTAATTAAGTTAGTCGACGTTGCACGCCGTCTTTGACCAATGCCATTGCCATTACCACCCACCCTCCCTCTCTCACTTCAAATTCACCCTTCTCTCTTTTAAAAACCCCTTCTCCTCACTCACTCTCTTCTCGTATGACCAAATTCCCTCATTCCAATCCATTCACAATGAAGAAGGACATGTGGCTATGCTTCTTCATCCTGTTCTTAATACCTCTATCCGTTGCGCAAGCACAAAACAACGATGACACTCCTGACCCTAACTACCAGCAGCAGTTCAACCCTTCCCTAGCCATAATCATTATAATCCTAGTCGCAGCTCTTTTCCTCATGGGATTCTTCTCCATCTACATCCGCCAGTGCGCCGATTCCCCCTCCAGCAGCATGCTCCCTGCCTCCGCCGGCGGCGGCAGGTCGAGGAGGGGGGCGCGTGGCCTTGACCCGGCAGTCATCGAGACGTTCCCGATCCTCGAGTACTCCGAGGTTAAGATTCACAAGATAGGAAAAGAGGTGCTTGAGTGCGCGGTGTGCTTATGCGAGTTCGAAGACACCGAAACGCTGCGTTTGATCCCGAAGTGCGATCACGTGTTCCACCCGGAGTGCATCGACGAGTGGCTTGGTTCCCACACAACGTGCCCCGTCTGCCGAGCCAACCTCGTACCCCAACCCGGCGAGCCACTAGTGCCAAACCCCAACGCGCAGGACATCGAGGCCCAAAACGACGCCGTTGAGACCGCGCCAGAACAACAACAGCAACAGATTAACGCGGACGCTGAGAGACCCTTGTCGGAGCCAGAGTCCGGTGTGCTGGAGAAAAGTAGGACGCTGAACCGGAACCGCACGCGGGGGTCCCGGTCGAGCCGGAGGCGGCGGTTCCCTCGGTCTCACTCCACCGGTCACTCGCTGGTCCAACCGGGCGAGAACACGGACCGGTTCACTTTGAAACTGCCTGCGGGAGTGAGGAGGGAGATAATAAACCGGGAGTTGCAACGGGCGAACAGCTTGGTTGTGTTGCCTAGGGAGGGTAGCTCGAGGGTAGGGTACCGAACCGGAGAGGGAAGTAGTAGGGGCAAGACTGGGAGGCGGTTGGACCGGAGCTTCAAATCGGACCGGTGGGTTTTTACGATGGCCCCGCCGTTCTTGGTTAGGGGATCGTCGATTAGGTCCCCGAGGGTAGGTAATAGCGCCGGT
This sequence comes from Dalbergia cultrata, assembly GCA_031216105.1. NCBI lineage: Eukaryota > Viridiplantae > Streptophyta > Magnoliopsida > Fabales > Fabaceae > Dalbergia > Dalbergia cultrata. Next base: position 1,109,320 of record CM062353.1, on the reverse strand, counting down.
GAAGGGACCTCTTCCTCCGCCGCCGTCTCCGTCTCCGCCTTCGACCCTATTATGCCGCCGACGACCTTTGACTCAGCTCGCCCCCCGGTTTGATCGTCGGCGTTTGGGTTTTGTTAATTAGTTTTCCCAGGCTTAACAGACAACAGATTATTGTATTTATTTTTTTCTTTTTAAAATTTTTGGGGCACGATTTTGTTTTTCCACTTCTGGGTTTGTAAATTGTGTATAATAAGGTAAGTAACGTATTTCTAGCAAGGCTAACTTTGGAATTGGAAGGCACAGCTATTTAGTTTGAGCTCAGAATTCTCTCAGCATTAAGGAAGAAAAACAAGATGAGTTCATATTTCAGTAAAGAAAAAATAAGAGAAATATTAAACTGTCGTGCATGAAATTGGAAATTTCTGATTCAGACGGTGAAGAGGCGAATTGTGAATTGATGGAGTCAGTCTTTTAGAACGTTCATTCGTATTGAACACAAAGTTACAGAACATATGCGAAAAGTGGGAAAGATATTAAAAAAAAAAAAGGAAAAAAGAGAAAATAAGTTTCATGCAATTTTTATCTCTATTTTGAAAATATAAATAGAATAAATTGGTCCTTGTCTATTAAAAGGACCGTGGCTGCCTGTCAGATAACGTGCATGGAAGCTCACCTAACTTTTGCAAGGATGATGTGTTTGACTTAGTCTCCTAGTGGAGCTCAATTTTGCTGGATTTCTTTTACTGTGTTAGATTTTAGATCAATATATGTAAGATCCAAAAAAGATCTTAGGTTTAATTTATCCTCATCTAGAAATGCATAATCTAACTCCGAGAAGAGATTGAAATTTCAACAAGATATAGTTGACCGTGTCTGTCTTGTATTTCGTCTTTTGCACTAATTTCTTTGGGAGAGATTGGAGCGTTCATTCAGAAGAAAATGGGCAGCTTTAATTAAGTGGCGATGACATGCAGATTATTATGCATACTGATATTTTCATTTATAGAATTTGCTAGGGCTGTTTATAAATTTATTACATCAATCTTTTCTAATTTTATAAAATCCCAAAAGGACTGTTTTATTCAGTTGTCTATAAATTTATGAATTTATTACAAGAATCTCATTTAATGTTGTAAAATCACTGAAGTACTATCTTATTCATCACGCAATGAATACTGAACACGTGTTTAAGAGAAATCATGTCACATAACAAATAAAGAGAAGTGCAGATAAATATGACACAATACTTACGAAAATTATATTCTATTGTGCTATTACTATACACTTTAATAATATTGTTTATTTTTATGCAAAGGAATAGAGACACGAAAATTACAATTTAATATTAATTAAATTTAATAATTACATTGTTAAAATCCTCATTTCAATTTTGAAATGACGTGCACTTAACATTACTGATAGGAAAGGAGGCAAGGTCGTAGAATATAAGTTTGCGAATTTACGGGTTGGTGTCTCTGCCTCTTGGCGCTAGCTAGCAAATGTCTTCTTGCCCGGTTGCCCCAACGAACAATTAGGGTTTGGTCAGTTTGTCTTGTGCTCTGAATTGAGCTATGCCATAATGACAATTGCAAAACTACTCTATTGGTTGATCCTTTATTTTTCATTTGAAATCCCAATAATAATAATAATAAAATTAAATTTCAAATATGCTGTGTTGTGACTTGAGACCAAGCTGGTGCAATCACAATATTATTCCTTATGTAAAACGCTATAATCTGCAAGCAGCTATTGTTGACAGTCGCATAGAGCTCAATCAATACAAAATTCTTTTTTAAATTTCAACTGAATATAAAATTGTTAAATTCTTTTTAATGCTACTTAAATAAATTCGCACTTATAGATGGTGATGGCGAGTATTCCTTTTAACCCTTTATTGTAATCAGTTCGTTCCTTTCCATTCAAATCTTGGGGGTTTCCCAAGTTCCAAGCCTTGTGGTTGTGAGGGGACCAGTTCTAACTTCTTTTTCTTTTTCTTTTTATTTTTTTTGGTGACTGCCAGTTCTAACTTCTAATAACATAAGCAGTAGTGGTCAAGAAAGGGAAAAAAAGAAAAACGAATAGATGGGGTTCATGCTAACGACAGCTGTTGAAGGACCATTTATTGTTAAAAATTAATGACTCGCTTCATTAGCGGTTCTTAGTTTCATGCGTCAACGAATTTGCGTGAGCTATCACGGATCCTTTTACTTCAACTTGCAGCCGGCAACTGCTTATATTTTTTTGTCTTTCTAGTTCATTAGAATTATTGGTTAACAGTAAATTCCTTTCAAGTAAGTCAAACTTATCACGTATTCATAAATTGATATATCTAACACAGGAGTACAGGACACATAATCAATTTTAATTGCATTTCATTCCTTCAATTAATCAGCCACCCTAGAAATTGTTGCTGCCTTTGATTTTTTTCCCCCCCTCCAGTTAAGCTACTTTGTATTTTATCAAAATGTCCACCGTGCGGTTCTAGCAAGAAGTGAATATTGGTCATTTCAAATAAAAGAAATCAAATGATGAACTTCAAGGAGAATAAAAATTGATATACTAATAGTATTGATATGCTAATGGTAAATGCGATTTAAATGTTAGTAACGGATCCCCTGAAAAGTTGATAAGAGTCTAGATCAATAAGGTGTCCAGCACTTAACAATCTGAATGGAAGGGAGAATCTCAATCGCTGTCATTGGATCATAAGCTGAAGCGTAAAATTATTTCACTGGTTAGTTACTAATTCGCCCTTGGCTTGAGCATGGTCCTCTCGTGAGATTTAGGCGCTTGATTTATAACCCTTGTGGGTCTAACGCTACTTTATGGTCTAGCAGTAGTTTGGATAATGCTCCATCTTATTCATGACGGTGCCCCCTGCCTAGGTTTAAAAGCAAGAGAAAACTTGACCGGGCTTGAAATCAATCGACGTACTGATTTAAATGTTTAGAGGTCCGATCAATTTAACTAGAATATAATAAAATACATTTATAAATATATATAATATGATTCATTAGAATATACATAATATATTAAATTATTAACAGTAACATAACTAACATAATATATATAAAATTTTTCTAGTTTTAGGCTCACAACATGGTCACAAATCATTTGAAAATAATATTTATTGGCGACCAATTTGTGAGTAACAGAGAAGGGAGAAAAAGAATCTAACAATCTTTGTTAGTTTCCTTCTTCGATTTCCTTTTTTTCTGCCACAAAATATCAATATTTAATTTTGTAAAAGAAAAAAAAAAGTTTCAAACTGGTCTAACCAGTTTAGTTCACTGGTTTTTCAGGTTTTTCTCGATTTTGACCCGTTTTTTACTTCCTCCAATTTGTTTGAGCTTAAACGGAGCAGCTAGTGGTGATTGATTTTCGGTCAGACCGATCGAACCGGCCAGTCCGGTTCGATTTTCTTTTCCATGCTAGATTTAGACAATTAGACTTGACTTGACATCGAACATGTTTGGAAGAGGACAACTCCAGATCTATAGTGATCCAGACGCAGATTTCAGTCTGCAATTATGCAGGTTTAAATTTAACTACTTTGTAACCAAAAAAAAAAAAATTTAACTACTTGTTACAATACAATAAATGCTTCCTGTTACTCAGCAAAAGAAAGACAATATTCTGGTGGTCCTAGGCATACTTTAGAGGTAATTTGGGCAATCACCTTTTTTTTTTTTTTTTAATTTGAAACAGGGACAAAGTACAAATGTGAATGATACATACTACGGAATAATGCTAACCTGCTTGGACTCACTACATTACAGGCTGAATGTGAGGGATTCCCCAAAAGCATATAAGCGCAACAGAATTCCAGCTGGTCAAATATATCAATGGGCATTTTATGATTAGTTTAAAAAAATATGTATAGAAAGATCTTGGCAGCCAACCCTCAGATCAAGAAACGTGACTATTAACCAAAGAGAACTAGAAAAATAGACCCAAACCTCAGAATGCCGTGACATTATTCTAAGGATATTTACAACACATAGATCTTGTATTCTTGGAGACTGGAGGAACTACTTTTCTGGTCCATCTAAGTAAGTTGAAGACAGTCAAATTTGCTATGACCCAAATGTCTAAAATCGAGCTCTTTCCCACTTAGAAAGAAGATAGACCCAGGCAGCCCTCACACTAAAGTACGCTGCTAAGTTTTTCTTAATGTGGTCAATATTGGGATTTTAGAATTTGATGTCACACTAAACTCTTACATTGACTGAAATGAATACAAGTGATTTTGTTTGCCCTTACTGGCCTTTTAATTAGGGAAGTTTGAATTATCTATCAATTTTATTTTCTCTATGTTGAAAGGCTGAAGGGCAGACAGGATTCCACTGTTCAAAGTTGCCAATTTGATGATGCACTATCAAGCATGATAATTGCATTTTCGTCCCTATGTTTGTCCAATCACTGTTGGCAATCTAGAGGAACAAAATCATTTGCCTATGGGCAGTTGCCTTTTCTACTTACAAACAGAATTAATGTATGCCCACCCAATGGCTTGGACTTTTATGAAACCTTATGGAACTAGATGCACTAATAGAATACGGCAGGGTTCCTAACAAGTGGTATTAGTGATTGTACAACATCTGTCATTAACGGTCTGTAATCAGCTTCTGGTTGTATGCACATCGCTGCAATTGCAGCTATCTGTAAAAGAGTAAGCCAAAACAGTCGCAGAAAGCAAACAGTTAGTTGATGGAATACATATCATTGATTCATCAACCGACTAAGATGATAATAATTAATAACAATTAATGACTGAATGAAACGAATTTTGACCTGAACTAAATCCTTCTTTGAGTACTGTCCTCGTAGAGCTGGGTCAACCATTTCCACCACTTTTTCTCTGTTTGTTAACCTTGGAAGGGCCTGATTAATAACAAAGATAGTACAAGTTACGAACAGTTTAACAATTGCTGCAGTTCAGCCATTTTTTTTTCACTCTTATTTGAATGTAGATAATCGTTATGAAATTGGAAATTGCAGTGCTATCTACTAACCCAAGAGACAAGAACATGTTCTCCAGGGGGCCGTTTAATATCAACCGGTACACGTCCTGTTAATAGCTCGAGAAGAACCACACCATAGCTGTAAACATCTGACTTTGTAGTAAGCTTGCCTGTCGAGGCATACCTACAATGTGCCCGAATTAATTATTGGACTAATTAAACCTATGCTATATATATATATATGTTTTATCAAACAAACAAGTAATATCAATAGCAGCCTTCAATATGAAATTTATGACATTCTGAACAAGAGTACCGTTGTTTAAAAACAAGTTGTGTACACACTATTTAGATACATGGAGAACCACGTTAAAGTGATTGGTAATTTCAGACGGTGAATCTACCTTCGAGAATATATACAAGGAATCATGTGTTAGGAATGCTAGTTATAAATTTTGCTTTAATTATTAGTTACCTTTAATGCATACCCTGCGTTCATTATAAATGTAACTGAAATCTTTTGTTCTTTATACATTTTATGTCTAAATGATGTGTAAAAAAACATTACAGTATGTTATAGGGACTTGACTGTATCATGACATGTACATGGTTGTTTCTTTAATCCTCAACATTGCAATTTTATGTACATGGAAATTTTGTTTTTGTGTTGTTGTTTTTTTTTTTTTGGGGGGGGGGGGTGAAGGAAGATAAGGCAAGGTAAGATGTGATGGGTTACTGCTCTATTGAATACTCACTCTGGTGCCACGTATCCTGTGGTCCCTAACACACGGGTGGAGATTTGACCGTTGATTTTGTCTGATCCCGTCCTAGCCAATCCAAAATCTGACACCTTGGCACGAAAGTTTTGATCCAATAGAACATTGCTACACTTGAAGTCACGGTGGATCACAGGGGAGACAGCATGTTCGTGCAGGAACTCCAGAGCCTTGGCACAATCAAGGGCTATCCTCATTCGGGTCCACCAATCCAACGGTTGACTTTGGCTGTTATTAGGGGGGTGGAGATGGTGATGGAGTGTGCCATTATGCATGTATTCAAATATCAACACCCTGTGGTGTTGGTCCGCACAATAGCCTAGCAACTCCACCAAATAAGGAGACTGCAAGCGGCTCAAGAGATCCACCTGCAATGAATCAATATTGAATTCCAAGTAAACTATATTAAAAGGAATGAAATTTCATTTAGTCACCACACCCATGTGCAAGGATTTGAATAAGAGTCACCATGTGAGTTGGCAAATGGCATGTAGCAAATCAGTAATGCTATCAGATAAGATAAAGAGGGCTTTATTTGCATCCCAATTTCGATGGTCCCGCTAGCTCTTGATAGCGAGACTTAAAAATAAGAGTCACAGAAAGTCAGAATGTGTCACGGTCTCGCCGCTTGTATTTCGGAGGCCAATGAATAAGTTAAATGCATTTCGACCATTCAAGAACACACAGATTATTAGATTGTTAATCAGGTGTGGTTACTGAAGAAGACTTTTAAATTTTAATTGAGGAGCTGGATTGAAAGTGACGAATCAATACCCATGCTTGAGTATTGAGGTTGTTGCCCCCTGATAGCACGTAGGAGTTCATTTTCACATTAAAATAACTTGTCTCCTTTCTTTCTTTAGCAACAGTTTAAACTTAAATAAGATGATAAAAAACGTACCAATGTACCTGAACAAGTGGATTAAATGCAAGGAAAGGATACACACAAACACAAATTAAAGGGAGCAGGTAACAACAAGTACTGACATTTAAATCTTGGCTACCAAAAACAAACGGAGATATTAAATGAAACTGACTCACCTCTATTCTGAAGGCACGCTCCCCTTGCTTACCTTCCCTGCGCATCAGTTTAATTGCAGCCAAAGTGCCATCACTTAGGATTCCTCTATACATCAAACCAAAGTTGCCATTACCAATCACATTTGCATCACTGAATCCACCCGTGGCTACTTCTATCTCCTTATATGTCAACACTTGGACTGCTCGAAATCTAGGTGCTGCTGCCAGTGTCATGTTCTGATTTCCTCCATGAAGACACCCTCCCTTCACATCTGCAATCAATTTTCAAAATCATATATATATGTACGTACACCCTTCAAGAGAATTTTTTTAATTAATATCTGAAAACAATGAAAATATGAAAAATAATAATAGCAAGTAAGATTTAAGAAAGTGTTTTGAGTTTAAGAAAGTGTTTGCAACTAATTGAAATTGTTATTACCTGGGCTAGAATTTAAGCTCAACGCTGTTGAGGCATTGGAACCGAAACCTGTGTCATGAAGTGCTACTCTGCTGTTATCTTTGCATGCTCTATTCTTGGTGGTTGATTTTAGACGGCGGAGCATGAATACAACCAGAAAGATGGCAAGTAAGACCGTAAGTGAGCCGAGCGCAGTGATGGTTATGAGAATGGTTTTGGAGGGGAAATTTGCATGGTGTTGTTGTTGGCTGTGGAACTTATGGCTTTGAGAATGTGAGTGTTGGCCTTGCTGAGTTTGGTTCTTGGTAGGAGCGGTTGGTGGCAGTGCAGGTACAGCGGTAGTGTTAAGTTCCATGAGTGACCACACCTGACACCACAGAGAGAGCAAACCAAGAAAGGAAGAAATTTAATGGGTTTCTGTTTTAGGAGTAAAAGAAGGTTAGGGTGGGAAGGGGGAGATCACATAAGAAAGTGAGTGAGTGAGAGAGAGAGAGAGAGAGAGAGAGAGAGAGATGAGTTTTCCTTTGTTTATGGAAAATGTTAGGAGGGTGCAAGTTTGTATTTGCCAGTTTTGAGTAAATTTGCTTCCTTTGCTAGCTATACGAGGGCAGCTCATTCTTTAATTATCTCTCTCGTGAATAGTATTATTTAAGTGGTTTTGGTGCACTTCATTAATTCGTCTACCTTCTTCAAGGGAATTGTCTCTTTCCATGCAAATTTTACCCTGAGTGATGTCATTGGTATATAAAGGATTAGATATTAAAAGTAGACCATTTAATCGAAAATAGAGAAACACAACCATATTTTTCTTTTGAATAACTATTTTTTGTTTGCTACGATCCATGTACAAATAATATTATTTTTATCATCAATGAAGGTAAGAATATTTGATTAAGATTTGGCTCATATTCCCACAAGAACATGAATTCGAATCTGTTTACCAATATGAGAACCTCATTAGTGGAGCAATATATAATGTCTTCTGGAAATCCTTGAAAATGTTCGATCGTCCCTGACTTTAGTGGAATATGCTACACCTTATCCCACATAAACTTTTGTTAGTAGAAAAAAAAAAAATAATATTACTCTTACCGAATCTCAAGATTTTGCACGTTGGACTCGAGTCACTCGGCCATGCTAATTCCCACTAATTATTTCCTAATCATAGATGATTTGCTTTGCTGGACCCAAAAGATCTCATTCTTCTTTGGAGGAAAAAGACAAGAGGATAACTCGTGCTTTTAGTTGATCAACAAGTTTTATATGTATGTTATTGGTAGGAGATGTCTGTGTCAGGCCATTCGACCAACAGGGAGAGTGAAGTCATGAGGGATGGCCTACCTAGCGAGGCAACTGTGCCAACTACCATGGTGGCATTCTCATCACTCACTACCAAATAATAATGCTCCTTGGTGACCTGCTCTACACAAAAGCAGAGTTAAACGTGTGCATGATTGCCAAATCGAGTAAATCATTTTCCATATGAGGGTATATATATATATATATATTCCAATCTGGTGAATTTATGTATTATATCACCTGGTTCTGAAGACTACCTGAAGAAGGGACAAAAGCTCTTGCCTTCAAACGCTGCAATTAACTCATCCAATGAAAGGAATTTAAGTAAGCCATTGCAAATTAGCAATGGCATCATTGTTCTTTATTTCCCACACCTAGGTCTTAGATATCTTCTTTGTAATATAAACAGATTGAATGGATATAAAAGGAGAGGGAAAAAAAAGCGCATAAAACGAAGTCTAATTTTCTCCCATCGCAAGCATAGAATTTATTTATACATATAATACATATATTAACATAATTTCTTGTAATAAAACAATAAGAACATGACTGATAAAGTATTTGATTTTGATGTTTCCTTTCAAGTCACTTACTTAGCTTCATGTCCAATCCTTATCTCAAGTCTCAACTACCGGAAATGATTCATCAAGTATTTAATTCATTCATGCTCATATATTCTGTCTGCCCTTATGTAACGAACAAAGAAATTAAAAAAGAAACCATTCTACTGACGCTAGAAAATTGAGAAACGCCTTGAAAGGTGAGGATAATCCCGTTTAGAAAAGCCAGAAAATTCCTAAATAGAGAAGAAAAAAGAAAAAAAAATGAGGAAATTTAGGGCATTTGTCAACTTCAGCTACAGCGAATCGGCCTTGAATGGTAGTTGCAGGCTTGCAGCAACAGAAAACTAATTTGTAAGAGCAGCGATGGTCTTAAGACTCGAGGTTGATAATTTGATATGATATAATATCATATGGCTCTGCAGACAAATTTAACATGATAATAACCTGATCCATGGCCTTCCTCATATTTAAAGCCAAGAAAAATTATAGTTACATATTTTTTATTTGCTTACAACTCCCACTACTTAATAATTACCTACTGATATCCCTACAATAACACCTGTCCTCATTAACATTAACATGCCCCTATAAAAAGCCAATAATTTAGCTAACTCTGCCTGAAAATGAGGGAATGACACGACCAACTGAGAGTTTCCAGATCTCTGCCTGTCAGGGAATATTGCCAATCATATGACTCCAAGGCACATGCATTCTATTTCTATCATCCGAGAATTCAAGCCCCTCATCATAAGAGAGCGCACAAAAATGGAAAAAAAAATTTCAATGTTCATTTCAAACCAATGCTCCAGAGACTAATAAGGTCAGCTTATATCATCAAAAAGAATATATTCATTATATATGGCATTTTGCATCAATGTATTAACCTTAATCAAGCAGTGAATGTATTTTTACATTTTAACCATTTCCTGCTACGAATAGTTCAGCCACTAATGAAGTATGAACATTAATACATGATACTTGTAGGCTAAGTCACAGCCAAACTTTGAATGTATATACTATGCATCAATAAAAATGTTTCTGTCCACCGGTGAATTCTTCAAGCTCAATTTGATGATTGTCCGATATCTGTCTTCATTCACAGCAGCAATATTGAAAGGTTTGCCATGCCGTACTGTTTCCCATATGCTACCTGATCCAGCAGAAAAGAGATTCCATACAGTTAAACGTTATACAGTCATCGAGCGAATATAATAATCTTGGTCGAAAAAAATGTTCCTCCAGCCTCAAATTGCTGAAATCATCTAGTAACTGTAATTTCCGATGAACATATCTCAGTGAACAAAATTAGAGAGAGAGAGAGATAGAGAGAGTGAGTTCTCCTCAATTTCCCTTTTGTCAATGCACTCCAACGAAATTATCTTAGAACAGAAACAGGCAGGCTGGAGGAACGCGGGAGGATGTCGCGCTCAAGCCCAGGAAGCCCGCGGAAGCGGGGCGCTACAGCGCTCTCATCTGATGCGTGTTGCGCTACAGCGCGGGAGGATACTGAAACGGGGCGCTACAGCGCTCTTGTGTGATGGCTGTTCGCTACAGCACGGGAGGCGTGACCCGCTAGCATGTGTCAGTGTTTGTAATCCGCACTGCGGCGCGATGCTCCAATAAGAGGCCGCTGTAGTGAGGTACGTGACGCGCTCGAGCTTCTATTGTGTTGCGCTCTAGCATGGGATCCGCGCTGCAGCGCGATGTTTGTTGCGCTACAAAACAAAGAGGCCGCTGTCGCGAGGCATGTCTCGCGCTCTAACATGGCAGTACGCGCTCAAGCGGACGTGTAGGAAATGAATCTGCGCTTTAGCGCTCTGTGTGTCGTGTTGGATTGCACAAAGTTTCAGAGGTCATTTTGGTCCAAGTCAAAAAAGAGCCACAGACATGACCAAAAACAAAAAGATGCTGAGGATAGCTAATAAAACATGCAGAGTTGTGGCCCATTGAGGTGCAAAATAACTAGATGGGGACATTCTCACTTTTGGGCACTGCCCGTGGGCCTCATGGGCCAGCTTGTGTGGCAATGACTGGGCCTCCTATGACAATCCAGGAAAGCAGTGCTTGCCTCAACAACATGGCCGTCTGTGGAAGTAAAAATAAAAAATGTAACTCAGCATGGACCGAAAAAAAAAAGAGGGATTATTACAATTATCTTCCTTCAAGTCTTTCAATAATCCACCTGCCCCCTCCTAATTGTTAAATGAACACCTACCTTCCTTAATTTATTTGCTAACATTACACAAGCATCCCTTATGATGAACTGTACATGAGTTTTCATTTTTGAAAAATTGAAAATACACACAAAATGGCTTTTGTACCCTCAATTATTTTCTCAATTTTAACTTGACTGCCACTCCATCATATTCGATGTAGAAATACAACTTCATCCTCTCATCCTTCTCCCCCCATAACAATAATTCTTTTTTAGAATTCATGTATAGATTTGAAATGTATATTGTGATCAAAGAATTCCAGTATTAAACTGATTTTCATATTATGACTAAGTTCATGAAATGAAACAGTTTGTGTTATTTTTTGTTAAGATGTTTTTCAGAGCTATATATATTAAAATATTTCAGTTTTATGAATTCAAATATTATGTTTTCAATGGAGAAGTTGATGATGAGTTAAATTTAATTACGTTTTGAGAATAAAAATCATGTTATTTCATACAATCAAAAAGTCACGTTACGCAGGAGGCTTATGTGGAGGTCTAGTCCCTCATGTGCTAGTTATGTTCTCAAATTGGATCGTGACAGGTAAGTCCTGAGAGATTTAGGTAAGTCCTTCGAAAAACAAAAGGAAACCTACCAATAGAGTACTTGAAGTCAATTAAAAAGAAGAACAATAATTAAGTAATAAATTAATAGTTAAAAAGCAAAGACTAATTCTTTAATGATAATAAATTAATAGTCACAATCAAAAAGATATTCAAAATATAAAATATAATAATTAGAATTAATATTTAACATAATATTGAGATATATTCACAAGATAATGTAAATGATTTATCCCTAACCGCCAAGAAAGTAAAGAGACAGAGATGTAAAGTCCTTTTTTATGATACTTGCCTTGGTTAGTGTGATATAAAAATCTAGCTTTATTGTCACGATGTTCAAGAGTAACACCAAAACGAGAATTCTCTAAGAGAATACCTTCGACTATGTGTAAGAGAAGTAGACCAAAGAAATTAAAGTGAAAGATTAAAAGTAAAAGTAAATTATATTCACCTCCCCTAAGGTTTATGAAAATACAACTTATATCCTCTTTAGTTGTCTAACCTACACTCACACCCCCTCTGATTATTAAATTTTAAGTGTTTATATTACACTTATACCCCCTGCAAATGAAACACCATTAGTAAACTTAACAGAATGACATTTATGCCATATTAAGAGGTTCCTAATTAATGAAATCACAAAAAAACTCATATACACCCTTTCTCAATTGTTAAAAAACACAAATCCCCATCTTTCTTCACTTGCTCGATCGACACAAGAAGCACAACAATGAGCAAGGAGAAGCATGATAGATGAAAGTGGACCCTAACCATTGACCAAAGAAGTGACAAATTGAAATGCAAAAGTCCTAATTAGCATGTAGTAATAAGGGTCATAAATTTATCCACATGGTTAACAAATTTTTGAAATTTCTTCCACAACATAACCGCCAAAACCATCATATTACTTACATAGATCTAAAAAAGGGGTGTAAGAGTGTGTGGTTATCATACCATTTAACTAAATCTAAAACAAACCCACTCTCAAGACAATAATATAAGCCAAAAGGAGTAGTTTTTTTTTTTCTTTTAGATTACCAAATCAGGTGCATGAACAAAATGAACGGGTGGAGCTGATTCTTCAAGTGAGTAAGTGTGGTCAAGTGTGAAGTATAGATTATGGTCAAGTGAGTAAGTGCAAAGCATCGTGACCGAAGTGGAAAAGAGAAAAATAATCAACAAGAATAGAAAGTGTAACGCAGTTGGTTTGGTAAGCACATCAAGAGATGAAGCATGGATTGGATTGGATCGACTAAGAGTGGGTAAAAGTAAGGGTGATGAGATGAGAAGAGAAGATGAACCAGAAGATTAGAGAGGAATTTGATAATAGAGTTAAAATTTGACTATTAGAGGAGGTGTGAGTATAGATTGGACAACTAGAGAAGGTGTGAGTTACATTTCCATAAACCTCAAGAGAGCTTAGTGTAGTTTGCCTTTAAAGTAAAGAAATTAGAATCATAAGAAGAATTGCATAGCATCCTCTACTGATGTTTGATTATGTTTCTATAAAAGATATATAGCGCACTATGTATATTTTCTGTGTAGAGAGGAGGTTTGTATCATTTTAAAATCTAGAAGAAGTAAGTATATATCAACTAATCTTAAAAAAGGTTGTTGAAGTTTGCCTAAAAAAGCATGACAGTCAAAACGAGCCAATCTTGTCGGGCTGACCCGTTTATTCTAAAAAACAAAATTTGAGTTGGACCCACAAATTTCAACTCGTTTAATATCAATCGTATTTAGCCTATACCGTTTAGCCCATGGGTTAAATAAGCCAGCTTGGCAGGTAAACAGGTAGCCCATTTAATATTTTTTTTATATATTTTTAATCTTTTTGTCCAGACTAAGCCCAAACTTAGTCCATCTGCCATCCTAAATTCAACCCACTAGTGCCTACACTAAAAATCAAAATGAAAACTTAAGCCCAACCCATCACACTCTTGAAAAGAAAAGAAAAAGACCCAACTCACCACACTCTTTAGATATATTTATTGCAGTGATAACCAACCTAATTAGCCGCCTGAGAATTAAGGGATGTAGAGAGAATAGAGACGGAGGTCTGAGCCCTTGCACTACTGCCTTGCTCCTTTCACTTTGTTATCCCCGTGATGCTTTACTGTTACCATCGCATTGGGATGTGTTTTGCAAATATGCTTTTACTTTTGCTTCTTCGTCTACTTCTGCTTCTGCAAATTTGCTTCTCCTTTTTTTGCATATCTTATTATTATTATATTTTGTCTGGGATCTACTTTTGCTTTGTCATTTGACTTTTGCCACTACCTAAAAAAAAAATATAAACAAAAGGCCTAGTACTTTCGCTCCTTATTTTTTTTGGTTTCGGGAGGGGGATTTTTTTTTGGACGAGGTGGGTTGAACACCCTCCAGTTCTGCTCGGGGCTCGAACTCAGTACATCATTCAACAGAGGCAGTTGCTTTTTTCAACAAAGGCAGTAATATTTTGATTTGCAAGAAAATGGTCAGCCTGTTTATCTTGGAGGACTAAACGGACTAGACCTAAATGGTTTGGCCCCCCAATTGACAACCCTAGAAAAAAAAGAGCAATGGACATAGAACTCTAGGTCGGATATCTACCAACAACAATAGCATGGGCCAGATGTGCCCAATGGATTAGGAAGATCCAGTAGGAACGAATAATTACCTAGTGCCTAAAATGGGGGAACAATCCCTTTTGTACAAAAAAAAAAGGGAATAATCCCCAAACCAAAAAATCAAAGTAGGGCAACTCTCACAATAGATCTTGAGCAATGAGTATCATGGTAGTGCCCACTTAATCCCCCCCCCTCCAAAATAAACCAGCAATCATCTTCCTTTTCTCTTGTCTATTTCGAGGGGGTTGGCCCTATGAAAGTGGACCAATCCCTTCATATAGATAGTCTTTTCTTGTTTTTTTTTTTTTTTTATGTTTGTCTTTTTAACATTCTCATTACATAAGGGTCTCAGTGTTTTTCCATTTGGGATATCTTCTAGGATGGCAGCTCTTTTGGAGTCATTTGATAGAAAACGTAGAACAACTCAATTTTTTTAATAGATCTCGCAATTGCTGAAATGAAAAGTTTTATTTTCTTGTGGTTATTTGTACCCAGTAGCTGTTCTTTTTTAGTTCTTCTAAAATAAAAAGTTTTATAAGATAAGTAAATACAAAATTATTTATGATTTAAATTAGATTGTATGTAAATTTAATTAAAACTTTTAAAGGTTAATAATCTCTCACGTTCTAACTTTAATTTACTAAGACTTTTACTTCACATGACTCGAATTTCGCTTGTGTTCATATGAAAAGAAGGAGTCCAAGTTTAGTAAACATGTTTTATTATTATTGTTATTATTATTAGAGTTTAATTTTAATATACTGATAGTGTAAAATAGTTTTACATTATCATCCAATCAAAATATGTAATTTGAATAACTTTTCAGATAGTAAATATAAAAGTGAACTATCATAGGTGATGTGGTAATACATAATTAAATAACTGCGTAAAAATTTTTTACACGCATGTCAATTAAATCCTTATTATTAACGTAAACGTGTTGTTTTAGCTTCAAGGCATAAGGTACAGAAAAAATACATTTCGATATTTAATTACGTGTTATGTGTGTGTGTGTGTATATATATATATATATATATATATATAGACCAAAAAATCATAGTTACGCGTTATGTTTCTCGTTCTAGCGGTACCTGCCTCAGTGACCACTAAGAATCGCGAATTTCAAGGAATATATGCAAGATATATAGTAAAATACCTTGTTACCGAAATGATATATGAAAAAAAATAATCGTGCATGCTTCCTGTCAATTGGATAGCTGTCCATTTTAAAGAACATTTAGTTAAACTATTTAAACAAGTCACTATAAAATTTGGATAAATATAACTCAATTACTTGTATATTGACGTTTTGAAAAATCTTTTGAAAATAAAATCTATACAAATATCATTAGTTATCATAATATGGATAGACTATATATATATATAATGTTTGTGTTTATTTGCTGTTCCTTTTTGGAGGATATGTTGAATTATTGGAGCCCATGCAATGCATTGAGTTCAGATACGTTGTCGGTTGATTCGGCGTAGCTCCTAGTACTAACATAAAGTGGTCCATGCCAAAAGGAATGTCATTGCATAAATGCAGGACAAATCCGATTACTGCCACCGCTGCAATGGAAAGAGATGTATTAGTAAACGAATACATAATTGGCTTCGTCTTGCAAACTAATGCAGTAATATGCCCATTTTAATACAGAGTTTGGGAGTTCAGTTAATGTAAATATATATCACTTTCAATTCATCAGCTTTGAAATTTGATTTTGGAGATTCAAGAAGGCTATAACCTCGTGCCTTTCAAGCTTCGATCAGCCGGACCCAGATATTATGATCTCAAGGATGATCTGTGTGTTAAGTGATGCTTAGGTACAAACTCAAAATAAAATTGGAAGCCCATTGTTTGAAATTTTCTTGTGTGGATGACAATGAGTTAGGTCTGCCCCTGCTATCAATTTGAAAATTTTCTTGTGTTAACTTATGCTTGATGTCATACCAGTTTTTCTAATTTTCTGCTATAAATAGATTACTGCATTTGAATTTGACAATAATCCATTAAAATTGATTGTTAAAAAAAAAAGGCCAACTAGCTTTTTCTGCAGACAATATCAAATCTAGCCAAGCAGTATGTTCAGAAATTGCCCTGGCAAACACTCAAAACAATTCAGTTACCAGTGCAATGCACGAACACCACACGGCTCTCCCCTACGAGAAACAAACCGATGAGAACCGCATGCCAGCAATGCAACAAAGCTTTTCTTCTCCGTTGCCAAGTACCCCCCCACACGTTTATCAACCCTTTGTTTTCTTTCCACCAATGTTAAGTTCATCTTACTCACCACCCTTAACTCAAACACATCCAAACCAATGTCACAAGCTAGCTAGCTCAATCACCAACCGTACGTGCCAAAAGACACGAACCAGAATCTCCCTAGCTAACTGGCAATCCATCATCACTTCTCTCATGTATATGATAGTAAATATGAAATATATATAAGAGACACAAATTATTCATATTTTTTTTATAGTACAAATATCTTTAATATGCATATAAAATCCAGACGCTTTCTTGTCTATATATATATATATATATGTATGTTGTAGGCAATCCACTAACAAAACCATTATATTCCGATCCAATCTTTCTCACATGGCTTCCATCCTCCATTTTCTGGTCCTCTATCTATCTTGCTCTCTCCTCGTTTTCCTATCCGAGTCACAAACAGAATCCTTGTCTCGATCACGTGATCCCGGCCGTCCATCCCGCGGCTCCCCTTCTTACAACAACAGAAAACCAAACCTGCTTGTTCTACCCGTACAACACGATGCCGCCACTGGGCTTCCATGGGCCTATGTCCACAAGAGAACCCCTTTATTGCGAGTCCCAGTGCTGTTAGACCTCAACGGGAACCACTTGTGGATCAACTGCGAGCAGCACTACCAGTCCTCAACCTACCAAGCACCCTTCTGCCACTCCACCCAGTGCGCCCGGGCCAACAGCCACACGTGCCACACGTGCGTCTCCGCATCCAGGCCCGGCTGCCACAACAACACCTGCGAGCTCATCTCCTCCAACCCAGTCACCCAACAAACCGCCATGGGCGAGCTGGCCCAAGATGTGCTCGCCGTCCTCGCCACTCGCGGGTCCAGGCTGGGCCCAATGGTCACAGTCCCTCAATTCCTCTTCTCCTGCGCACCTTCCTTGCTGGTCCAGAAGGGCCTGCCCAACAACGCTCAAGGTGTTGCTGGGCTGGGGCATGGGCCCATTTCCCTACCAAACCAACTCGCCTCACACTTCGGGTTCCAACACCAATTCACCATGTGCCTCTCCCGCAACCCAACATCGAACGGGGCTATAATATTCGGTGACGCACAAAACAACCTCAACCTGCGTAGAAACAACAACCGTAAGAACATCGATATTTTCCGTGATTTGGCGTATACCCCGTTGGCTATTAGCCCACAAGGAGAGTACTTTATCGTACTCTCTGCCATAAGAGTTAACCAGCATTCCGTGTACCCAGTAACCCCATCGTCAACATCTAGGTCTTCATCCTATGCCCTAGGGGGTGTCGGAGACACGTTGATAAGCACAACAAACCCTTACATGGTGCTCCACCGCAGCATTTTCGAGGCGTTGAAACAAGCTTTTGCTAGCCAGATGCCAAGGCAGGCGCAGGTGAATGCGGTGGGGCCATTCGGGCTGTGTTTCGACTCGAAGAAGGTGAGTTCGGTTTCAACTCCTAGCGTGGAGCTTGTGATGGAGCAGAACCCAGAGGTTGTGTGGAGGATCACTGGGGAGAACTTGATGGTGCAGGCAGGGCGAGGGGTGACGTGTTTGGGGATTGTGGACGGAGGGTTGCGTCCTAAAGCAGCGATTGCCATAGGCGCACGCCAATTGGAAGAGAACGTTGTGGTGTTCGACCTTGCCCGGTCGAGGCTCGGGTTTAGCACTACTTCACTGCAATCGCGCGGGAACAAGTGTGGTTATCTCTTTGACTTCACCAATGCTCATCGACAACCATAGGTGGCTCTTACTTATAGAGTGCGTGCTAATAATAATAAGACTCTCGGAGAGAGATAGAGTCACTCAAAAGAGTTTATGCTTAATTGTCCCGTAAGCATGTAACTTGTTATGGTTGAAATATAAATTAATGAATAAAAACTTTAACTAAATAAATAAATAAAAATGCATGTACCAAATAAATAAATAAATAAATAAAAATGCGATCTGTGTTGCGATGTTAAGAATTTACGTTTTTCTTTGTTAAACCTATGACACGACGATGATTATCAAGTGCAACATAGAATGGCCGAAAAAACCAGGTTCAAAAAGCTTAAACAAATGCACTTAGGATACATATACTGTATTATATTGTTATGTTAATCATTGCCCCCATTGCCTACTTAAGCAAGCAACGGAAAATTGAACGAGTGTTACGGTATAATTTTTATTTGGATAAATTATAATGAACTCTCCAATTCATTTCAACTCCCTTTTAATTGTAAAATTGGTGCCTCCCTCCTCTATATTACACAATAAATAGTACATCTAGGAGAGATCAATATTATCTAGATAAATAGAGAGGAATTAAAGTTAATTTTATCAAATCTTAAAAAAGGTCAGTATAATTTTCCATTTTTATTTTTTGTTTTAATATATTTTTTCATTTTTACTCGATATGATATTGTCTAAACTAAAGTCATATTACAAAACAAACGTCTACGTTACTTTCTCTGTCCCATAATATTTACCACCTTGAGAAATCTAAAGAAATTGATATATTAAGAATAAATTACTATCAAAGTACATTATTCCAAAACTAAAAGGAGAATGGGACGTTATTACAAATATATCGGAGCAGGTTAGAAATCAGCCGATTAAATAATGAATTTGATAGTTTTTACAATTTTGGTTTTGAATTCTTCTCTTTGATTTTTCACTCTCTATTGTTTAAAAATTTTGATTTTAGTTTTCGTTAACACCATTTACATTTTACATTGGTTATCGGTTAATAAATCCCATCTATTGACAGAAGCTAAATCAAAACTCTTGAAAAAGCGGAAAAAATCAGATAAAACTGAAAGATAAACAAAAAAAAAATTTGACTATATTCTTAAAGAAAAAAATATATTTTGTTCTTTTGTTTTGTTTAAGTAAATTAAAGAATTAAAGAATTAGATGTATTACATTTTTGTTTTCAGAATCTCCATTATTTCTTTGTCACGGCATGATTTTTTTCAAAAAAAATATTTACAGTGCCCATTTAAATTTTGTGAAATATAACAAAATATTAATGAGATGCAACACAGAATTGGCTATGATTTGAAAAAAAAAAAAAAAAGGGTTCACAAAACTCAGGGTAAAGTAAAACTCCGAGTGTAGCGTTACATAACAAAGAAGAATAAATAAATAAATAAACAAACACGGTGATGTATTCGAATGTATTCACCAAAAGTAGTAATAATAATAATAATAATAATAAAGATTGTGGTGTGAGTTTGACCCCACGCAGTGCGTGTTCGATCCAATGAGAGAGCAGGAAACGGGGAACGAAACAGTAACATAACATTGCCTACTCAGTACCAGTCCAACCAGTACCACTTCAGCTCCTCTTTTCTTCTCTCTTCTCTCATCTCTCTCTTCTGTGTGTCGCCATTTTCAATTTTTCCTTTTATTTGATTTGATCCAACAGAGAAGAGAGAGCGCAGCGCTTTGCTACTCCAAAAATGCATTCGTTCGGTTACAGGGCGAATGCGTTGCTGACGTTTGCCATAACCATCCTGGCCCTTATGTGCGCCATCGCCTCTTTCTCCGACAACCTCAACTCCCCCTCTCCCTCTGCCCAACTCCAGGTCTCTCTCTCTCTCCCCTTTTACCAGTTCCTCTTTTGCTGCAGATCTGTAATCCAACATTTTTTTTCTTCGTCGTTTGATAGTTATTTCTTCTTCTTCTGTCTATGCTGCGCGTAGGTTTTGAATATTAACTGGTTTCAGAAACAGCCCAACGGCAATGACGAGGTAAATTCTTCTTTCTTTCTTTCTGATTTTTATGTTCCCTTGCCAATCCATTTTTATTCGTTCAAGACTATCGTGCTTGTTAATGAGTCTTCCAGCTGGAACCTCTTCCGGATTTAGGATCGGGTCTAAACACAAGAATTTCGTCGATTTTTTCGCTGTACTGTGTACACTGCTCATTATCACAGATGATATTTAGCTCTGTTTCATTTTTGAGTGATTATCTAAGCTTAGTAGGGCAAATATTGTCGTTTGGGTTCTTTAATCTGCAATTAAGTTCATGGTAAAACTAATCATCTTATATATCAGGCAACTTAAGTGGCTGCTGCTTGTCCAGGCTTTTGGTGTAGGAAAGATCTGAGTGATCCAGTCTTAATAATGATATTTGGCTGCGACTTGCAAGAATATATATACAGTAAACCATAACAACATGGCGGGCAAGTTAATTTTATTGGTGGGTTAGGTTGTAGTGTTGTCTAGGAGAGATTTGAATACCGGAACATAATGAACTGAAGGAGAATGGGTGAATGTATTCCGCAGGATGTAGAAGCCGTTGGCCTGTTCCAACTTAGAAGAGTGGCTACTGTGCTTGTGAATAGTAATTTATCATGCTTTGCTAGGATTGTTTGAGCATATTTAAGGTATATAAATCTGGATGTGGTGGAGAACAGAATGGATTTGTGGAAATGTCTTCAATGATTTCTGTTTGGAGAAATTTTCTCAATGATGCTGAATAAAAGAATATTTGTATTCATGGTCTTTCAGTATTCACGCATGGGTGGAATTACTCATGAAGGAGCAACAAGAACAGAGCTTCGTAGCAGTGGAACAATTATTTTTTTAAAATTAGGGCTCCACATTCATTTATGTAGTAGTCCTGTTGTTCTTGAATCTTACCAGGCTCATACTGTTAGTAGGAGGTTTTACCAAAGGATGTTACTGGTTGAATCTTTCCACAATTAATCTTGGTAGTTTCTATCTCACCTAAATGAACCAAATGCATGGATTGATAAAATTTGCAAACAGACTTGGGACAGTGAAATTTTTACATGCAACTATGGGGATGCTAAAATGGTTAACATGGGTGACTGTGATGAGATCTGATAAATTTTCTAGTTCATAGGGGTAAGAATACTTATATTAATGAGTATGAATATTAGCAGCATCTTATTATGAATATTAGCAGCATCTTATTATGTTAACTGAAAATTCGTAATGAGATTTGATGATTTAATTGCTCATTTCTTTACCTGTGTCTATGTGTCTTTCTGATAAATGTAAATTTAATAACGAAGACACCTTTTAAGTCTCCAAATTCCTTCTGCATACTTGAATACCTTTCGGATGTCCATATTTTTACATATAACAAGCAAATAATACTCCTAAATACTTAAAGCTAATGGAGAACAGAGCCAGGAACAATTTGAATTTGGAAACACCAGGATGGTTCTGGTCAGTTGAAGATTTGTAAACTGGCCTAGCGTGTCAAACATTTTAATTTCATATGTTTTGCTACTTGCTATGCAAAAGATCTAGCTTTTACCATATTATATTATATACTGTTTCTGTAGTATACATGTGCCATGCTTTTACTTGTTTCTACCTGCTCTGAGTTTCTAGCTGCATATCATCTTATGATCTTAATATCATGTTCTGTCATAATATCATTGTGATGCCTTTCTGGCTTTCTCTCTGATATTCAGACACCATCTCTATTCCTTTTTCAATTTGAAGTGGAAAAATCTTTCTATTGTTGCAGGTCAGCATGACACTGAATATATCAGCAGATTTACAGTCTCTCTTCACGTGGAACACAAAACAGGTTCTTGACTAGAATCTGCATTATTCATGAGCCATTATATTTTTTTTTTCTTTTCACCCTTTGGTTCTTAATAGGTATGGATCCTCAAGTTGAGACGTTGATTGGGGAACTGGTTAAAATTAATAAAGTATTAAGATGCGATGGGTGTCTAGTTGGATTGTTAACTTTAATTATGAGAATATAATGTTCAATTTTCAATTTTGCCTGCTCTTCCTCCGTTCCTTCCTTTGTAATGCGTGTTTTAATGTCTAAGAAACCTTACCTACTGTTATATGTTGTTTCATGTTCTGAAATATATATTTCTTTTATTTCACTTTGCATTTTAATGTTGTGTGCAAAATCAATTTCCATAGAAGTGTTGGAACTGCTTAATATCTCATATGATGCATGGGAATGGGTTCCTAATTTCTGATCAATTATTATTCTAAAGAGTAAAGCTAGAATTTCTGGCTTTCCTGGGACTTAGTTTTCACCTCTTTTTTATTTTTTTTAATGCTTGCAGGTTTTTGTTTTTTTAGCTGCTGAGTATGAAACCCCAAAGAATTCCTTAAATCAGGTATCGTCTGAAATATAAACATTTAACTTGTAAGTTTTCCATCTCCTTTTCAAAAGGAAAGAATAAAAAGGATGCCATAAGAATAGGGGGTCAATGAATCTGGAATTTTCATTGTGGAGGCAGTTGCGGGGCTTCAGTGTTTGTTTATATTATTCATTTCACCATCACCTAGATAGCTATGCCATTGCACGTCATGGTGCATCGCTGCTATCATTTACATATCAAGTTTTGGTATTTGTTGTGTTAAATATGTTGCCTAAGTTCTGGAGATGCCATTTACAGATATCCCTTTGGGATGGTATCATTCCCTCTAAAGAGCATGCAAAGTTTTGGATTCATACTTCAAACAAGTACCGCTTCATCGACCAGGTATACAATTCTTCGAGAATATTATAGCTAGTATCAAATACTTTAGATTTCTTTTGCCTCAATATTGCCATTTTTCTTCATGTCCAGGGAAGCAATTTGCGTGGTAAAGAATTTAACTTGACTATACACTGGCATGTTATGCCAAAGACTGGCAAAATGTTTGCAGACAAAATAGTCATGCCAGGTTACCGATTGCCAGAGGAATATAGATGATGCCTTCTCTCATTTGTCTGGTTAATGTTATTACTGTAACTTTAGCCTCTTCTATAACGGATAGGGATGGTTAGCTCAAAGGACATGAATCACGGAAAGAAGCTCGTTTTTCTTTCGGTAAAGTGGAAATGAGTAGCTCTCTGAATACTTAGAACATCCGAAATTTTTTTGTTGTCTTAAAATTGTCCGCGAGATTTTATGTGTGTTTTGCCAAACGAGGTTCAAGGGTGTACTCAACGACAGCCAAAAATGTCAATTGTCGCGAGAATGATGACATGATCACATGGTTCTCCGGTATTATGCTAGAAGATTTACAAAACATATTCACGGTTTATGTTTGTTTTTTCGTTTGAGTACTACAAAATCATAGGTGGGGAAAAATTTTCTTTCTTGAGTTAATCATGGTTGAAGATTTCCGAAACCACAATACTACTAGAATATAAAGTGAAACTAATTACAATGTTGAATGTATTTTTATTTTTCTATTTTCACTATTCCGTATAGGTGGTAATGTAATCAGGAAAGCATGTCCAATTTATAGTGGGTGAAAACCTCATTAAAGGTTGAGTTTATTTAGTTTCAAAAGATATCATCGAACTACAAACCCCAACTACGGATATCATAATTTGTTATTTGATATAAGATTACCAATCGTACTCATTGGAGAATTAGTAAAAGCAATAAGAAGATCGGGGACAAATTTATGTGCATGATGGTGGGGCTCGTACCCCCACTAAAATTTAAGAATTTTCTTTAAAAATACATAGATATATACATGTTTTTATTCTCATTATTTTACTAAGTTGATCTTACATTAAATATTTTTTATTATATCTATATATTATTTTTTCCGCTTTTACGTAAATTTTGTGTATCCCTTGTGGAAGGAGATGATCGTGTTTAAGACAAGAAGAGAAAAACATTACTAATAATTTGAACTTGATCATTTTTGTTTGAAAAGATTTGTCATGAATCATTTTATAATAGCTAACTAGCACGATTTTTATTTTTATTTTATTTATTTTCGTAAATGAGGTCGTTCACAATCACAATCATCGCAAAAATGGCTCATTGTCCTACTTTCTCTAGCCCTAATTACCTATAAGAATTATACACCTAAGATAATAAGGATCTGTAACAATAGATCATTAGTTAGATATGTTTTTGATACACAGATCCTCTCAAAGAGATAAGTATAGAGTATACTCTATAATTCATATGGTTTGTTATTTTCTTTTTTCGTATATATGAGTAGCATCCTATATATGTGAAATTAAATTTTTAGAAAGAAGAAAAATGTTTAGAAAGACATAGTGAATTTATAGCACATAAGGGAATTTATTGTTGCCAACTGATGATCTTTACAATGTCATGAAGCCTTCCTCTAGCCTACTTTCTCAAACCTTAGTTATTCATAACAATCATACACCTAAGATAGTAAGGCTGGGTAAGATGAAAGCGTAAGCAAGCAAAGAACACGAAAGATAAATACTTGTATAATCCTGGAGTAGATTTAATGCGAGCTTCAAGAATATCCTCAACGATACATTTTTAATTTTTATATACGTTTTAAGTATTTAAAATTAAGATTAAATAATCATAGTTATTCCTAAAACACATTTATTAAATGTATTCCAAATGCGAATATTCTACGAGTGTGCAAGTATTTCTCGAACGCGGAAATAGGATGGCAATGGCAGGGCCCATGGCGGTGGCCTGTGATTATGGTAGTAGACACGGAGACAGACAGCACTTGAAAGTTGAAACACAAATGATGGCATTAGCATTGGCCTTCTTGGGATGGCCTTCTCTTTCTCTTCATCACTCTCACTCACCATCACACTCCTCCTTCTTATCTTACTCTTCTTCTTCATAAGCCCACCCTTCTCCTCTACCCGCAGGTCTCTTGTAACCACCCCTTCCTGCTCCTCCGCCAGCGCCGCATCCAATGGCGGCATCATCAACTACCTTTCCCTCCACAATTGCCTCTTCCGCCGCAACCCCCTCCTCTCCATCCCCTCCCTCTCCCTCCTCCTCCTCCTCCACTTCTACATCCTCATCAACACCGCCCAGCACCACTTCTCCGTCGTCACCACCAAGCTCGCCTCTCACCTCAACCTCTCCCCTTCCATGGCCGCCGTCACCCTCCTTGCCCTCGGCAACGGCTCCCCCGACGTCTTCTCCTCCCTTGCCGCCCTCCGCGCCGGCCACTACCGCACCGGCCTGGGCGCTATCCTCTCCGCCGGAACCTTCGTCTCCGCCCTCGTTGTCGGATTCGTCGCGATCTATGCCGCTCCTTTCTCCGTCGATCCGGCACCGTTCGTTAGGGACGTGCTGTTCTACCTGACGGCGGCGATGTTCCTCTTCTACGTGTACCTGAGTGCCGAGATCTTCCTGTGGCAGGCGATTGGATTCGTAGGGTTTTATCTGTTCTTCGTAGGGTTTGTGTTCTATATGGACTTGGGAGTGGGAGATCGCAGGGTGAAGGGTGGGAATACGAACGCAGATCTTGAGGAGCAGAAGGAATCGAATGATGGGGTGGTGGATTCCGATGTCAAGGTTTCGGGATCTGTGGAGGATGAGAAACGCAGTTCTGGATTGCATGGAACTCTTGAATTGGTATGTTTCAACTGCACTGGTATAATTCGTTTCTTTATTTTTGTCTTTTTTATCTTTTGTTGAAATGTGTTTGCTAGCTTAGATATGTAATTTAATTTAATGTGTTCGTGTTTTGTGCTTATATGTCTGAGCTTAAGAGTTGCATATGAGTGATTTGGTGTTCCCATGGTAATAGATGGCTCAAAGAAATAGTAGTAGGAATAGGGAGTATGTTGAGTGTCATATTATGAATGGTATTTTTCATTGGATTTTTAGGTATTGAGTTTAGTATGTCTATGGTCGAACACAACAAGGTCGTGATTTAGTCCCAATCCTTGCATGACTGCATTTCATTTTCTAGTGGTTTCGATTTAACAGAAGTTTGGTCCCTTTAGTTTAACTTGCTTACCATCACTGAAAATGGTTTTTACTGCATGGGGTTATGGGAGAACCAAAGTTTCCTTCCGATAATAACATTTGGGATTGTTTTTGTCTGATAAATAACTTTAGGCCAATGACTTTCTGAACTGAGTGCAGCAAAACAATTTTAACTTGGAAACAAAGATCTCGATTAGAGCTGTTGATTTGATGCAGATTCAACTTTAAATGAACAAAGGTTTCAATAATAACAACAGTTAAGCCTTGTGCCACTAAATGGGTCAGCTACATGAACAAAGGTTTCAAGAAAGAAAAAATTATTTTTTCATTTTGCATCCGAGTTTTCATCCCTTATGTAGTGAACTGGGAGCTCAGCTGTCTTTGAAGCCAACACATCCTGTATAGATATAGATGCTGTGGCTCCTTTTCATTATCAGAATACTCTGTTTTACAATAACAAACTAACAAAGTCCACATATTTTACCACTCTTCATGATTCATATTAGCAGTTTGGTTATTTCTTTCTGAAATTCTAGAAAGGAAAGTATGAAGAGAGTTTGAATTTGGAAGGAAACAAGAGACAATTAGAAGCTTGTGTCTGAAATTTTTTTAAAAAATGGGGAAAACAATGAGAATAATGACAATATTAATGATGCAGGTGGTATTGATGACTGGTTGAGATGATTTTGTTATGGTAAACATTACGAAAGGCAGTGAAAATAATTTAATAAATGGCCATAAGACACTCTCAGTCTCACATGTGATTGACTACCCCAAAATTCACTTAACTGGGATGGAATGATGGAATAGTTTCAACAGCGTGACTGACTATGCCATGCAAAATCAGAAAATGACATAAAATGGTGGGGTTAAACGATTGATCCATGTCTTGGTAAACATTGGTTGGGTAGACCTCATGCTCCATTTTACTTTTGACGACAGACCTCCCCCCAAAAAAAAAAAAAGAAAAAGATATCCCATATGAACAAGGAGACAAACCAGTTGATCCCTTTGTTGGTAGACATTGAACTGTGCACTGCAATTAACATTTCAGGATTCCTGTACAAAATCCAAATGATGTCAGATTTTTTTTTTTTTCAAATTAAAAATGTTAAAGATATGTTAAACTAATTAGATGATGCTACCATGATCATTGTTTTGGTATGATGGTAACTAATTTCTCATATCGCTCCTAAAGTTAGTAAGGCAGTATAATATATCCAATGGTTCTGATTTTAAAAGGTAATATTGGCAAATACGTGTACTGAATGGATTGAATTATAGTTCTTTGATAATGTGATTCTACTTGAGGTTGTCCTGACTTATCCCTTGCTCTGTGCTTGCAGATTTCTAAAGTATGGGAAGTTCCTGTCTCAACTCTCTTAAAATTGACAATCCCCCAACCGGTGCCATCACAATGGAGCAGATTTTACGCATCAGCCAATATCGCTCTTTGTCCATTAGCTCTCTTGTATGCCAGCAACTCATTCATGCCATTTGATCATCCCATAGTTTTCCTTCTCCCCAACACTCATTTCCCCCTCTGGTCAGTGGTGCTCATGACAAGCTTCTCTCTTGCATTTCTTCATTTCATAATAGAAAAAGAACCCCCAAAGACCGAGCAATTGCCTGTGGTTGTCACAGCATTTGTCATGAGTGTGTTTTGGATATCTGCTACAGCCGGAGAACTGGTGAACTGCCTTGAAGCTCTAGGTATTCTTCTCAAACTTCCACCAGCACTTCTCGGTCTGACGGTGCTGGCCTGGGGAAATTCAGTGGGGGATCTCGTTGCTGATGTTGCAGTTGCTAAAGCTGGTCATCCAGCAATGGCAATGGCTGGATGTTTTGCTGGACCAATGTTTAACATGCTTGTTGGTCTTGGAACAGCTTTGGTGATACAGACCTCGACTATTTATCCTAAAGCTTATGTGCTTAATTTCCACGTTGGTATCGTGATTGCATTTGTATTCCTTCTTTTAAGCCTTATGGGGTCTCTCTTGGTGATCACTTGGTGCAGATTCCGAGTGCCAAGGTTTTGGGGATTCTGTCTGGTAGGCCTCTATATTGTTTTTATGGCAATTAGTTTGGTAGTAGCCATGTTTTCAGGGTGATTATTATTAGGTAGGGTAGATTCATGATTGATATTCATAACCAAACCTAAATCCAACCAGAAGTTAAATCCACCTAGATGGGCATTGTTGAATGAGGAATTCAGCAAGTATAGTAAGTTGATTATAGTGGATGAATCGTAATAATTTTTACCATTCGGTTTCTCTACTAGGCAGACTGAAAATCTATAGTTGGGCCTGGACCATGTGAATGATTATATTGTATTTACACTCTAAATCATTACCATTCGGCTGGAGTAGCCCCCCTGCTTACCCATTACCGGCTCTGCTGCCTACTTTTTAGTTCTTGATTGCCATTTCTCTTGGATTGCCTTGATTACCTGGAAAGGACAACATTCCTTAACACACACAAACACACACACACACACACACAACAACAACAACAAAAAAAGTTTGGTAGCGAAGGGGGGTTGTATAATATTTTGTTAGCTGTTGGTTACGGGCAGTAGACTTTAAAAACACTCAAGATCAACTAATAAACGCTTGATGGCTTTTTATGGTATAATCTTTGGATCTAGATTCGCTCCTGCCGTTCGCTAAAATGAACGAGTTTTCTTAGAGACATAAATACACGAGTAAAATTGGATGGAGTACTGCGTTTCTATTCCCTTTGCTGAGTTCTTGCTCTAAAATCTTGTTTCTATCTCCGCGAGGATCTTCCTCTGCAGAGTCAAGACTCCAGACGTAAAAACTATTGCAACTTTCAGTTGGTAACAATGGAAAAATTGCTGTCCTGTTCGTAATTTTCTTTTCTCCTCTTTTTTTTTGGGGTCAGTTTTTTCGGTTTGTAACAATGAAAAAAACCAATCCATTTTCTACTTGACGTTGGGTTCCCTTTCCTTAGGTCTGTGGGTGTTCTTTGTTTTGGTATTGGGTCTGTGAGTAATTCCTCGCAAGAAAATTGCACATTTGTTGAGGGCCTTTGTGTGTAATAAGGTCATAAGGCCCACTTCTACAGGTTATTTCAATATGGCATTCGGCTGACCAATCTTCATGTGTGATGTCTCTTACTCTTGAGACTAGAATTTCATCCTTAGCGTCGTACATTCCTCCATTCCAATTTTCAGCCATAGCTTTTGTCTTAACGCCATTGACTGCCTATTATTAAGCCAGCCACTATTTAGAATGTCAGCTTAAAACGTAGCCTTAGTCTTGTTCAACACCCAAGTCGTTGCCTCGCCTGCAAGCTTAGCCTTAGTTGAAGACGCATAGTGTCATAAAGACCTCTAACCAACAAAAAGCAAAAAAAAAAAAAAAAAAAAAAAACTGGTTTTCTTTGTTGAATTTAACTCTTGCTTACCTTATAGAATAGAATTCGAAACCTTTCCCACCAAAGTGGGTACTAGTTCAATGTCGATAACTTAGTACCTAACCATTGAAAAGTAAGGTTGAATTTCAAATATATTCTTTACCAACAAAAAGGTTGATGATGATGATTATAAAAAAGTCAGCACTGAATGGAATGGAATGGGTGGAGGTTGGGAAGCAGAGAGAGGGAGCGGGAGACTTACGCCATTAGGATCATAGCTCACTTGTTCGCCATATGGAAAGGCCTTTCTTTGTTTTGGTCTTTGGCCTTTGGGATTTGACAAACATTACTATTTACTAATAATCATATCTTGGCTGACTTATTCAGTGATTTACTTTGTGTGGCATTTGTTGAAGTGAAGGGGCAATAGATTGCCTTTAGAATAATGGCACTCAAACACTTCAATTTCGTATAAAAAAAAATCTAATCATATTATTATTAAATGATGGTTTTCTCTTCGATACCCTTCCTATTTTCCATAGTTGTAATTAAATATTTATTTTTTTATATTTTAATAAATTAGGTTAGTAGGATATATGGTACAATTTTAGTCACAAATAATTGACTTTTTTACAGAAAAAAAAGAAAATTATTTATTTATAGATATGCAACTGGTGTGATGTTATTTATCAATATGTACTAAATGTAATCGATCAACAGTAAAACGATTTACTGATGACACGTTTTACTGTGCAACCACTAAATCGGCCAACAGTAAAACAATTTACTGATGACGTGTTTTTCTATGCAACGCTTTCACGAGTACACGTGCAAAAGGTGATATCAATAAATCGGCTAGCAGCTAACCAATTTATGCACACTAAATGTTCCAAAGCTAGCCGATTTACACAGAGTACAATGAGCAGATTTAAGCTCGCAAACTGCCTATAAATACACCTTCATATGAGCACTCTGGAGAAGCGAATGTGAGGGAAATTTTTTTTTTTGGTAGAGTGAGTAGCTAAAAAAAATGTCTGGGAGACTTTTTATGCTTGTTCATTATAATTGTGAGATAATTCAAAACTCTCAAAATGAAGCCCAGTTTTGTCAGAAAATAAGTTATAAAAAAACTTCTAATCTTAAACTACATCAAACTAAACTTACAAACTATTATTAAACTTGTACAATAATCTAAATAAAGATAGCTGAGTCAAATTAAAGTCACATTACTAAATTATTATCAACATTAATTATTCATAAATAAAATATATTATAATCTCAAATTTTAATAATTTCTTATAAACCTTATTTAACCAACAGCAAGCCTAAATTAAACTAAACTTAAAGACTGAAATAAATATGAAAACATATAAATAAATAAACCAAACATTATTGATCTCTTAGCAATCTCAAACTTTTAAATAAATGTCATATATTAAAATCCATAAGCTAAACAAAAAAACACAAAAATACAAATATATTATAAACTAAAAGTGCAAATTATATTCGAATAAACATAAATAAATTTAAAAAGTTATGGCTATAGATCTGTCTGTTAGCTAACGTTGATTTTATAAGTGGGAGTTCTTTTTCCATGCGAAATAAACAAAATAACAAAAGAGTAAGTTAAATGCATTTGCATAAATCTCAGGATTATAACATATATAAGTTAATGAGAAGACCCCTGATCTTTCTTTTTTTTTTGAAAAAGACTTAGTTCCTATAATTACATAAATTAAAATAAGTGAACTATGTTTTCAAATAAAAAAAATACACTATTTCAAGTTATTAGTTTTTGCAACTACATGCAACTGCATAAATTACAATAAATCCACTATACTATTTAAATAAAAAAATATACTACTAAAATAAATACACTACACACCTAAAAAAATACACTACTTAAATAAATACATTACACTATATAAAATAATTTAACTAAAAACTTTTTGGCTAAAAAAATTACAATAAAGTACATTATTTTTGTTTATTTCACATGGAAAAAGAACTCCCACTTATAAAATCAACGTTAGCTTTAGATCTATAGCCATAACTTTTCAAATTTATTTATGTTTATTCGAATATAATTTGCACTTTTAGTTTATAATATATGTGTATTTTGGTATTTATAGGTAGGTCGCGAGCTTAAATCGGCTCATTTTACTCTTTGTAAATTGGCTAGCTGCTAGCCGATTTATTGATGTCACTTTTTACACGTGTACTCGTAAAAGCATTGCATAGAAAAACGTGTTATCAGTAAATCATTTTACTGTTGACCGATTTAGTGGTTGCACAGTAAAACGTGTCATCAGTAAATCATTTTACTGTTGACCAATTTATGTATACTAAATCACTTCACTGTTGGCCTATTTACATTTAGTGCATATTGGTAAATAACATCACACCAGTTGTATATTCGTAAATAACTAATTTTCTTTTTTTTTCTGTAAAAAAGCCCGAATAATTGTAAGGTATCGATACTCTTGAATTTTATAAGGATACTAAAAAAACCTCCTAAATGATTTATTCAAAAGTTTTAGTGGAAGTGAATTAGTTCTTGAGAAGAAAAAAGAAAAAGAAAAAATTGGGTCCTCAAATTTTCTTTTTAGTGAGTACAACATAAGTTTCACTGCCGTAATGATGAATTTGAAATGTCTTTGAACATATTAGATGACTATTGGGCGTGCTAATTTTTTCACATTGACTAATTTGATAATTTAAAAATCACAATCCATCTCATTAAAGTTAAGACATGGTTAAAACAATTTTACATTAATTTAAAATATGGGGAAAGTGTTCTTTTTTAAATAAATAAAACTAACAGACTTTGCAAATCTTATTCGGCTATTGATGTTTTTTTAAAAAATGTGTGTGTGTGTGTGTGTGTGAGAGAGAGAGAGAGAGAGAGAGAGAGAGAGAGAGAGAGAGAGAGAGAGAGAGAGAGAGAGAAGTATTTTTTTCTAAGAGATAAAAAATGAGGATTGATGATGATGAATGTATGATGATGAATGTATGATGATGAATGTATCTGGATCAAAATTGTACTCTTTTAAACTTTGTGTTCACTTTATATGGCTTAGTGGCTTTTCGTAAGTTTAATGGATGATCACTCAATTTATAAGAGATCTAATAGTGCATCTCTTTTAATTTAGGTGCCTAGGTTCAATAAGACATAAAGATTATTAAATTAAACAAATAATACTCCCATCTTGTGGCTATGTTAAGTTAATGCTTGAAAGCAAAAAAAAAAGAAAAAAGATAATGCATGAAAGAGGATTAGTTCTATACCATCGTGAAAAAAAAAAAGAAAAAAATGGTCAATTTTATGAGATCGTTAATTATATCATAAGTTTTTTTAAAATAATATTTATCTACCATGCTTAGTTATCCATTTCTTTAAATGCTTTCATATTAGATAGTTAATATCTAAAATTTAATTCATCATATATGAAAATTGAGATTAATTATGATATATTATTAGTATAAAAAAATTTCCGTTATCATTCAATTAATTATATGTTCAGCCCCAAGGGATTGCCAAGTGGAGTATGACAGGATTTGTATTTATATTTGATAAATCATATGTTTGAATCCATACTCATTTCCTTAAAAAAAGTTATATATTTATATTTGTAAGACTTTTAAGATTGTGAGTAATTAAATTATTTTTTTTATTGATGTGAACATCTATATGTATAAATGTGCGTGTAAATTCTTTTACACCTACGGTTTTATTCATAAAGATTACAACATGTCCATCTATTTCTTTTACCTATTCCTCTGGATTTTTCTTAACAAATATTAAATCGGTTTTGCAAAGATCATGTATTAATAGCACCAAATAAGAATAATGTATAGACTAAATTGATATCCAAATATATACCAATGGATTGACGTGTTGTCCATTTTCAACATCAGAAGCCCGAAATTTTAAAACCATAACTTGGTATTAGTTATTTTTAGATTATTAGTTTGAATAATTAGTCATTTTGAAAACTCAATACGGCATTTTTATTTTTCAATTTTATCTCACCATTGAAAAATGAAAGAGATTATTGAAATATTAATAATACTATTATTATTCTAAGAAAAAAATCAAAACAAATATAGTTTATTTTACTTATAATCAAGTCATCAAATATGTTTTAAACTTTTATATATAGCCATAAATGAAAAACATAGAAATAAAGTAAGTAATTTATGAGAATCTCCTTATACCCAGCTCAAAGAATCTCATGTGCAGTGTGAACGCGATGAAAAGGGAACAGAAAGAAACAGTGTGAGTTTCGTGAATACTTTATACCTTTTTTTTTTTATTAGATGAATACTTTATACTTGCACGTACTCAAAATGCTGAAAGCAACCGAAAGCTTTGAGTGTGCCCAATTTGCACCAATAATGATGATGCAAAGGAGCAGGAAACTGAGGCTCAAATAAGCAAAGAAGCCATGTTAGTTAATAAGGAACGGAGGGAGGAAGTTTTTCATGTTTTCCGTTTCAAGAGAAGGCCCATACCCCTAAGATTTTCTTCACAAAATTCCAAATGGAGTCAAAAGGGAAGGAGGAGGGAAACGGGGAAATGGTGTAAGATAAGAATGGATACAAAATACATCTTGAGAGTTCAAATTCATACTTTCTTTTATATGCTTTATTTATAACTCTATTAATTGAGTTGTCTTGAGAGTATCTTATCTTTATCTTCTCTTTTTTTTTTTCTTTAGAGTATTTTTTACTCAATATGTGATAGACTAATTTTCTAAATATAGCAATTTTTCTATAATACACAAATTTTGGAGTCGAATTTAGAACTTGACATTTACCTAAGTTACTTCCATTTGGATTCGGATCGGCCTCTTCGGTTTATATGCTTATTTTGAATGAAAAAAGAACACTTTCTAAATCAATCTTTTTATTAAATTGTAATTATAAATTTTACTAAAAGGTTTAAATTTTTATACACTAGTAATACAAAATAATTTTACGCTGTTAACCGATAAAAATTTAAAAAAGTGTGAGATTATTATGGATACTTAGTTATCTAGTATGATTTAATATTATTTGAAGGTTATATTA
Source organism: Dalbergia cultrata (assembly GCA_031216105.1). Classification (NCBI taxonomy): domain Eukaryota; kingdom Viridiplantae; phylum Streptophyta; class Magnoliopsida; order Fabales; family Fabaceae; genus Dalbergia; species Dalbergia cultrata. Next base: position 1,074,547 of record CM062353.1, on the reverse strand, counting down.
TTATTTTATTTTTTTGTACTTCTAAAATTATATTGGTTACGATGAAGTTTGAACATATAACTTCATGCATACTACTAAAATCTCTTTTTATTAAACCAATTCTTGTGGCTTGTTCTATTTTTTGATATTGTAAAATTATTTTATATATATAGAAATTAAACTTTTCTTTAAGATAGAATAAAGTAACACAATTAAATAGTTTTATTGAAAAAGATCTTGAAACTACAAGAATATGTTGATTTAATATATAGTCTAATCAATTCTCAACATTATTTATCTTACATTATTTTTGTGATATTAATTTCCATACACTAATGGTGTAAAAATTTACACTGTCATCCAATCAAATCATTCTATTTGCATAACTTTTCACGTAGTGAATATAATATTTAATCACTTTTATTGATGTGAAAATATATGATTAGATGATAATATAAAAAAATTTACACGATCAATGCATAAAAATGAAACTTTATTTTATTTTCAATTGAGCATTTAATGTATAGTTATTGATTAAGTGTAATTAACCTGTTATTATTTTTTATTTATTTTATTTTCAATTGAGCATTTTAAAATTTCTCCGCGGAAGGGTAAATTCGTCAGCGAGGGAAGAAAAAGGGGAAACTAAGAAACTACACAGAGTTAGGTTCTGACAATGTTAGTCAGAATCGATTACACAGCTTTTTATTTTTTCGTACTTCGCTATCTGAGGTTCGTTCCAAAGGGAACATCATCAATCTTGACGAAAGCTCTGCTCTTTTTCATTTTCTCCTTTTTCTTCTCAAACCCTAATAACTAACTGCTTCTTTCTCTCTCTCTGCTCTTTGATTTCGGATCTTCGGTTAAGAAAAGAAAAAAAATTGAAGAAAGCATTCCAAACCAGAGCTTACCCCAATTCTCATCCCGTAGATCTTCGAATCAAACCCAATTTCTGATCCTTTTTTCTCTTTGATCCCTTTTCAGGTTCTAGCTTCTCAGCAATTGCAGCATCATCTCTTAGGGAAGGTAACGTTTCTTGCTCTCTACCAATTCATATATATATATATATATATATATATATATATATATATATATATATAGCTATGTGATTTTGTCTATAATTCTGCATTTGTCTTGGTATATGGTAACGTTGTCTTCATGATTTTAATTATCAGTGTGTGTTGTGTTTTTATTTAAAAAAAAAAAAAGAGATGATTTTGCATCCGTGATTTCATTGGCTGCTGCTTGTTTCTTTGGTTATTTTAGGCGAATTCTCCCACATGTGAAACTGACATGTGATGGGAACAAAGAACTCTGTTTGATCTGTTGTTATCATAAAATATGGAAAGTTAAAGTTTCCATTTTTTGATGGAACATATCAAGCACATGGTCGAAATCCCAATTAATTTTCTCTGAATAAGTACCAATGATACACATATCTGGAAATTCGGACGATCAATGTTATGTTGAGCTATAAATATCTTAACAGATTTTCTTGTATATGCCTTATGTGATCCATAAGGTTCCTTATTATGGATATTGTCCTGCGATTTTTGGAGTCATATGAAGCTCCTTAAACGTTAAGTATTTTGGTTTTTTGGGGAAGATTTTTGTTGGTTGGATTTGATATTTATTTCACTTTACGAACTGCTGGCGTTTCAATGCGTGTTGCTTTTACATTGGTCTTTCTAGAAACATTTTCCTGTGTTTGAGATACAGTTGTGCATGGGAATGACTAGATCCAAATAACCGTTTTTATGATGTATGCATGCTAAGAAATGGATTCGCCCATTTCTTTTCTGCATTTAGTGCTTGTGCCGTTTTCGATCACGACACATATTTGAGAGCACTGCATCGAATGTCCGTTTTCTTATTGCCTGCACGTGTGCATTGTAGATCGTACTTGTGGTATATTTACTGTGACATCGTCAAATTTGCTGTATTGATTGCATGATTGGATGCACTTGAAGTGTGGGCATTAACTTGTTTGATTTCACGTGTAACAGAATGGATCATCAAGGGCATAGCCAGAACCCACCTATGGGTGTTGTCGGTAGTGGGGCTCAACTAACGTATGGTTCTAATCCGTATCAGCCAAGCCAAATAACTGGAGCACCAGGGTCGGTTGTTACGTCAGTTGGGACCATGCAACCTGCTGGACAAGCTGCAGGTGGTCAGCTGGGACAACATCAACTTGCTTATCAGCACATTCATCAGCAACAACAGCAGCAACTTCAGCAACAGCTCCAGTCCTTTTGGGCAAATCAATACCAAGAAATTGAGAAGGTAACTGATTTCAAGAACCACAGCCTCCCATTGGCAAGGATCAAGAAGATTATGAAGGCTGATGAGGATGTTAGGATGATATCAGCTGAGGCACCGGTCATATTTGCAAGGGCCTGTGAAATGTTCATATTAGAGTTAACCCTGCGATCATGGAATCACACTGAAGAGAACAAAAGGCGAACCCTTCAGAAAAATGATATTGCTGCTGCCATCACAAGGACTGATATCTTTGATTTCTTGGTTGATATTGTGCCTCGTGAGGACCTGAAAGATGAAGTTCTTGCATCAATCCCAAGAGGAACAATGCCTGTGGCAGGGCCTGCTGATGCACTTCCTTATTGCTATATGCCACCACAGCATGCACCCCAAGTTGGAACTGGCGGTGTCATAATGGGTAAGCCTGTGATGGACCCAAATATGTATGCTCAGCAGTCTCATCCCTACATGGCACCACAAATGTGGCCACAGCCACCAGACCAACGACCACCATCTCCAGATCATTAGATCTGTCGCGGAAGTTAAGGTGAGCTTTAGGCGCTCTCTTTCTCTCTACTTTTAATACTTGTCCGGGGTTTGTGTTTTGAACTTTTATTCTGAGATGCTCATTCAGTCCAGGGTCTTCAATTTCTATTCCCTTCTTTTCCTTAATGGAATTTAGTATTTTCTGTCGAGAGAATCTTAATGGTTGAAAACACACAAATAGACAGCTTCTTTTAATGTAAATGCGATCAGCTTAAATTATTGTTATCTAATTACCTATAATGTTGTCGATCATAGCTCCTCGTATCTGATATTGATATTAACTACATTTCTTGGCTTGCAGGTTACCAGGGGCGGTTATCAGTTGTGAATGTCAAACTGAATGGTTAGGAAGGTCTATAGCGATCAGAAAGCGTAGCTGATAGTTTACATGCAATGCAGGCTATAAACATATGTAGATAATATGCTAGTGCAAACTTAATTTATCTTTCATTAAGCTGGATAATGTGGTGTTTTTTTTTTTTCCCTTGGTTTAATTCTCGTTTTCAGATGGTAATATTTACTTACAGTTGCAATGTAGGATTTTTACTTAAATGGAGCATCTTTATCAACTTTACATCTTTTGCACTCGGGATTTATGCCATCTTTTTATTCTTTTTGTGGGCTTGTGCTGAGATCAGTGATTCCCTTCGGTGGGAACTCGTGACTTGTGTGTGTCACATACCGTCGATTTCTTAATAAAAATAGATCGGGAAGGGAGTGCTGGCTAGTTGCCATATGGCTTTGTATGAGCAAATCTAAGGAAATATAGCCGGAGTTTTGTTGAGGCTCTACTTTTTCACTTATATCCACACGTTTGATAGTTTAATCTACTACTAAATGAAATGTTTTACCACATTCAAACAATTTACCAGTTGATTTACTTGGCTTCAGAAGTCATTCCTACCCCAAATGTGTTTAAGGAAGCTGTTCATTTGCTTTTTAAAGATCACTGATGGCCTACCCGGATAGAGGATTGAAAGTGAAAATGAAGAATTAAACGCGCCGCCGCCATTTATGTGGTGCTCCTGCTCCGCCGCCATTTGCTTTTTGGTCAACTGCTCCCAGGTGAACCAAATACGTAGCCCTTGGAAATGGGCCACTAAGGTTAAGTAGCCACTCGCTACCAAAATGGAAAAGTTTGTACTTACGAATGACTAAAAGATGACCCAAAAAAGCAAAAATGACTAAAAGAAATGAACAAATAACGTTTTGCTTTAAAAGTAGCTGGTTTAGTTAGCCCAAGGTTAATCTTGATCAACAAAGGATTTTTAACTGCATCAACAGAATCCAACATACACATTTACACCCGCAGAACCTAGCTTTGCAAATGGGTACAAAACGGGATTTAATCATACTATCGCTGGTTCACCACGAAGAAAAAGGTGAGCGTCGAAGATCATGTAAGCCAGTGTATTATTAAACTCGGAATAAATAAATATATAGATACTATACAGAATTTTAACACTCGAGTCAAAACTACATCTACTTGGTTTTTTGCACAAGTTTGGATCAGTTAATAGTAACCTTCACGGATTCCGAGTTTGCATTTCAAACACCTGAGGCTGAGAGTATGTGTATAACTTCCCCGTTGTAGTTACTCGTAGAACTGAGTAGTTGGGACAACAAATTAATCCTAGGATGATCGTAAACTTAACAGCTTCGTTTCAACTGAACTATGACCAATTGTCTTTGTAATCCTTCTATGCTTCATCACTCTTCTACTCATATTTACTTCTTCCCATCTACCAGCCCTAGCACATATATTAGACAGAAGAACATGAACTCCACTCCAACCACGTTCCAGCTCTGTCAGTTGCCCTTTCACTTGATTAGCCAGAGAGACATTTTCATGAATCTGGCAGCCATTTAAAAGAGCACCCCATATGGCTACATTTGGTTGTACCAACATTGTTTCCATTAATTTTTCTGCCTCTCTGAAATGACCTGCCCGGCTCAAAAGATCAACCATGCAACCATAATGCTCTCTTCCTGGCACTATACCATACCTCCTTGTCATTAGGTTGAAATGTTTTTGAGCTTCTTCGACCAACCCAACATGACTGCACGCAAATAAAACTCCAATGTAAGTAATATGATCAGGGACAACATAACCATCCTCTTGCATTATTTGAAACATTCTCAATGCTTCATTTCCATGACCATGCATGGCTAAACCATTAATCATGCTAGTCCACACCACCACATCTTTCTTTCCCAAACTACCAAAAATCTTCTGTGCACTATTTAACTCGCCATTCTTGGCATACATGTCAAGAAGGGCAGTTGCCACTGCAATATCTGTTGCAGTGTTGCTTTTCAATAGATAAGCATGAATAGTTTGTCCCAATGCCAAAGCACACAGATGAGCACAAACACTCAGGACACTAAGAAAGGTAGCCTTATCCGGATAAAAGCCAGATGCCATCATATCAAAAAAGAGATTCAGTGCCTCCTCATGCCTCTCGTACTGATTATAAGCATTAATCATACTGTTCCAGGCAACAATGTTTCTCTGAGGCATTTTGTTGAACAGGTCTCTTGCAGTCTTCAAGCTACCACATTTGGCATACATTTCAAGAATTGCAGTTGCAAGAATGATATTACCATTAGATCTTGACATAAATGGATCATAACCAGCCTTACGAATGCGTTCATGGACCCATCTACCAGTATCTATGTCTCTACTACGTGCACAGGCAATCAAAGCATTCACCATGGTGATTTCATTTGGCTCTACACCCCAATGATCCATGTCCTTAAACACCTTCAAAGCTTCATGTGGCTGATCATTATTTACATACCCAGCAATCAAACATGTCCAAGCAACCACATTCCACTTGGGAATATTATCAAACACCTTCAACCCAGAATTCATATCAGCACATGACATAAACATCTGGAGCAACCCAGTCGCAGCATATGCATCTGCTTCAAACCCAGATTTCACTATGCAGCTATGAATGCATTTTCCACAAAATTGATCAGAAAGTGCGGAACCTGCTTTGAGCACAAATGGGAAGGTGAAATGATCTGGTGAATACCCACTTTGTATCATTTGTCTATACAGAAGCATAGACACTCTTGGATTGTCACTGTTAGCATAGCCTCTTATCATGGAGTTCCAAATGTAAACGGTAGGGGAATCGATTTGGCGAAATACCATATCTGCATAATTGATGTCCCCAAATTCTGAATCTACACAGAAGTCAATGATTTTGCTCAAGGGGATTATGCTTTTAATAGTTGGGATTGTGACCATTAGCCCATGCAACTTTTTCAACTCACTCATGCTTTTGCACTTTGCTAACACAGAGAGAATGGTACTTTGGTGTATTATCATAGTCCGTTATTATAGGGTTGATCACAAAAATCACAAGTTCCACTTCTTAATTTGCCCTTAAAATTAGAGGGTGTTTTGGGAGAACATTTAAACTTTGGCTGTGGTGCACTCTCAAGTAAACCAAGATTGTTGGCATTAAGAGAGATAAATCTATCAGGGTCAGGTTTACTCAGTTACGATGCCATTGTAACGCCGCCACTAAAATGAGATATTTAAGATTAAATACTCATTTTGAATATTTATTTTAATTCCTCAAAAATATATCAGAAAATAAATTAACACCTAAAAATTTAAAAATTTTATATTGCTCCATTCGTACATATTCGTAATGTATCTTTTTATGGAGAGACTATTTTATTCCTTTTTTTCTAAATTCTGACTTCTGAGTAATTAATATAGAATTTTTAAATCCTAAAGGATTAATTTATTTTTTGAAATATTTTTGGAGACTATTTTGGGTATTAGTCAATATTTATTATATGTTTTTTTTTCCTTCTTATTCACAAGGAACTTGAAACTCAATTTGCAATTTACATTTTATAGTTTTTTCCCTTTACTTCCCTTATTTTTTAAGATTAAATGTATTTTACTCTCCTGAATCTTAGACCATATGTAATTTACGCCCTGATTTTTTAAAATGTGCATCAAGACACCCTAAACTTTCTAAACTGTGTAAAAAACCCTACTTTTCAAATAGTGCAAAGCTTTAAGTCATAACAAAGTGTCGGGTTGCATACGATAAAAAAATCAAAAAGTTAATTACACATAGAATTCACAAATAAGGTATTGGATAGCGTAAATTAGGAACATTAGGAGAATTAAGCGTATATAAATTTTACCTTCATTAGTTGCCAAAATTATGTTGAGGGGTGTTTTGTAAAGTTTGAAAAATTCATGGTATCACATTGTACATTTTGAAAAGTCATGGTGTAAATTATATATGATCTAAACTTTATAGGGTAAAATATATTTATCTCTATTTTTCATGGTAAGTGAGTAGGGTGTGATGGAATCCTTGACTGGCCGCTTGAAAATACAGAATACAAATTCATTGAATTCTTGACAATTGACATGTTAATGTAGGAACTCCATTTTGGGAAACTCCTGGTAAATAAATTGTGTCATTTTGACATTAGCATGGGAATGAATATGGAAATAAATATTAAATTGATGTATGTGTACCCATTCTCCATTACACGATCAATCGGAAGATAAATAAGCTGCCAGAGAAGCATATTGATGAGCACCTGATTTGATGAAAATTTGAAGAACTAACCATGCTTTGGAATAATAGTTCCAAACTAGATATTTTCAAGCTTGAAATATAGTTTTATCATTGAAAATAGCATGTTTGCAGGGAATGATATAAATGCATGATCAATTTGTGTTGTGTATAGGCTTGCTTGAAATGTGAATTTGAAAAGTGTAAGGAATCAGTACGTGCCTGGGGGCATAGCCAGTACAAAACATCGTTTCTTTTGCGGTTCTCTAATTTGTCATTTCCTACCGACAGATAAGCACGAACTTGGATTAATATAATGAAGTACTACCACTAATAGCGGTTTGTTATGTAACAGCAAATGCATAGTTGGATGGAGGGTAAGAACCAAAATTGCACTTGATACCATAACTGGCAATGCCCAAGGATGAAAACAAAAGCAAACAAGGTAAGAAATTAAACGTGAATGACTAATGATTTATTCAGGAAATCCATGCATATTAGATGTCGGGACAAGGGAGTGAATCATTTGGCAATTGGAATGGACAATATAAAAGAAGAGATTATATATATATTTGTATCATTTCATTTTGTTGATGTTATTGAGTCAGTTTCCTTGCTAGCTAGAGAAAAAGGTTGAAAGTTGGCATGGCCAGCGTCACAGAAAGTGGCAGTGGCAACAAGGGAAGGGAAGCATGCAGCAGCTATAAGAGTGCCCCAAAAGCCAGTGATCCATGGCCACTCAGAATCAAGCTCACAACTGATATTATGCGTTGGGACAGCCTCAAAATCTCACCATCCAAGGAGTTTGAAGAATGCTTTCTGGTACACATGAATCAAAGTAGCCGCAAAGCTTTGGACTCTTGGATCCCGGTAAACATATTGATTTATGATGTTGATACTTGTGAAACTTACGGTGCAAAGTTGTCAAAGAAAGAGTCATTTTGGTTTGATCCTATGCCTGTTTTGGGTGAGAAGCCAAAGAATAGTGGGTGCTCTCCTCTTAAGGTGGCCATGAGGGAGCCACCTTGTTATGATTTGGAGAAGGCAAGGGAAGATTTTGCTTATTCAATTCAGCCTTTTAGACACATTATAAGGAAAAGGAATCTGAAATATGATCAGGAAATTGGACTTCGATTTTCTGGTGGCAATGTCACTGTAGGATTCGAATTTTCGGTTCTGCATTCCTCACTCCTCAGTGTTTGATATTGATTGTTTTAGAGTTTAGATTGTGACTCTTATGCAGGGATATAGATAGAAAGATGATGAAGGGCAACACAAGTATGCGTATTGCCTTCAAATGATGAGTAGTAGTTTGCAACTCCTCACAGCAAAAAAGACAAAAGTAGTTGTAACTTTTGTCTTCATTTTGCTCTAGACTTAGGAGCTACAAAGAGAAAGACAGAGGGCACTTTCTTGGAAAAATAATTTGTATAGGGTGTTTTAACAGGTGATTTACACTAATATATCATAACGGATAAATTTACTTATATATGACGTTTATAGAATCCGTTTGTGACGGATTATATATTATTTTCATTGCCTTTGATGAATTTTAAATTTATTTTTGACTGATTCTGTGTTTTTTTTTTTATATTGAATCTGTCTTTAATAGATTATTTTTGAATTTGCCGTTAGTGGATTTTATACTGAAAAACACTATATTGTATTTTTTTTCCCAAAACACCATATTGATCTAAATATATCACCTAAATCTCATGAAAAAAAAAAACCCACACTTTCTTCTCAATGGTTAGAAACTACAGAAAAACAAAATAGTACTACATTTTTTTGTTCTGATATAGTTGTTCCCTTTTCCTTTATTTTTCCCACTTTCAATCACCTCACCACAATTTTAACCATTGGAAACATTTTGAAAAAATGTTTATACAAAAATTTAAATAGTTTGTTTTCTCATCTCGTCCTCAATTGTATTCCTCATAAAAGGTTCTGATAAAAACAATTACAGTTATAGTTGCCTTTTCTCATTAATTTATACATTTGAGATGATGAGATTTGGTTCCATATGAAGAAGTATATTCCACATCAACGTTTAATTGATTTAAATGATTCGCTATTTATCTCACTTGAGTAATATATTTCGAGTTAGAATATTGTGAGTTGTGTTAACACCCACTTTTTGATCAAGTAAAAAAAAATGTTTTTTGGATCCAAAATTATATAAAAAAAAAATCATTCTTTTTAGTTCATATTTAATAATTTGTCTTAGTTCAAAAGTTCCAAAAAAAAAATGAAAAAAAAATCTGAAAAAAAAACCTTTCCAACTATCATTCTTCTTTAAAATTTATTGATTGATTATAACCTAATTTATGTTGTCAGTTTGTTTGATTTTATTTATTTAATAAGTATCAATTAGCATCAGATTAAATAATTTTATCATGAATTATATTAAAGTAAAAAGTGTGTATAAATAAGCACCATTAGTTAGTATAAGAGAAAGGGGAGGCAAAAAGCAAAATTGAGCAGAGGCAGAACCGAGGGGCACGAACTCATCTCGTTCCCAAAACTAGCCACCAGGCTGTTGCCAACCACCATCATACACCTTACTCCATCACAGCTCCTCTACCATAGTGACAGCCTCCCTGGACCATCGATGCTCCCTCCTTGTTTTTCTCATGCGCCAACCTGAAGCCCTTTTAATTTTACGTCAGTATGCTTAGACTTCACGTTGTTAGGCTTTTAGTTATTCGTCTTTATTCTATCGTGTTTTTCATGTCTTACAGAAAGGCGTCTTTCCTTTTGTTTTGAAACTCAAAATGCTTTTGAATAAATTATGATTCAAGTTTATTTTTTATTTAGGTTGTTGTTCCTTCATTTTAAAAATGTTTTAGTTTAGGATTGGCTTGTTTATTTCTTTGTTCAGGTGCCTCTTCCTTTATTATAATTTTATCTTTTAGAAATAAGTGTAAGATAGGCTCAGTTTGCCTTAATTTTGATTTTGTTAACATTTTCTTTAATTGTCTTTTTTCTTTGCTCTAATCTTTTATTTTATATAAATTTAGGATCGAGAGTATAAAAAACATATTTTGTTATCTATAAAAAAACCCAATAGTTATGACTAAGAAGCCGATGCTTCTTTCATTATGGTTGAAATATAGAGATTTCATTGAGTAATTTAGTGTTGCCTTGAATCTTGTGTAAAAAATGAATGTTTACTCTTTTAATTTTTTAAATAAAATTAACTCAACATACAATTATTTTTTAGAAAAACTTTGTAACTTTAAATTTCTTATTGCATTGGAGGATACATAGAAGTAAGCATTTTTCTATCAAGTCAAAATTAAATTTTCCTAAATTTGTTTCCTTTTCTTATGTCGAGTCACAATTATTTGTTTCCTTTTGCACAACAAATTTTAAAGGTGTAGTGGAAGTTTTCACCTTTCTCTAATCATAATTAGACTCTTAAACTCAATTTTTGCTTAAAAGGACCAATTTCACCAAATTAAAAGGATTCTCTAATTTTTACCATAAATAAAAATTGGTAACGACTCCATTAAATCATGAAAGTTGAAAATTTATGTTTTTGGAAATACTTAATTGTTTTTCTCCCCCCATGTGACGTTGTGACAAGTAGAAAATATTAGTGTTGGGGAATTTTATCCTTATAATGGTTGAGGTTCAAACCAAATTACATAATAAAGCTTAGATAGCAGTGATTTAGAGGGAAAAAAAAAGAGCATTGTCTTTCATTTAGAGAGGGGGGGCAAACTATGTCATTTTCTTTAGAGGTTTAATGAAATTTATCTTGATTTTCATCTTTTTATTCAGGTTACATTGATATCTTTCTAATGTGTAATAGAGCGAAGAACAATGTAATAATTTTGAAAATTCAGGAAAATATGCTGTGATGATTTCACAATGGACCTTTAGATCATATTCTAAAAAATAAAAACTCAAAAGGATATTAACATAATGTGTCCTAATAATTTTTGTGAAATGAACGTACAAATGCGTGATATACAAAACAACTATTTTGCATTTTGGTGTTTTATGAGTTTTCTTACCATCTTCAAACATTCTAACCATCGCGGATAGAGGCAAGCTCAAACGATCAGTACATTTGCCTCAAGGAAGGTCACACCAAAGACTGTAAGAGTGTGAGTTCGACTCCTCCTATGGGGCATAGCCCCTTGTCCCAAAGTCTCAAACCCTCTCTAGATCCACACAAAAAAAACAAAATTATAGCCCTCCCATTGATTGAAGGTCGTGTCTATGGTGCACCGAGCCAAGTTGGATGAACCACACGCCAATTGATTTAAAGAAGTCGATATAATGGTGTATTGGTGTTACCAACTACGTGTGTTCTACCCCACCAAACCCTGCCATCTATACCCCAGCCCCCGACTTCTGCAATAGCTAAACGAAGTGGTTATCACAACATAAAGCAATTTCGTCAAAGGAATAAACAATTTCATTTCGTCCCATGTTTTCTTCACTTAAAATAAAGCAAAATAAAAAAATAGCACGTGCTTGAAGACAACTGAAAAAAGTTGCAGATTGAAATTAGCTAAACTACTTGCATCCCAACGCTGCCCAAATCTTAAAGTTCCTTTTGGAGACATTTTTAGAGTCACTTCCTAAATCTCCGATGATGTTAGTGTTATTCAACAACCATCTATTCGACACCGCTTAGGAGCATGATCTCTATGGCCATGTGGTTCAGGTGATGGTTAGTCGTTGTGGCGGCGTGGTTACGGGGAAGGGAACAATGTCACAGACGCACGGAAGGAGAGGAGAGAGAGCGCTACTATGGTGCACTACATGATTAATGGTGTAGCTATTCATTTTAATCTCAATCGTTGATCTTTCTGGTAGGTGGTGCACCCAACTTAGGTCGGTGCACCATAGACATTATAACATCATAAACTTTAACTCCTTAGCACTATAGTTGTATGAAGATTAACATTTAGTTATTATGTTTGGTCTCATAAAATTGATGATAAAATAAAATATAATGAAAATAGTGATAATATTTTATTTTTTATGAAAATCAAACTGAAAGTCTTGTGTATACATGAATTATGTATAACATTTATTTTGTTGAAGTTAACTAACACATTTATAAACCCATATGAATTATCCAATGTATGACCTATATATATACTATAATATATAGATGAATCCAAGCAATATATCGTAGATACTAAATAAGTAGCAAGAAAAATAAATATTTTCCAGCTAATAGTATTTTGGTAATCAATGAAATAATTAAACTTCCAAGGGAATTATCACTCTTCTAAATAAGTCTCGTAAACTGAAATAAAATCCTAACTACTCTCATAATCTGAAATAAAATGCTATCTACTTTTCTTGAACTTGCTACTCCAAATGTTCCTTAATTACTTGTTTCTCATTTGGAGATGATACAAAAACAAAATAGGACGAGAGTTTAAACGTTCCCACTAAAATGCAATAAATAAGGTGTTATCGAAATAATCTCCAACCACTTTAGTTTATTTTAAAAAAAAAGACATAAACGTACATGAACATTTAATTAATAAGTTTTGAAAATCTTTACTCAATGTAGATGTATCTTTTAACATGGTCTTTCATAACATAGATACAATACTATATTTTCTGTATGCATGACAATGTAAATGAATATACACAAACATATAAAATTATATCCAGTCACATAGAGTATGTAATTTAGTCTTTTCATTATCTTTCTCTTTTTTTTTCATCTCTTTCTTTATACATTTCCTTTTTTATACATATATTTCTTTACACATTTATTTTTTATACATCTCTTTCATTATACATATTTTTCTTTATGCACCTGGTTTAGCCAATCAGTAGAGTAATGAGCTCATATCAAAGGTTGATCATCATCAATAGATGTAGTGGAGATAAACAATATGTTAGAATAGTGGGGATTACATCTCTTTATTGAGAACTTTTTCCATATCAATGAGGTATGAAACCAACATCTTTAACGTTTCAAATCATATTAATATTTTATTAGTGGAAACCATGTTTAATATTTTTTTTTATATCATATTAATACCTTATCAATGGGGGCTATGTCTAATGCCTTATATATACAAAACTTAATATTTTCTTCTAGCATGGGCGCACATAATGAAATCATACAGGGCATTAATGTACATTATATAATCATATTTAACATGCATATCATCCTTAACTTAATAGATCATATACAACATCACAATATAACTCATTCATAACATAACAATCAAATTTGCACAATATATCAAAATGAACTTTAGAAAGGTCTGTCTCAAGAATGGCTAAAATTTTAATCACGTCAAACTTTCAAAAAGTCACGGGATATATGAAATTAACGCAACTAAGGAATTAGTTTATTGAAGTCTTCAAAAAATGTTTTAAAAAAAATTAATCATAAAATAAACATAATAATAGATAATTCATGTTCTATTAAAATATAATAACAAAAAGTGTCATTAGAACGTATCAACGTAACTTAAAGGTGAACATATCGACGAAAAATCAAAAGAGCTAACAATGATAAGAATAGGTTTATACATATTACTATTACAACGTAAAGCTGAACAAAACTAACAACGTAAAATGTTCCTCTTTTCTTTTTCAATCAAAATAAAATATACGTTCAAAGATCTATAATAAGGGTACCTAGTATTTATTAAAAAAAAATGAAAAATACCTAGACTTATCGATGTTACTTGAAGGCAAAGCAAGAATCAATTAATATAATAAAAAATGAAGAAAATCTGTACACAAGTTATTGCAACTGGGGAACAACGATAAATTTATTTTTGGGATGAAAGAAATCTAACGTAATTAAAATAATAAATTTCAATAAAAATTTGTTTTTGCCTAAAATCTAAAATATTAGGATTCCAAACAATAATAAAAAGACAGTTCGGCATAAAAATCTCTACCTCAAGTGATAAACTATATGAGAATGGGTTTTTAGAGACTCCAAATAATTAAAATAATTAAAATCATCAAGCAAAAATCCTCTTCCTTGTTTCCTCCTTGCTTAAAACCAAAATTACTACAATAAATATAAAAAGATTTGAGTTGTAAAATACTTGAGATTTATGTATTTAAAGAGAACTTTGACCCAAGACAACGATTCAAATTCAAGATGAAGATTGACTGTAGAGATGGATGAAGAAGATGAGAGCTTAGAGAAAATAAGAATGGTGGAAGGTCCAAATCGCAATAGTGAAATAGAAGTAATTGTGCTAATTTTTCCTTAAGGTTAGTTTGTGTCTCTCATCCCCTCTCTCTCTTTGGTATTACTTCTATTCCTATCACTATTTATTTTTATTATTATTATACTTTCTATATATAATTACGTGTCGCGTATTATATAGAAGGATGTGTTATGATATGATTATATATATATATATATATATATATATATATATATATAGAGAGAGAGAGAGAGAGAGAGAGAGAGAGAGAGAGAGAGAGAGAGAGAGAGAGAGAGAGAGAGAGAGAGAGAGAGAGAGAGAGAGATTGATTTGCTGAAGTTTTGTATCCCTTATTTATTTGTTGTTAAAAAGTAGAGATTTGAAGAGAGATTATATTTTTTAGTTAGGGTGATCATAATTTGTAGAGATTTAGTGAAAGATTATTATTTAAAATTTTACATATTTTTTCTTAATTTAAATATTATTTGATTATGAGATACTATTGATATTCTAGAATTTTATTTTTAAATTTAATTCTTAAAATTAATAAATTTATTAAATATTTAAAATTACTTTTTTTGTCATTCATCTAATTGGGTTGATTTTTTTGTTGACTTTTCTTGATTGATTAATTTTTTGTTTATTTATTCTAATAACTCATAAAAATAAGATAATTAATATATGAAAAAATTAGGGATTTTGAGACTTGACCTTGGTTGAATATAAATGATTTGTGACATAGTAAAGAAAAATGATTTGAACCTCCTAGCATTGCTGTATTTAGATTTAGATTACTAAGTAACTTAAACAATTTAATTGATGAAAAAATTAATTACATTATTACATGTTCTTACATAGAAGTAGCGGTAAGGATGCAAGTGACACTTCGATACTCAAGTTAGAAAGTGCGTGAGGAGTGGAAAGGTATTTTGTGTGATAAAGATTGTATCATACCTAGGGGGCAATAGTCCCCTTATATAAGGTGAGGTTACCCAGTAGTGAATCTGTTATGATCTTTCTCAAATGTATGAGATATTTATGTGATTTAGTTAGTACTAAAGATAATAATTAGATACGATATAGAAATGATAAGATATAGAGAGATTATGTGCGGGATTTAGGAGATACTCTCAATCCGAGATATAATCCTTAGGAGATATTTGTGTCATGTGATCGAACTGTAGGACCCTTTAAGGAGAATCTTCCTAATTAGGCAAAGATCTAGGATCCGTATTCGAAATCATATAATTTGGGATAAGGTATAAGCCTATAATTTATAGTCCAATATATTACAAGATTGAAAATAAATAAAAAAAAAGAAAAAATAATGAAAGGACTTTGATAATAAATATATTAAACTAGTCGTTGGACCCGTGCGATGCACGAAAAGATAATAAAAAATAATTTATTGATCATTATAAAAAATAAATGATAATTTATTTAAATATATCTTATTGAAAATTGAGTATATAAACTTATCTTAAAAGTAAGTTAATATTTAAATAATTAAATAAGTGAACAAAATATAAATATGTCATTCTATTTTATATCTTATTTTAAATATCATGTTTATAAGATTGAAAAAATCTCGATAGATGACTTACAACTAACAATAAAAAGTTTAGTTTATGAAAATTTTGCATATTTCGAAAGTTGAAATTATTGAATAAAGAAAGAGAATAAATGAATAATTTTACTATATCATAAGCCACTTATAGGGAGAACAATGAGTATCCATGAGAAATGGGACATGTTCCACGTCTCTTGTCATTATTTGGAATTTTGCCTCTCATTCTCATCCCCATCTCCTTTATGGGTCCCTATTTCCCATTTCTCATAGGAATTTTAAATCCTTATGATATTTAGGGGTTTATTAACAAATTTTTTTAAAAAACTTTTAAAATATTTTATAATTTGAAAAATAAATATTCATAATAACAAATACTATTAATGAAACATAATATAAATTAAAATTAAGATGCATACATAATACAAATACATAAAAATAATTAAACAGATGAAGGTGTGATATCCCCATCGTTATCCCATTTAACAAACGGGGACTTAACACCATCGATCGTCTCTATGAAGACAAAATATATCTCAACTCTCTTTCCCATTATGGGTTATTTCTGCATGTACCCACTTTCAATTTTTTTATTATCCTTAGCAGTTTATATCTTTTCAGTAAATTAAAATATTTAATTTATACGATTTTAATTACATGTTTTTCCTTGTATTTGAAAAATTAAAATATCAATTCTAAAATATATGTTATAATTAATGTATAATAATTAGTAAAAAAATATATAATTCTAATTTATATAATCTCAATTATTAGAATAGTATATCAATTATAATATTATTTTGAATAAAAAAGTAATATACTTATTTAATTTTTAAAATTAATAAATATTTAGTATCATTATCAAAGAGGTATAAATTGTGGAATTAATTTTTTAAAATATTTTAGTGTCAAAAAATTAAAGGTTTTTTTTTCAAGAAAATTAGTATGAAAAGATTATGGAATTAATAGATTGGAATATGCAAGTTGTAAAAAATCAAATAGAATATAGTGATATAGGTAGATAGATAATTTTTTTTATTATGATTTTCAAAAGTGCTAAATTTAAAGTTAGAAAATTTTCCCCTAATCCCATCTTCATTTAGAATTTTGCCTCCATTCTCATCCACATCACCATCACGGGTCTCAATTCCTCATTTCACGTGAAGATTTGAATCCTTATTGATATTTATGGGTTTATTAAAAAAAATTTAAAACACTTGACCTTTAAAATATAAATATCCATAATAACAAATACTACTAATGCAACATAAATATAATAGTTTTATTATCATTAATACTATAATTATATATATAATTTTTATAATATAATATATTGAATTATAATTTTGTTTATGTTATTTTTTATTTTTTATATTACTTTTGTTAATGGTAGAGAGATATAAAGGTATTTTTGAAAAAATAATTGATAATTAGAATGTAAATTAAATTTAAAAACTTACTTTAAGTATTAAGATTATAAAATGATGGGGTATAATTTTTCTATGAATAAAGCATGGAAATTTTTTTATGTAATGAGTCTTAAATATTAGTATTATATCAATTGTTATCATATTTAATTAAAATAAATTATCGTATTTGTATTATAATGAGTCTTAAATATTTGATTAAGAATAAATTTAGTAGAAATTAATTTTTGAATTATTATCATATCAAAATCAATCAATTAGTAATTTGTTAACAAATTGACTTACCCGTTTTCTTTAGAAAAAAAATACTAATTTTAAAGTTTATTTATTTTAAAAATATTTTCTTTATAATTTTTTATATTACCTTCATAATGTGATACTATTAATGGTTCTTAATTTAATTGTAAGTCGTAATTATATTGACATGAATTCTGTTTTACTACAAATTGTAATTTTTAATGATTGTAATATTCGATTCTTTAATGATTTTAATATTTGATTTTATTTCATATAAAAATAATTAATAATTAAATTACAAACTAAGTTTAAAAAAAATCTTTAGACATAAAGATTAAGAAAGGTGGGGCCTAAATGACTATATGAATGACACTTGTAATAGTTTTCATAAAATAAGTCAGAAATATTAGTACAGTAGATTTATAATATATAATTATAACAATAATATAATAATCATAATAATACAATGTGCATATAATATATAATATTGGGTATATTTTTCAATTGATATATATTATTGTATAAATGGATGTCTCACTTAAAAAAAAATCAAGTAAAAGACTGGAATAATAGATTGATAGAAAAAAAAATGTTCCTCTTTAAAATTTTTAGATAAATTCATTTATTTTATATGATCAGCCTAACGCAATCCTTCATTAAGTATCAAACAAATCAGAATAGATAGTCACGAATTGGTTCACTACCTTTTATTTTAGCCAGATGAATCCGTTTGTTAGACTTGTTAATTATTAGTAGTGTGATCCAAATACAATTAATAAATTTTTACCTTTCACCTAAATCGGTGATTAAATATATATAGGGATTTAATGAACAATAATAGTGGCCATGTATTGCTTTATCTGATATTATGGTTACATGACAAATCAAGGAATCTCACGGATATAACAAAATCAAATCCAATAATAATGGATAAAAAATAAAATAGAAATATTTGCCCCTAAAAGATCATGCATGCCATAATCGCACGTCAAATAGGAGACCTTATTGTTGATTTGATCAAGACATTCCCTTTTTTTTATATCACACAATTTTTTGTTGTGATGGAGAATTTTTTGTTGATATGATTAAGACATTCCCCTTTTTTATTTTTTTTCCATATTACACGATTTTTAGTTGTAATGGCCCAATTAATATTTTAATCACCCCAATATATTTATATCTAATCCCTTTTTTAATGATTTTTAATTCTATATTTGTTTTTCATTCCTAATGATTCTTAATTTTAATATTAAATCGTAATTTTAATGATTTGTAATCCATGAATATATCTTAATGATTCTAATTTTATTGATTCACATAATCCTTAATGATAACAAATTTGATTTTATTAATAATTAATAATTTAATTGTAAATTAAGTAAAAAAATCTGTAGACATAAATGTTTAAAAAAGTGGGCCCCAAATCACTATATGAATGACACATGTACCCTAAAGCTCTGTATAAAAGACACTTGTAATACTATCTATGAAATGACTCTCAAATATTATAATAGCAGATATGCCCCTAAAAGATCTTGCATGCCATAATCGCATGACAAATAGGAAACATTTTTGTTGATCTAATCAAGGCATTCCCCTTTTTTTTATATCACACAATTTTTTGTTGTAATGGAAAATTTTTTGTTGATCTGATTAAGGCATTCCCCTTTTTTATTTTTTTTACATATCACAGGATTTTTTTTGTAATGGTCCCATTAATATTTTAATCACCCCAATACATTTATATCTAATCCATTTTTTAATGATTCTTAATTTTATATTTATTTTCCATTCTTAATGATTTTTAATTCTAATATTAAATCATAATTTTAATAATTTGTAATCCTATGAATATATTTTAATGATTCTAATTTTATTGATTCTCGTAATCTTTAATGATAATATATTTGATTTTATTAATAATTAATAATTTAAATGTAAATTAAGTTAAAAAAAGTGTAGAATAAAATGTTTAAAAAAGTGAGCCCTAAATCATTATATGAATGACACGTGTACCCTAAAGCTCTGTATGAAAGACACTTGTAATGCTTTCCATTAAATACTCTCAAATATTATAATAGTAGATTTTTTTTGTAATGGCCCCATTAATATTTTAATCACTCCAATATATTTATATCTAATCCATTTTTCAATGATTCTTAATTCTATATTTGTTTTACATTCTTAATGATTTTTAATTCTAATATTAAATCATAATTTTAATAATTTGTAATCTTATGAATATATCTTAATGATTTTAATTTTATTGATTCTCATAATCTTTAATGATAATATATTTGATTTTATTAATAATTAATAATTTAAATGTAAATTAAGTTAAAAAAAACTATAGACATAAAATGTTTAAAAAAGTGGACCTTAAATCACTATATGAATAACACGTGTACCTTAAAACTCTGTATGAAAGACACTTGTAATATTTTCCATGAAATGACTCTCAAATATTATAATAATAAATTTTTATAATAATTGCTCAAGGCTAGTCCCAACTAGCTAACTCCCGTCGTAATGAAGCAAAACAACACTCACATCAAGCCTGCATTGTTATGATTATTTTATACATGTGAACACCATTGGACCAAACTACAACTCAATCGATGGTCCATTTAGGCTGCGACGAAGACGGGGTGGAAAATAATTAGTGTCCAACGTTGTGCAAGCCGAGAAGTTTGGACATGTGATATTTGTCATTTTTTTCCATTATTATTATTATTAAAGAAAGTTTAGATATAAAAACATGTATCTGGATTGATCAAACACTTAATCACCCATGAAAATTGAACCAAAATCATGATGAAGTATGAGCGGGAGGTGAGCTAACCTCTATTGACTGATATTTGGCTTCTTGCTTACACAAATTTTTTTTTCTTTTGTTGGGATCTACTTTTTTTTTTTTTTGTCATTTTTTGGAATCTTATGCAAAATAAGTTGACATAATTAATTATGAGTCATTTTATTTATACTTATAATATATAAAATATTGTATTAACTCATATCTTATATCTTAAAATGTAAATCTCATTTAAATAGGACTTATATCTCATTAAATATTAAATAAACTGTAAATTAATATAATATAAAATATATTATGAGTATAAATAATATTTTTTTATTAATTATAAAATGGGCCGAAATATTAAAAAGGGCCCATGCAATCCGCATGGATCTCGAGTCTGGACTCCACTCTAATAAAAAACATCATCAGCACACCCAACTCTACACTCATGCCATTATTAAACGAGAACAACAACAGCGTCGTCCGAAACACACACACACACACACACACACACACACACACACACAACGGAAACAACAATGTTGTTGGGTTCCGGTGGCAGATGAGAACAACCACCAGGGATGGGATAAAAAGGAACTTTCGGAACGAATGCAGAGAGAGAGAGAGAGAGAGAGAGAGAGAGAGAGACGCACACATCATAATCATTATTTGTAATCTTAATGGAGGTTAAAGCGAGAGCACCTGGGAAGATCATACTATCAGGGGAACATGCTGTGGTTCATGGATCCACCGCTGTTGCCGCTTCCATTGACTTGTACACCTGTGTCTCTCTCCGCATCTTCACTCCTTCCGGTACTCTACTCTCTTCCCCCCACTCCATCCATTTCCTCAAACTAATTTCAGATTCCAATCTTGCATTGCATCACTAATACATGCATTTTAAAGCGCAGGACTGTGAGAGAAATAGTACCATTTCAATGTTGACATCGTAATTCTTTCTTGTCTATAGGAAGAATGACTTTCTTTTCAGGAGATCAATTGCACTTGTTTAGAATTCTCATTCATTCAATTTATGGATTTTTATTTATTTATTTGAAATGTGTGTGTGTTATGCAGATGATCATGATTCATTGAAGCTTCAGCTGAAGGACACGGTGTTGGAGTTCTCGTGGCCAATTAGTAGAATAAGGGAAGCTTTTCCTCAATCAGCTGTACTTGTGCCTTCAGCGCCCACATCGTGCTCCGTTGAGTCTGCCAAGTCAATTGCTGCTCTCGTTGAAGAACAGAACATTCCAGAGGCCAGAATTGGACTTGCCTCTGGAGTTTCTGCGTTTCTCTGGCTATACTCATCCATTCAAGGGTCTGAATCTCTGATCCCTTTTCGTTGACTTTTTGTAATGCCAGGGTTCATAAACCTTTAAGTTATTTTGTTGATTATGTTTCTGTGTTTATGCAGATTTAAACCTGCCACTGTGGTTGTTACTTCTGACCTTCCCCTGGGATCAGGATTGGGTTCATCGGCGGCATTTTGTGTGGCGCTTTCCGCTGCCCTGCTTGCTTTCACTGATTCTGCTTCTGTGGATTTGAACCAGCAAGGGTGGCAGTCTTTTGAGGAGAAGGAACTTGATTTGGTGAATAAGTGGGCTTTTGAAGGCGAGAAGATCATTCATGGAAAACCCTCTGGAATTGACAACACAGTAAGCGCATATGGTACGCCATGACTTTGTTAGGAACTTCTAGAACTTCTTTTTTGTTCTATTTTTTGAAAAAGATACTTGGAACTTGCCTTTCTGCCTTATTTTTCTTGTCAGTTTGACTATTTTGTATGTCCAAAATGAATTGAAATACATAATGCATGAAATTGCTTTTTGTGGTTATGAAAAGCCATGGGAAGAAGCAGTTCTTCTCTTTTAGTGGGTCTCTCAATAGTCTCGCCTAGAATTAATTTATTAAAGGGCCTGGTGTAGAGGAAAAACTTAAGATCATCCCCTACTGGTTTGACTTGAAAATACAATCTAGAGTTGGGTGGAGATATATATTATAATTGTAATTGTCAAATGTTCAATTATCTGGTTTTAAGTTGTTGCCTATGAATGTGCAAGTCACTCGATAATTACTATTATCAGGTAACATCATCAGCTTCAAGTCCGGTAACTTGACACATATGAAGCCAAATGTGTCACTTAAAATGCTCATTACTAACACCAAAGTAGGGAGAAACACAAAAGCATTGGTGGCTGGTGTTTCAGAAAGGATGCTAAGGCACCCAGATGCAATGGCTTTTGTGTTTAGCGCTGTTGATTCTATCAGCAAGGAATTAACTGCAATTTTGCAGTCACCTGTGCCGGATGATCTCTCAGTAACCGAGAAGGAAGAGAAGATAGAAGAGCTAATGGAAATGAATCAAGGTCTTCTCCAATCAATGGGGGTCAGTCATGCCACAATAGAAACTGTTCTTCGAACGACATTGAAGTACAAGTTAGCTTCCAAATTGACAGGGGCTGGCGGTGGTGGCTGTGTTCTTACACTGCTTCCAACCTGTATCCTCTTCACTTGTTATCTTGTTTTCCTTGTGCTTCTTAGGTTTCACATTATAATTCTTTTTTTTTTTCCCCCGATTTTCATGTCTACATTTAGTTGATAACCTATGTTGTTTTTGCTTATGCTTAAGTCATCCTAAATGTGAGGCAAATTTATCTCTTGCTTTCTGCTTAAAAGTGTTGTTCTCGAAGTTGGGTGTGGTGCCTGTCCAGATAGATATGCATGCAGTTATATTCGTAGTGACATTTATAAAACACTCACATATGCATATGGCATCACACAAGCATGACATGAATACCTGCCAGTGACTGTGTATACTTATTTCCAGGAGGATTCTCTGGTCTCTGCACAATCACCATTTTATCTCTGTTACCTACCTTAATTTCCCCACAATGTCAAGGTAGTTTAACTTCCAAGATTTTAGAATTGTCTTGCTCTAGATTCTGGGGTGATTAAAGAACTAATGGAGAGGAAAAATTATTTACCTTCACGTGAAAGAGGAGCCAAACAGGATTCTGGGGAGGGTGGATGGTTTCTTGCCTTTACACTAACACAAACCAAAAGCATTCTTTTTCACTCCCCTGAATTCAACATGATGTTATATTAGCTTTCAAGTATAGAATGTATTGTTAAATCTCTATTCCTTGACGAGCTTTTAATCAGTGCTATCAGGTACCATTGTTGACAAAGTAATTGCTGAACTGGAGTCAAGCGGGTTCCAATGTTTCATTGCTGGAATTGGTGGGAAAGGTGTTGAAATTAGCTTTGGAGTGTCATCTTAATTTTTTTTATATTTATTTTTTTTATAAGGATTGACATCAAATGATCTAAGGATCTGATCTTCAAAATAAATAGCATTATGAAAATGTAAGCTTCAATATCTTGTGCATTAATCTCAACCTTCCGCCCACCCCCCTCCCCCCTCTCCCTTTCCCCTCTTCTGAATTAATTTTAAATTTTCTCCAATTCAATCCTGAAGCAAAATTGGATGATTTTACAGAAAATTTTCTGCATTTTGTGTCCCCACATTTTGGAGGTATAGAATATTTTGTATCGTTGTGGGAAGGTATAGAAATTTTTTATATTTTATATTGTTAGGACAGAAAATTTTTCTGTCCTGTAATCCTTTCTCAAACATATTTGTGTAGTATCTATTTATTTCTATTCCAAACCCAGTAACTAAACACTACCTTATAGTAGTCTACACGAGCATGATTGTATCATTATCCTATTCAATTCACCAAGTGCTTTTGTGCTTCAGGAGCAGTTTTCTGTAAATTATAGTAGTCTAATATTACATAATTTTACAAGGTTGACTATACTTTAACATTCACCACTTCTTGATACCACAATATCAGTTAACCTCACCTCTCAACCTTTCTATCTTGTCCCACCATTAGCTAAAGAGATAGTCCCTCTCATGGTCACTCCATCGTACGTATTAGTCCAAACTCGTACATCTCATCATCGTGTCCTTCATTAATATCTTCCATTATTTTATATGGCTGCTTCCCTAAATCCTTATACTCATCTTTAAAATATTAGGCTACAACTCAGCGTAATTTTTAGATTTCTGCGTGAACCTGTGCGATGTCGCATTGTATTTGTTGGTTGATGGACCTACATTCAACAGGAAATTAAATTGGCGTCAAATTTAAGCTATTCCATCAGCACAAAGTCCTGTAACTACGCAATCTTTATCTTTCATATTGATCTGCATTATTATTATAGTAACATACTAACACGTATACTTTCACAACAGTAATAGTATTTTCTTAAGCAAAAGGTATAGAGAAGCTACTAAGGTGTGCTTCATACAACACATGTCACTGCGTTAACTGCTCTTTTTCCATTTGTAACCTAGTTTTACATAGTCAAGAACCACAACAACATTACATAGCGATCTCGAGCATCACTTATCTTTCCTCACCCATTCACAACGGTTCCACCTGAAAATGCCAAAAAAAAAAAAATGTCAGTGAAAACCCCATACAACATAAAATTCAGATTCTAGGGTAAAATATAAAGTAGAATCATATAAGTATCACCGTTAGGGTGGAGGACTTGGCCAGTTATGTAAGAGGAGCATTGGCTGCTGGCAAGGAAGACAAAGGAGGGAGCAACCTCAACAGGCTGGCCAGCTCTCTTCATTGGCACATCAGCACCAAATTGGGCAGTTTCTTCCTCCTTGAAAGAGGCCGGTATCAATGGAGTCCAGATGGGTCCAGGCGCAACCCCATTCACTCGGATTCCCTTGCTCACCAGCTGCAATGACAGGGCTCTAGTAAAGGCCACAATGGCACCCTTGGTGGAGGTGTAGTCCACCAGTGTAGGGTTTCCCTTGTAAGCAGTCACTGATGTCGTGTTGATGATGCTGCTTCCTTCCTTCATGTGCTTGAGGGCATGCCTACACACACATAACAATATAAAGATCAGAGAAATGCTTCTTGTAACATAATATGTAAACATAATAATATTAATTATTTTTATTGACCTGGTCATGAAGAAACAGGAGAAGATATTACTGCGGAAGACCCTCTCAAGCCTTGGCTCATCAATCTCCTCCACTGTTCCACACTCGTACTGCTCAGCTGCATTGTTGACCAGGATGTCAATGTGGCCATAGGCATCGACCACCTCATTCACCACTTTCTTGCAATTCTCATCGAAACCCAAGTCAGCTGCTATGGCCTTTGGCTCCTTGGCATCCGCAGTCTTGGCCTTTTTTATCGTCTCAAGGGTGTCCTTCGCGTCCTTGTCCTCTTGCCCCTTCACATACGTGAACACCACAGTAGCACCCTCTAGTGCAAACAAGTTGCACACAGCTCTTCCAATTCCAGAGTCACCCCCGGTTACTACCGCTATCTTTCCCTGAAAATTAACACAAAATGGAAGAACTCACTGAATAAAGAAAAATGAAGTATTGTGAAAATAAATGCCAAAATCCAATCGATTAATTAATGTATGCTAATTATATATACTTGAAGTTTATTTGATGGCTTGTAGTCAGGGCTGGTGAATTGGGGTGTTGGATCCATGGCATGTTCTTTCCCAGGCTGTGTCTGCTGCTTCTGAGGGGGGAAATTCTCTCCTCCGGAAGCCATTTTCACAAGCAAGGATTTTCTGATGAGTTGCTGAAAATGTAGTTTGGAAAAGTAAGTGTTTGGAATGTAAGCAAGATGTGTATATGTAGATGTGTTTTAATTAAGGATGCTGAAGTGATGATGAATGCGAGTAGCGCTTTGGTGATGGATGCAGCACGTGTGATGGTGGTGGAAGCCAAGGTGTACACATGTTGTTTGTGAATGATTTTGAGGATGCCACGCGCTGAGCAGTGGGAGAAGGAGCTTTAGACGTGTCCTAATCATCGCAAGCACTGGACACGTTTTGTAGAAACAGGCACTCTCGACTCATCAGAAGCGCAAGGTGATTTGGTTTTGTTGAGTGCGCCTTCCTCTTGTTCTTCTTGTATGCTATCCTTCAATTTGGAACACACTGAGCAGAAACTGTTCTCAGATTTTCGGTGGATGTCAGTGATATGAACCGAGTCTCAGCATATTTTTGGTGCATGTCAGTTATATATACCGAAAATGTGTCAGAAAATTTTATAAAAATCATAATGATTATTTGATAAAATAAAGCAATGTTATTCACTTATTTATTTTATGGTCAATATCAACGCTTAATCTTTATGGTAACTAAGTTCTGATGATATTTTAGCTCTATGATAATTTTTTCTTCTTATTTCTTGTAAAGATACATACAGAAAAGTTCGTTCATCAAGCCAAGACTGAAAACTCTTCATCTTTTTACTTGCATGAATCAAGCACCGGCCTCGCTAACACTTCTTTACTTTGCATGGCAGCCACGTGGAAGATCAAGCATTTGACACCTGTCAGCGCTTGGCCTCCAAATCTTTCCCCATCCCTTCAAACTGTATTCTCAGGTCATCAAGTTGAATTTGTCAAAACGTTTTGCTAGCAGCCTTTGGAACTCAAAACTGATCAAAAACACTAAAGTCATATCACCATGGCCTCCTGCAAACTTGGTCTCTTTCTTCTTGCACCTGTACTTGCTTTCCTATTCCTCTCTAGTCCAGCGCAGTGTAGTGGTACGCTCCCTCTAGATCTCCCTTTCTTCAAATCATGTTTCATATATTCTGTTTCTCTTCTCTTAATTTCTCCTTAAAAAAAGAGAATTATCACATAGTTATCTTAGTTATGCATGAGAAATATAACCAACTTGAATTAATTCATGGATTAATAGCTTTTTCTTTTTTCTTTTTCCGGAAATATGGATTAGTAGCTGTAATTACAACGTTCCGTCCAATATCAACTATTTCAACTAGGCGGTAGGTTGGTTATTTACCCGAATTTAATTAGCTTTCTTGCGCTCAACAAATTTAAGCATCCATGAATCCTGTGTTGATGCTTTATAATTGATCATTCGTAACAACTATGGACACTGGACATGTGAGGAGAGTATCCGACATCATTCCCCCCATATGCTGATCTCTATACTAATTTTCCTTCCCAATGCCAAGAACATGAGGTAGGTTTCTAGGCTTTACCAAAAAAGAAAATTATCCATGCATGCATATGAAGAATGACCATACTTTTTAAAGTATAAAAATATGTTTCTTCTATCTGTTTTTTTCAAGATTTTCCTTCAAACTCCACTTATTTTCATTAATTTATACTATTATACTATGATTATATTAATTAATGATGTTATTATATATACATTATTGATTTGGTTAGACAAGGAGGACAGCGTACTTAAGGGAATCAATAGCTTCAGACAGACACTGAACCTGCCACCCCTAAACCAAGTTGCTAAGGCAGCTTGTTTAGCTGATGAGGTTGCAGATGAAATAGAGGACGTGCCATGTGAAAATGTGAACCAATTCTACCCTGCAGCTGCTCCTGCAGGTGGTGGTGTTGGTGCCAACGCTAATATCCCAAACTTGCAGAAGCACATAGATAAATGTGACATTGACATTAACACCACCACAGATAGTGTCATTCTCCCAGTTTGTGTGTCCAAATTGGAACCCACCGTTGTGCTGTCTAATTACACGCATTCTGATCGCTACGCTCGCTACCTCAACAATTCAAGGTACACTGGCCTCGGTCTTGGCTCCGAGCATGATTGGATGGTTCTTGTTTTAACCACCAACACTACTGCTGGGAGTTTCTCTTCTGCTGCTGCTGCTACTTCTCTGCTTGCTAATGCTGCTGCTTGGAATAATATGCATTTGTTGCTGTTTGCTTTGCTTCTTGTGCTGCTGCTCTACTAGCTAGCTAGGTCGAGCGCTTTCTTTGTTTCTTTGTTTCTTTCTTTTAGGCTTCATTAGTTAGATTTTTTTTTTTTTTCAAGTTTCTTTCATCTTCTTCTTAATTAATGTTGTGTTGTGAACTTAACTAGGAATTAATTTATCTGGTGTTATTTGTCGAGCAACTTCTCTGTAATTTCTCACACGATAATGACGTGTGATATATGGCTGGAATGAGTCATATATTTGTTGTGATTTTATCGTAGATGCTTAAATATGCATGCGATGTGTTCTTTTTTTTTTGTGTTTATTTTTTTAAGGGGGGGGGGGGGTGTGTGTGTGGAGAGAGCATTTGTCTCATGAGTTTAAAAATTAAATTATTGAGAGAGGCTACTAAAATTTTAAGTCAAAAGAAGTGCTATTAAAATGATGTGGGATCCTTTTGAATTATTACATATGATATTTTTGAAGAATGATCTTCCTAAAGAAAATGTGTCTTATTAATCGGAGTTTGAATTCATTTGACTATTAATTAGCTAAAACTTCTGAAATATGTTTCTGATATTATTATATCTACAAAGTAAACTTACATTACTTTCATCACTTAGGCGCCACTTATGGACGGTTGTATTCACTAAGCTATATAAAACTCGTTGTCTGACCAGACTTGTTAATCTGCTATGTAGTTATAATCGAAAGAGTTGATTCATTTATAAAGTGCGGCGAGTCTATGTGCCAAGGAAATAACTTGAGAACATAGATACTAATATTTGAAATCATAAAATTGGGTTCATTCATCTTACTAGACGGATGACAGATGTAGAGTTCATAATAGTTAAATAATTTTTCTTGAACCTGAACTAGCTGCGTGTTAATTCATTTGAATAATACTTCAACGTGTCATAAATAATGAAAACTCTTTATATCTGAAAAGACTTTACTAATTAGAATCACAATTATAATGTTCTGTACAACTGAGATGACTTCTTTTTTGTTGTTTGAAATAACAGTATTGTTATTTCAACATTTAAAAGTATATGTCTAATTTAAACACCTATTTTATTATCATTGGATGTGGTAAATAAATAGGGATAATAGGAGCCACAATTACATTCAATGAGGTAAGTATCCTAATTAAACACCTACTTTTACATGGTATAAGAACATTTTTGTTGAAACAATGATTGATCTGACTTTGTTGTAAAAACATCAAATTTCACGTGAAAAAAAATAAATCAAATTTACTTGTAATATTAACAATTTAGAAATACATAATCTTTGGTGAGTCACATTTCATAGAAAGGGAATGTATCGTAACAAGTCAAGGAGTGAACAATGATATTAGAGTTTTGTATTACTAAGTATACGAATAAGATAGACTTTATAAGAAATTGATCAATTATCTCAATTAAATTAGTTTTTGGGATTAAATTAAACTTCTTAGACGGTGTCAGATCCTATCTTGTGTTCTTGTTATTAGGTATTGCTGTTCAGTTCTTTAAATTTTATGTTCTACATGTTTGTAGAACAAAAAATTATACATAGATATTATTATACAAAAAATTATACATAGATATTATTATCCTCTAATTGTTGATTTTTTTTTCACTAGAAGATAATATAAAATTTTTCGATGTAAAGTTTTCTTGCACCTCAAGAAATAATCTAAAAATTTTGTAGAGGCGGGACAAAAGTAAACTCGTATTTAAAGGAGGGAACATGTAGAAAGGGGAGAAACGCTAATAGGCATTATTGTAGAATTAATTAGTGACTAGTGATTATTATTGTTTATTCCGTTTGTTTGTGTGTTGGTGTTGGGGACATTGTGTTAAACCCAAACCAAACCCTGTGGCGTTGAATTTACATACTACTTCCCTTCCCAATAGCAAAGCAACAGATCTGAATCTGAGTGAGGAGGCGCCATCACTCACTCAGTCACCGTTAGCATCAGCAATTCAGCATGTTAGACATCAATCTGTTCAGGGAGGAGAAGGGCCACAACCCCGAACTCATCCGCGAATCCCAACGCCGTCGTTTCGCCAACGTCGAACTCGTCGATGACGTCATCAATCTCGACAAGGAATGGCGAAAGCGTACGCTACTCACTCACTCACTCGTTTCATCATCTTCACTATCACAACCACGACAAAACACTCGTTTCGACAATGAATGCTTGTTTTGTTACTTATGGATATTGAGTTTTTCAGGTCAATTCGAGCTCGAGAATCTCCGCAGAGAGTTCAACAAGATCAACAAGGAAGTCTACAAACTCAATCGTGTAAGTATAATTCCTTCACTTCCCTTTTTCCTTTCTGATAACATTAATTCATCTTTCTTCGACTCGATAAAACAGACTAATGCCTATGATGCACGCGTTTACGTGTGTGTGTGTGTGTGAATTAGGCTGGCGAAGATGCAAGTAAGATCATCAGCGAATCGGAGGAGACTAAGAAGCAGATAGCGGAGAAAGAGGTTGAAGTTCGGGACACTCTCAAACTCCTCAACTCTAAGTTGGAAAACATTGGTAACCTCGTCCACGATTCCGTTCCCGTCAGCGATGATGAGGTCTCTCTCTCTCTCTCTCTCTCTCTCTCTCTCTCTCTGTGTTTCATTCATTGCTTGTCTCTCTCTGTTCCTAAATATCAGCAACTCTTCTCAATAATGATAATTATTTATTATTAGGCCAACAATGCCGTGATTCGAACATGGGGAGAGAAAAGAGTGGAGCCTAAGCTAAAGAATCATGTGGATCTAGTTGAGCTCCTTGGAATTGCAGATACAAAGAAAGGTATGAATTTTCCTTCGTGTCATGTTCTAGTTAGTTAGTACTTATTGTTATTATTAATTGAATGATTGAATAAGGAGCTGGCTTTTAGCTCGAACTTTATGTCATGTTGCTTGATACCTAACAGGAGCTGATGTTGCTGGTGGTAGAGGCTTCTATCTTAAAGGTGATGGTGTTCGTCTTAATCAAGCTCTGATAAACTTCGGCCTTGATTTTCTCGAGAAAAGGGGATATACTTTGTTGCATACTCCTTTCTTCATGAGAAAAGACATAATGTCAAAGTGTGCTCAATTAGCCCAATTTGATGAAGAGCTTTACAAGGTAATATCTCCATGAAAATCAACAATTTGGTGATTTGGTCCATGTTAGTGCTGCCTTTATATACAATTTCAATTATTCGACTCAACTAAACCAGATAAGTGAGTGTCTATGTCGTTGAATCATTGGTTAATATGCTCAAATCTTTTAGTCGTGATAGCTGTATTGTAGTGTGAGATTCAAAATCATTAAAGAATTTATTATGCAGGTAACGGGTGAAGGAGATGACAAATATTTGATTGCTACAGCAGAGCAGCCCCTTTGTGCTTATCATTTAGATGATTGGATCCACCCTTCCCAGCTACCTATAAGGTAAAGAATTTAATTGTGCATGGGGACATCGGAAGACTATGTTGTCTTTAACCTTTGAAATATGGTTTTGGCAGATATGCTGGATATTCGTCATGCTTTCGAAAAGAAGCTGGATCTCATGGTCGAGATACACTGGGAATTTTCCGAGTTCACCAATTTGAGAAAGTGGAGCAGTTTTGCATTACTAGCCCAAATGACAACGATTCGTGGGACATGCATGAGGAAATGCTAAAGAACTCTGAAGATTTTTACAAAGAAGTATCTTTCTGTCCCTCATGAAGCAACTACAATATGTTAAATACTGTTTATCTATGTGAGTTTAAATTTCAAATTACTATAATTTGAAAACGGATACCAAATCTCAACCCCACCCTTATTTCCCTCATTAGCCATATTCTATGTTTAACATGCTGAAGTTGTCTAACCAGGGTAATATGTAATGCATCCCAGTTCCCAGTAATATTTCTTTCTAATTTTTCATATCTAGGAAGTAGGACATATTCGCGCATCTATGTGCTTCTAATTATCTGCATGCACGCGTACGTTGGCTGTATCTCTTTATCAATTTACAATTTGTTGGTTGTTTTCAAACTAGTTTGACCGCTTTCTTCTGCACCCCCTAATTCCCATTCACAATATAATTAAATTTTATTTCCTGCAGTTAAACCTTCCATATCAAGTTGTTGCCATTGTATCTGGTGCTTTGAATGATGCTGCAGCAAAGAAGTATGATGTAGAAGCATGGTTTCCAGCATCACAAACTTATAGAGAGCTAGTATCCTGTTCAAACTGTACTGACTATCAGGCCAGAAGATTAGAAATTCGATACGGGCAGAAAAAGGTGAATTGTGGTGAATATCATTATCAATATAATAGGTTTATCAACATTTTTCAACAACTTTGTGATGGCAGATTTTCCTTGCTTGATATATGTCAAAATATTTATCTAGTAATCTAAATTCATTATATCCATTGTATCTTGTAATTTCCAAGAGCTTTCAAGTATAATCTTCCATTGAAATCTTATTTAGCTTCCAAGTCAATTTGATCTCCTGTTATGCATTTTGTGGATAATCAAATGTGATGATGTTGAATACTTGTGGAAAAGGAACTTCTTTATATGCAAGTATACTGCGGTTAGACTTTGATAGCTCAAAGATTTTTGTTGGGTTTCTCCCACGACTTTGCCTGCATTGGTTGCACCTTTGTTCGTTAGGCAGTGCAATATTTGGATCTGAAATTAACTGATTTCAAGCCTATGCATCAATGTACTTTCATAATTTTAACTGTCGGCTGCATCTCTTTTTTGTGCTGCAGAGCAATGAGCAAATGAAGCAATATGTTCACTTGTTGAACTCTACTCTCACGGCTACTGAGAGGACCATTTGCTGCATACTTGAAAACAACCAGAAGGAGGACGGTGTAGAGATACCTGAAGTCCTCAGACCATTCATGGGTGGAAAGGCTTTCCTACCTTTCAAGAACCAACCAGTTAATGAAGCCAAAGGGAAGAAATCGAAGGCCTAATTGCATTATTTTTAGTCTGAATGATATTTATGAAACGAGTTAATTCAGAATTGAAGGTTCGGTGATCCCTATGTGAATCTCCACCATAACCTGTCTCCCTTCCGCTCCGTCCTTATTTCCCCCTAAGTAGTAATTATCTTGAGAAGCATGATTTTGTGGAGAAAGGGTATACTAGGAAATCTAAACTATGACTTTTAAGTTACTTTTTTTGTAGAAGTTCTACACAAGGTTTCTTTTGTGAGCTTATTCTGTAACTCGTTAATCCATCAGTCCTTAACTCTTCCTTGTTGCACTGCATTGATGCCAATGGTGATTTTATTCAATCCACAAGAGGAAACGCCCCTTTTGTAATGTTCTAATTTTATTTGAAAGGGACACAAACCCAAATGCTAGGAGATTCAGCCCATGATGTAGGATTTTGAAGTTTTCATGATTTTTCTTGCAGGGCATTGAACCATGCTCAATTTAATCGATCTGCGTCTATCATGGCTTCAATTACAAAATTTTTTGAAAAGAGGAGTACGGTCTGGAACATTGGGACTAGACTATTGAACCGAGTTATATGTAGTAGAGACACGAAATGTGTTCCTTGGTGCCGAAGATTTTGCACTTAGGACCGGCCTGCATGTTTCTGTCTATCTGAATCTCTGTTCTGTCTTTCCAATTTTAAAAAGTTTTCATAAAATAAATAAGTTAACATTTAAAGTAGCTTGAATTTTTAAAACCTTGTAGCGGTGTCTTCATTAGATCTTGTAGTAATTCAAGATATCTTTATCGTCAAGTGCCGCAGGAACACTTGTGTATTTTTATCGGGGCATTTCTAATTTCCAATGGCCTCTGAACTGTTTACTTTGAAATATTGAAGCCCATTTAGTGAGAAACTTTAGGCCTGTTTCGTTTACAGGGTCTGTTTGCTTTGTTGAAAACAGTTTTCAGTTTTCAGTTTTTGTGAAGGAAAAACTAAAAAAATCAAAAACTGAAATTTGTGATTTTCAATTTTTTTTAATTTTTCTTTCACAAAAACTGAAAACTAAAAATAGCAAATCAAACAGGCCCTTTGTTTTTCTGTGTCCATTGATCCAAATAAATAACAAAGCATCAGATGATAGTATTAGTTTAATTGCATGTATCATTTGTCGTGAAGAAGTTGTAGATCCAGTAGAGGTTAAAAAATTATATTTAAATATTTTTTTGGTGAATCATGAGGAGAGCCATGATTTTGAAGTTCCTTTATGGTATGCTTATGAGCTTGGATTTTGGAGGAAAAGGAAGGGGAAGGAAGGACTTGTAATACAATTTTACACTAAAAGTCCTTCCCTCTCCTCCTTTTCCCTCCAAAATCTAAACTCACAAACTAACTCTTAAAAAAAAAATCCATGTGTTCCTCTCTAAGCTGAATGCATGACTATATACGAGCTAATGAGGGCATGGTGGAGATTGGAGAATAACTGGTTCACGCTTAGTGATTTACTCCATCCATTATCTATAAGTGTTCATCTTCACTTGTACACACATTAACAAAATGATTGGATGAATTTGAAGTTAAATAAATTTAAATGTATTTTATAATATTACCCTTATGATTTACTTTAACACTCATATTTAATTTATCAACTTTCTCTCTTTCATAAAGGTATTAAAGAAAAAGAATAATTAATGTTATTTAGAATTCTTAAAAGAATAGATATAGTAGAAAAATAAAATTTTATAGATATCAGATAATAGAATGAATATTACTACCAGAGCTGGAAAAAGGTATCTTTTATTGCAAAGAAGTGCGCGTATTGCCCCGACCCCTAACTTCTAATCCATCTAATTTGATATCAATTTCTTTTTCTCGTAAACACATTCAGGTTAATGAAAAGGTTTGCCTTGGTGTAAAATTAGGGTACATCTCCAAATTTATTGCCTGCTTACAATGATAGTTTCAAATGTCTTAAGCCGTTGTTTGCCAAAAAAAAATTAAAAAGAAACTTATCTACGAAAAAATAAAAAACCCAAGAATTGAATAAAAAATATGGTAAAAGGCTAAAAAAAGGGATGAAAATCTTCTGTCTATAAGTGGTGTCTCATTTTCAGTCTATTCAATTATTTATTGATATATGAAAGATATTTATTGTATATTTAGTACTCCTTCCATTCTTAAATAATTGTTTATTTTAAAAAATTTCTTTATCTAAAAATAATTATCCATTTAAATAATATTAATTATTTCTTTTCAATAATACTCATTAAATACTATTAGAGGAGGGGAGAGATATATTGAAGAGGAGAGAGAAAGTTTGATTATTAAAATGAAATAAAGGTAATTCAAAAAATTACTTTAATTTTTCTAACTTTAATTCGTTGTTTTTTCAATTATTTTCTTGATTTTAGTAGACAATTAAAACTGGACAATTATTCAAGAACGAATAGAGCAACTTATTAATTTTTAAATTTATTTTGATTCTTATCTTTTTGCGTGTCGATAAATAATTTAAAGATAAGGAGAGGAACAACATTTGTTAAGAGAATTTCATCCGAACAAAAGAGCCAATTCTTTTGCCAAATTGATATTGATTTGCCACCAACAATGTTGCACACTTTAGTTCATCCGAAAATAATGCTGCACACTTTAAAAAATATATATAGAAACAAAATAATATAAATCATTTACTTGCCAAGCATACGATTGTTAAAAAAATATTTACTCTCCAAGCTTTTCTTTGCTTTTAATGACTGCATTCAGAACGCAAGTCCCTCGTTCCTAAACCCTCATTCCTTTACATTACATGTAGTTTGATATCATGGTTAACTTGTAAACTTAGATTTTAAACGCAGGTGAACCTCCAGACCTGATAACTCGAATAACCTTCATTTTTACGTATAACTTTGCTGGCTAGAGGATCAGAAACAGCTACACATTCCATGCTTTACGAGTGATATATATAATTGAATTACTGATAATGAAAAAAATAATATCACTGATAAACAGAATATATAGATATGCTTTAGTTTAGCACTTGGAATTAATGTCAAAAAGAAAATAACAATTTTTCTACTCAAACTCGTTGCTCATTCATACGTGAAGCAGTATCTATAATCTATATACAGCTAGCACAGCTCTTGTAAAGAACACACACAACACAGGAATTACACTACAATTCCTTCCCTCCCTTCCCATCTCTTCCCCTCCCAAATTCAAACTTGCAAACATAGCCTTGCTCGCTCGCTCGCTCGACATGATATGATATCTAATTCTAAGGTACGTACTACATACCTACCTGTTGTGTAAGGGGTCAGGAGATGATGGTACTTCTCTATTAACTGTCTGGAAAGAGCCTCCTCCATCTGTTTCATTGATGATTCGGCTTTTCCTCCAATATGGAGACTTGATTACATATTCCACTCGTGGTACATATCTAGCACCCAATGCTTCACGGTTTAGAGCTGAAACACTTAGTAGCACCAGTAAGACACAACCCACTTGAGTTCTAGAAATTGACATCACTTCAACACAATTTGCGAACAATCATTAACATTCCTTTGTGGCTTTTCTAAACCAACAGAAACGAAGAAGAAAGGATTATCAAGAATAGGTGAAAGAAGGGAAACGGAGGCAGTCTCCACAAGAAAAGTGATATGAGATGGAAAGTAAGGATTTAAGGTTGGTAATATTTGTCAGATTTTCATAAGCTCAAGAAGGTTATGGCTTATTTAATTAGTATCTTATAATTAAATGGGACTAGGTTTTTTCTTTGTTTTCACACATGGCTTGACTCAAGCGGCCACGAAAGTTTAGTGAAAAAAGTGGTCAAGCTCGTGTTTCAGTTAATTAATAGAAATATATTATTTATCAATATCGATCGAATCACAGTTAATGTTTGACCATCTTTCTATGCGCCGTACATAGATAGCTGGTGCTCCTACATATAATGTTAACCAAACCGTATCAGAACTTCGAGTTTGTGCATTGATGGTGAAATGTGTACACTTAGATTTGCATACCGACCAATGTATCCTTTAAGTCAATATTAAACAACTCTTAACAGTGTCAAAATCAGCCTAACCCCGTTTGACAAGGGACCGTAATTACAGGATCAGGATTGGCACCCTTCGTTTTGCTTATTTTACTTTGCTATATATAAGATAGGTTAGGCAGGTGTAAGTCATAATATATTTACACCATTCAATAATTTGTTATGATACAAAGTTTTGTCAATTTAATCATTAAATTTAAAATTCTTACATAATAGATTAAATATATCAAGTTTCATCTAATTTAAAAATAATTGATACTTTATCATGTGATTTTATTTTAACAGATAATATATTTTTTAAATATTAGTATTAGTTATTAGAATATATACTATTGTTATATGATTTCTCTAAAATTTGACAGGTTTAATAGTAAATAAATATCATAGATTTAAAAGTCAAATAAATTAAATTCAATTTCTATAAAGAGTTAATGAAGGGTATAAAATTTACACCTGGTGTAAACAGACTCCCCAACACACGTATATCTCCACCTTTGAAGTCTAAAATTATAATGTCTTCACCCTGTGTCAATGCATTTTATTTTTTTAACTATTTCCTATGGTATCTTCATATTTTAACAATATAGGTGTCTCACAAAACTAAGATATTTGCCAGTTGAACGAGCAAGATCAGATTTCAGTAACCGTAAATGGCATCTTTTTAGCTCACGTTTTCTTTTTGTTGGGCTTAAAGTTTCAAGATATATATTTTAGGATTTTGCTAATCACTACGCTAAAGGCATTGGTTAACGATACAAAAGAGAGTGAGAAATAAAAGCTGTTAGTGGGTATTACATTTTGAAAATATAACAATATATGTTCGGAATACAAGACTTTCTATTTCTATTTCCTAAACCCGTAGAACTGGTTGGAGAAATCCTATATTTTAATCGGCCTTGTTTGTTTCTTTAGACTAGCTTGTGGCAGCTTTTATATTCGGCAGCCTCTTTATCTTTAATCCTAGTGTTGGGATTCGTCTTGCTTCCACTTAACACACATAGTTGTGTCAAATATTTGTCATTAACTCGTTATTTTAACTTGATCAAGTGACTTGTGACCCTGGCCTTGATTCCAATTAATTTAATACTTCAAATTGCAAAACCCGTGTGTTTGGTCGGTTCCTAATAGTTGTCAATGTTATCTGGGACGAAGTATTGTCTCGAATTTCTTACCTTCAGTTGGCATTGGGAGAAAAATAAAATAAAATATGGTTGTAATAATTAGCTATTTTTGGCGTCAGCTAGCTGAAAGACTTCTATGAGATTGTGTTGACTTTGTGCTACCCAGTGCTGAAGTCTAATGGGTTCATTAGTGCTATTGGAATCAAGCTATGGAGGCATAATCATCATGTTAATCTGATTGGCTAGTGTTTCATATGATTATTGCTGTTGAAAATTATTGAAGCAAACAAATAAAGTCACCGGTTGGTTGGTAGTGAGACGGAGAATTTCTGTATTACAAAAATGCTATTTTAATACTAAAAAAGTAAACACTCATTTAACAATCATTGGATGTAATGGTGGATCTCATATACTTCATCTATTACATCACATTTAATGGTTGTTAAGTAGATATTCTAATAGACATAAACTTTTTAGGTATTTGAATAACTATGTATTATTTCTGCCTAATCTCTACTGTTTGACCATTTTCGTAACCAAATCATATCCAACAAATGCTAAAGTTGACATTTCGGCTTATGCTAAAGTGACATACAAGCGAATGCAATGAACCCGCTTGCCTGCATAATGCGACTTGACACACAAGACACATACTAATACTTATAAGGGCGTGTTTGATTGATTGGTGAGAGTATTCGGTAAGTTTTAATATATAAACTTCATTTCTAATTTTATATATGACCTTCTTCCATAAAATTTTTATTTACTTTCACCCTTCAATCGGATGCACTTTTAGAATATTAAATTATTTACCATGTCAGGAAAGATAATTTATGATATGATGTTGGAATTTTTATGACCAAATGTTTAGAGTTCAATATTTGTAGCCCTCATTTTTATAAATAAAATAATTAAATTTCATGTACCGGAAAAAAAAAAAATCAGGTAAGATGGGCCTATATTATTCACAACTCAAACATAAAAGAAAAAGTTACGTAAATGAATATATTAAAGTATAAAATTATTCATTCTAATGTAGCAAATAGTTTAAGTTTTGGTAAAGTTTCTATGGTGATTCGAAAAAAAAAAAAAAAAGAAGATAGGGTGCATTGGTGCACCCATAAATGGGGGTGTCCCATAGGCGCACTCTTTAGATTTTAATCCTATCAACAGCCACCTCCCGACACTTTTTTCCCTTTCTTTTCCCTTTCCCCTATTCCTTCCCTCCCTTTATGTGCATAGCCCTATCCCTCCCTCTGTTGGCACCCACACTCTCTTCCATCAAACCACCACCGTGTCAGCTCTGCCATAGCCGTGCCGCTGCCACGTCCTCCCCTCTCCTCTTTTCTGGCAACTGCGGTTCTCTCTCCCTTTGCTTCCTTGGTTGCGGTTTCTCTCTCTAAGGGATGAAATGTTGGAGGTCATGAGTTTTGGAGCATGCCCTCCTTCCATTCTTCCTCTTAGTGTCATGGGTAAGTGTCAATATTAGTCCTTTAATCATATTGATCTCCCTACGTGGTTGTTTATGTTAGATTTGAGGTTCTAAATCCCTATGTGTTTAAAATTGGGGCTTTTTATGTTTTGGGGTTAATTGATGATATTGTTAGCTCTCTAAGATTTTGTTTGTCTTATTCCTAGAGTGATGAGCAAACGGATGCCAACTGAAGATTTTTGATAGCTTAATGAGTATTCTACGATTCTTTGGGAACCACTGTTGTGAGTAGATATTATATCTGTACTTTACTTTTTATATAGCAAATTTTAATTATGAATATATATGTTATTAAAGTGTTTTATATTTTTGTGTAGTGGATTTTATTTGTAAATAGTCATGAAGTTAGTTGAGAAATTATGAATTTGAATTGAAAATTGTTTATGAAATGAAGTGTGAAGGTATCGAAGTCATTGTTAGACTATGATTTGGAAAGTAAATGAAGAAAAGAGTTCTTAGTTTGAAATGATGAAACTTATTCTTTCATGATTTGAAGCAAATTTAAAATTTACATGAGTGGCTATTTACATAGTGGCAATGTTTTAAATTATTTTTATGGGAGAAACTAATTTATTATATTTGATAAAAATTTCATTTTTGAGCTACTTGGATTATTTGGCTAGTTCGATTAGTTAATTTTTCTCAAATATGATGGTTACTAAATGACTTGATGGTTTGGTTGAAATTATTGCTAGCTCTCTTTGTGATTTTGTAATGTCATGATGTTGTTATGTGTTATTTCAATGTGCATTGGAAGAGTTTATGATATTTAATACTGGCAAGATTAGATTAATATGAAGATTGAATTTTCGATTTGTAAATTGTGTTTGATAAAAAATTATGTAAGAAAATTATGATGGGTTCTAAGATGGAATTATCATTTGCCATAGCGAAGAGAATTAATGGCAATACTGCTAGCCGTAGCAAAGAGATATAATGACATTACTGTTTGCCATAGAGAAGTGATATAATGGCATTACCGCTTACTGTAGTGAAGAGATGTAACGGCTTATGTGCACATAGTTTTTCTTAGTGAGATAAAGTTTGAAAAAACCTTGTTTGAGAAATAATAAACCTTATAATTAATGGGTTGAGATTACTCCCCAAATAAGATTTATGTTTCTTATGTAACCCTCATGAGTATTTGAGTATTTGATAATGAAGTTAATTTTTTTTATAATAAGGAATTGGAGAAAATGTGAGAAAG
Source organism: Dalbergia cultrata (assembly GCA_031216105.1). Classification (NCBI taxonomy): domain Eukaryota; kingdom Viridiplantae; phylum Streptophyta; class Magnoliopsida; order Fabales; family Fabaceae; genus Dalbergia; species Dalbergia cultrata. Next base: position 1,033,449 of record CM062353.1, on the reverse strand, counting down.
GGGATTTAGTAATTATTTTTTAGAGTTTGCTTAGAAATAAAATTTCAAAGAATACACATATATTATTTTGTTTATATTATTTTCTGCTTGCATCTAGTAAACTATGGATATCCTATTTCTCACTGAGTTGCAAAACTCACCCGGCTGTCCTTCATTTTTTTTTTTTTCAGATATAGGTGCTAGTACCAATTTTGTTCTTCCGATTTAGCTGTTAATCAATGATAAAATAGTAAACCTTCTTGATAGGGCATTCTTTTATCATTGAGATCCTTTTTAAAAACTAATATCTTTTAGTATATCAGTTGCTTCGCATGTGACAAGCAGAGTCCTTAGACTTAGAATATTCTTGTGTAATAATTGATGCCTGAGTGTAATAGTTATATTTGGCGATATTGCATGTTAATTTTTTTTTTTTTTTTGGAAAATATCCAAGAAATAGGGAAAACTTTGTCAATTTTCCTAAGAAATTAGGTATGTTAAAACTTGCTGGAGAAAATATTTGCTAGGCGCCCGGGTCGTGGCAGTTTCTGTCAAATGGTGTCTTTATTCGCGTGTATATGTACACCATACAATGTCAAAGACAGATTTTTGTAGTGTATGTGTTTGTGTGGGTTTACTTGTACGCCCTGCAATGTCAAGGACAGATCCTTGTAGCTCTGAAAATCGCAAGCTTCTTTTTTGGGTACATTCAAAATCGCAAGTTATTTGCCTTTATATTGTCACAAATGAATGAATACACGATGTTTAATCTGTGAATTATATTTCATTAATGAAAACCTAAAAAGCCAAATAGCTATTTCATCGGTATCTATATTTCATTCACACTGTCCAGATTCCTCTCAAACTGATACTGTGAAGAGATAGACCTTTAGTACAACAGCTAAACCCAGCTGCAACAGGAAAATGCCAGCAACAATGAAGAACCACCTTTCACCTGCTGACAGGATATGTGCCCGGAGGTTAAGTGCCAAAAATGTTGCTGACATGAACCCAGCCACACCTGCAATCACCCATCTGAAAATCTCCAGAGGCACAACGGACATACACTGCACCAAACAGATGGTTTGAGGGTTCAATATGATAAAAATGTCAATTTTCATCCTTGCTTAAACAACAGGGGGAAAATTTAAAGATCAGCAACTTACCAAAGCCGGTATAAAGATAAACAGGGAATATCCATATAGACACAGTAGTTGGACAAGGCCTGCTGGTGCGGAGAAGTACTTGAGGATTACATATAGACAAAGAGGTACAATGGTAACATAGCCATAAAACAAACCAGCAGACCAAGTCACCAGATTTATGTCATACTCCCATTCCTGGTGCTTCAGCTTGTGCGCTATGTATGTCACAAATGTGCCGATAGATGCTGCTACAAATATTAAGGTAGTACATATCCAGAAAGGTCCATACCTGTGTACATTTATAGTTAAACCAAGATTACATACTGGTACACAGGCACAGAAACACAGAATTCACTCTTTTTATTGCAAAATTATAAAAACATTTGTCCTCAGAATAATGAACATCCTCTAGGCATGACACTGGTATTTATGTAGTAAGAAATGAAAATCACAGATGATATTTCAATCAAACTACATAATGAAGAAATGAAACAAAACCAAAAGATAATTTAATAGAGTATAAGTTAGTTAAAAAGGAAAACAACACCAGCCTTGGAATCAATTTGATGCAGGAGCAGTCAGGCAGAGGATAAGAACTGCAATTATGTATTGGCCTTTTGATTATCCTTCTGTGCCTTATGTAGTGATTATATTGGCCTATTATACAACAAATATTTTCACTTTCAATTATTATTTCAAGGATTCTCCTTGTGTTTAATATTTATATATTGTAAATTTTAAGTTATCTACTGGAATGATAACATGAAACTTCCTTCTTTTTTTCTTGTGTCCTGTATCAATTGGAATTAGAGCCTATCAGCCTAGTTTGTCCACCTCCAATGCAGGAGTAGTTCCATGTCAACTGGGTGTGAAATACTTAATTCAAATTTATTGTAGTGACACTCTCCTCTTAAAAGCCAAGCTTTTGGGAGCAGGCTCTCGCACATTGCAATAACTATTACTAACTATTGTTAATCACTAGGTTTACTTCTCCAGTTAAAAGGGATCAAAGAGACAAGCCCACTGCTTATACAAAGTCATCTATTTCAGATGCCAAGCATAAGTTTGTACCAGATAATGCAGTTAAAAGCATTTTCAAATGCATACACAACTCCATAATTTTTAGCAAACTATAGGAGTCTCAAGCATCAGGCTGCCCTTCTAACAAATAAATAATGATAAAAGTAAATAGTGAAGGGGGAGTTAAAGGAAGTTATTTATGAAAGTAACCAACTTGATAGGAGTTGGATTTAAAGTATATCATCAGATCTCTGATCCCTGTTCTTGGCCATAATGGTTTTCTTCTTCTCCTCTCACCATCACGCATGTTGAAGAAAATAAAGAAAAGGAAAAGGAATAGAAATTGAGCTCCGTATCATCTACTCTTATCCACAAACAAAGTTAGTAACTTTGATTATTCCTACTTGTGAAAATCATAAATTTCATGATCTTGTATGATGTTTGATGCTAATTTTTACAACTCCCCTACGAAACAACCTAGATTGTCATGATGAGAAGTGTAGCACCATAAAAATTAAATATACCCACAAAAGATATGGAAAAAAGAACTTCAAAACCACTATTATATTGTAGTAGTTGATTAAAGTCTTATGCATGACGTTGGCTCATGAGACAAGCATATAAAGGCAGGCCAGTGCAATTCAGGATTTTAGCTACATTTTTTCTTCATAAAAATTATATTAGCACTATCCAGGTCTCGTATTTTTAAACCACAAAAAAAAAAAAGTCAGAACTCAGAACCATAGCATTGGCAGTTTAATCGATTGACTAAATGATCAAAAGACAAAGTCAACTTACAAGTCAGGGTTGCTAGCTGTTTTTTCATTGAATGTTCCTCTAAATGGAAAGAGTGAGTCTATAATCCTCTCAATAACATCTGAAGTGTCAACATCAAAGTATGGTTTGTAAGCAGCGATGGAAAAGGTGTGAAACCACCCACTCTGCTGGGATTCATCAGAACCTGACACAGGTTTTGAAAATGTATCTGCACGAAATGAATGAAATATCAATTCAACACAACCGTGTCAAACATAACCAAGAAAAAATAATCAAATATCATAACACCAACCATAAAATTGCAATTACATACATAAAAAACAACAGGTGACATTCAAAAAGAAAAATAATAAAATCCAGCAGATAAGAACATTAACAGCATATGTGAAGGACAATTCTAATGTATGGAACAATGACTTATCAATTTTCACAAATGGCTACTGTAAAGAGAAAGAAAATAAAAAATAAAAACAATCTCGAATATAGCACATACCATCGGCATCGCGAGGAGGGATGGAACCACCGGTAATCTTCCCCTGTGGGCCAGATGGAGGAAATGTCTGCAGATTTGAATCTACAAAGGAAGGGGAAAAAAATGATATCAGATCAAATTATTATTATAAAATCAGTTCCCAACATTGAAGATCGAAGGAGTGTTGATTATCAAGGCTACTAACAACAGGCTCAAAATATCCTCGTATAAATTTACACCTAACAAACGCTTCAACAGCTAGTTATGTGAGCTAAACTAACGAAAATGGAGGCAAAGGGGAAAATGCAAATCGTCATTGAAAGGCTGCAGCTGTCAGAACCTGATCTACGGAAACTGATCTATTCACATTTAAACGAATCCATGTAGAAAACCCTACGAATTGAGAATGCAAGTAGATTCAAATGGAAAAATTAAGCTTCGATATTCAAGAGAAGAGAAGAGAAAAAAGAAAAGAGGATTGTACCAGCGAACTTGACGGCGGCATGTCCTGGATCTGGAACTGCCTGCAACAATGAAAGCCCAAAAAAAAGAAAAAGAAAAGAAAAACGGAGAGTGAAATGAGAGAAGCGATAACAGGAATGGAATGGAGGATCGAAGAGTGAATAATACTAACGGGTACAGATCCTTGAACTTGCTGGTTATCAATGGAAGTGTATTTTCCTGACATCATCTTGATCTTCCCTTTTTTCTTTTTCTCCTCCTTCTGCTCTCTCTCTCAGATCCGCTGCCTCTTTCTCCTATTTCTCTGTTGTTGTTGGTCTTCGACCTTCACCTTTGTCTTTCTTGGTTTTTAATCGCCTGACGCAAACTTGTAGCATTTTCGAACAAGGATCTTTTTATTTGTTTTTGTCTGGAAATATTAAGCTGCTTGTTTTTTGAGACTGTGCACTTTCACGGAAGCTGGATCAGTTTACAACGACTCATGCCATGGGCTGTGCAACGGGAAAGCCCAGATAGAAACTGTTAGGCATTAGTGAAGCTGCCTTACTAACTTACCAGAAAAATTTTCAGGCCCAAAACAAGCTCAACCGAAAACATAGGGTGGAAAAAGAAAAGTTACACACAAACGCAGTCCTTGGCACAAAGGGGTCAGCACGAATGGCTTATGGCCAATGCCTCTAGGACGTGCACCCGATAAATTTGTAAAAAAGAAAATCATAAATTAATAACAATAACAATAACAATAACAATAAGGGATAATTATATTGACCTCCATTGAGGTCAATAAATATTACACGTATCCCTTTCTATTTTTCAATATTACATTTACCTTCCTTATTTCCTAATAATTTGTAGAATTCCAACATTACCCCTCTTCCTTCTCTCATCTCCATCTACAACCATGGTATTTTACCCTTCTTCTCTTATTTCCATCGGCCTTCTCCTTCCCCAACCCCCCTTCACACACTCCAAACCATAACTAGCTAGCAAAAAACAAGTTAAAAAAATAAAATATGAATTCAGAGAATAGGAAAAGATACTAGAAGCTTCTCATTTTTTAGCATTATGTTTTGAAAGAGAGTGATGAGGATCACGAGTCAGAGAAAGAGAAGAGGAGGGATGTGGTAGCAGTGGTCCACAGTGGCTTGTCACCGACATGGACAATGGCAAGTGTGTGCATGCATTGATGGGGGAGCTCACTTCCGTGGTGGCTAAGGTCGTAGTCCAAAGGGTGAGTTTATGGTGGTTTGTTGTGATTGTAGTTGCGACTGACATAGAACAAGAAAGATGGTGAGCATTGAAGACTTTGTTTTACTTCTCTAGACTTATTTTGTTGCAGATTTATTTTTTATGAAGCTCTGTGGTATGGATATGACAAACATCAATCTTATCATATACTGGTGCTTGGTGGTTGAATCTATTAGTAGTAGATTTCACAAGTAGATACGTAAGTGGGTGTTAGATTATGATTTGCAAGTTTTGTTTTTGTCCCTTGTTTTATTACAAAGCCAGCTTTTGTGAGAGAGGAATGAGGAGGAGCTGGTGCATGGTTTTGTTAATGAGTTAGGCAAGGGGAAGAAGAGTAGGGGTGGGAAATTTGGGTAGTAAATAAATATGAGGGCAAAAAAATCATTATAAATTTATAAAAGATATATTTGTAATGAGATATAAATTATTAGGGGAGGTAGATGTAATATTTAAAACTAAAAGAGTAAGTATAATTACAAAGAAACTCAAGAAAAATACTATAATTAGCCCTAATAATAATAATAACAACAACGACAATATATTGCTATATTATATAATTACTTATCAAACAACTATATAACATGCATTTCTTCATCATTGACTTGGGAGAGTAGCTACATACAGTACTTGGTCATCTTCTGCTGCTTTCCTCTCCTCGTTCTCCATGGCCAGAGCCTCTGCTGCAACACTGAACAACCCACATGGCCGCACCGGCGTTCGTATCGTCGTCGCCGGAGACCAAGCCACCGGCAAATCAGGCCTCATCATTGCCGCCACCACCGATAGTTTCCCGCCCAACGTCCGGCCGGTGTTGCCTCCCACCACGCTTCCCGAAGACCTCTAGCCGGATCACGTGTCTATCATCGTCATCGGCACTTCTTCCCGGTATCAAAATATTAAAAATCTTCACCTGTAGTTTGACTTTAGCAATGTTAACTGCGCAAACTATTATTGTTATATTATCATCATCATCATCATTATCATTGCTTGTTGCAGTGCCGAAGATCTTGACAAAGTTGATGAAGAGTTGCAGCGGGCTGATGCAGTTGTTCTCACTTGTGCATGTGATCAACCTAAGACATTTGACAATCTTAGTGTATTTTGGCTCCCACGTCTTCGCAGATTAAAGGTTCTCAACTGAACTGATCTTATTATATATATGTCTTTGTTCATATAATATATTTGTCGTTGCCATTTAAGTGTATACATACATATAGTAAATTTTTGAGCTTAATGGGCAGGTAAAAGTCGCGGTTATAGTGGCTGGTTGCAAGCTTGATTTAAGAGATCAAAAACAGCAAGTGAGCCTGAAACCGTCACCAATAATGCAAAAGTTCCGACAGATTGAAACTTTCAGCATATGGCCATATAAAGGTATCTTTGATGCATGCAATTGCAATTGAACTTTCTTGTATTGCCATCTAATTTTGGAGGTGTTGATAATTAGTTTTAACTATATGAAGAGGTTTCATACAACTGTGGTAAAATTGGTCTTTTGATTAATTTATTCTTGCAGGCCTTGGAAGTTTTATACTACGCACTAAAGGCTGTTCTTTATCCTATAGCCCCATTAGCTGATCAGGAGTCACAGACTCTAAAACCTCGATGTGTTCAGGCCTTGGCGCGGATTTTTCTCCTCTGTGACCATGACAGAGATGGTGCCCGAATTGACACTGAGCTCAATGATTATCAGGTTGTAGTCTTCCCTTTAAGATTGCAATGTTAAATATTGAAATTGAGGCTTGTCTGTCGTCTGATCATTATGGCCTGGCATCTTAAAGCTTTTAATAAGCCTGTTTCTGTCATCTTGTGTTGAGGTGATTTGCCTGAGATTCATGGATGATCTGACAAAATTATCTACAGGTTAAATGTTTCAATGCTCCTTTGCAACCATCTGAAATTGTGGGTATTAAGAAGGTTGTATGAGAAAAACTTCCTGAAGGTGTGGATGATCATGGGCTTACTTTGGCGGGGTTCCTATTTCTTAATGTTCTTTTCATAAATGAGGGGCACCTTGAGACGATATGGACTGAACTCAGGAAGTTTGGATATGATGATATCAAGCTTGCTGATGATCTAATTCCACCTTTGAAACAGGCTCCTGATCAGGTATTATTTTTCAGACCAATTATGACCCTGTTACTGAGTATTGAACATGATAGAGCTGGAGAAACTTCAGATACCTCTGAAATTTTTCATTCCCAAGTCCTGATATCTGTTCTGTTTGTGTTTTTTAAGGCCACACTCCTCCTTTCTCTCCTAGAAAAATAATTTATTGAGAGGTTGTGGTCTCAAAATTCAAGTGAATATGTGTATATGTTCAACTTAATTGTCCAAGTTGGTGTTGAAAATGGAAAGAAGAAAATGGAGTTGCATGCTTTGGCTTGTTGTCCTGTTAGAAGAGAAATGACTAATGACAGGTGTGTGGGTTCAAGTTAAAGTAAGCCTGTGTATATCTTCAACTTAGTTATTGAAGTAGTTGAGACAATTTGGGAGAGAGGGTTGGGGATGAGAAGTTGCCCTTGCCCGTGCTTGTTTTCGGGTATGTGCCCTTGGGCATGTGTCAACTCTGATTTCTGTGCTCGTCTCAGGCTATTTGTCTTTGTTTTCTGCAGTAGATATTGATGGTGTCCTTAAGCAGGGTAATCTGAGTGCTTGTTGTTCAGCTCTTTTTGAATAATAGGGAAACAAATAATCAAATATCATGTTGAAAAAAATCAAGACATTCTTTTGATATAATTGAATTTTGCGCTGTTTTAAGAGTATTTTTCCTTAAAATCTGTTCATGTGCGCCTGACTGACCTGGCATGGTTGGGGGAAGAAAAGCGCCCTCTTTTTTATTCCTGTAACTACATAATATGTGTCAAAGATATTATTAAAGTTCCTACATTGTTGGCTTCATATATGTTGTGTATGGCATACGCAATCATTTTATGTTCGTCTAAGATCAATTTATTGACAATGGGGCATTGGTATTTTTCCTGATCATAACTGGCTTTAATGTCTGCATAGTGTGGAGCTGACAAATGAAGCACTTAATTTTTTGGAGGGAATCTTTCATGCATTTGATGGTGATGGTGTATGTCATTCATACCCATGATCTTGAATATTTGTACTTTTTCATACTGCCTGTTATACTAATTTTGAATGTAGGTTACTGATGGTTACTTGCCTAATTGTTCTTCGAATTTGATGATACATTTTCCAGGATGGGATGTTGCAACCTCATGAACTTGAAAAATTGTTTCCTACTGCTCCAGGAAGGTAATTTGCTTTCTCACATTGTGTCTGAGAAGCTTCCTTTGTCATTCATATCGACATCAGTCCACTTAGATGGATATCAGTGGTCTTGGACATTAGAGATAACAGATCAAGTTTGTAGGATGGTTGGTCCTGGACAAGCCCAAGGAAGGATAGTTATCTTTTTCAGAGGAAGTAACAACCTTGCTACTTGCATTGTGGTAATTAGGAGGGATGTCAAAAATATGCTGGAGGGATTGGGTATATGTTGGATATAAAAACCAGCCTTAACCTAACAACTTAAGCTTCTTGGAGAGTTGATTCATAACATGCTATTAGAGCTTTTATGATCAAATGGTTTGGACTTCTATTCTTGTTGCCTCTCGTCTAAATAATAGTCAAATTTGGAATAAGGTAAAACAGGCTTCTGCATTGTGTATGCTTCAAGCCCACTGAACTCTTGCATGAGAGGCCTGTTAGAAGTAAGAACTGATCATTTGCCTCTATCTAACAACTCAAGTTTTTGAGAGAATTGGTTTATGACAAGAAACAAATGTGGAAAATACATGCCCAGCTATTTGTGCTGAAAAATAGAATATGCACTTAAAATAGGGAGACTTTGTTTCACGTGCATGTACATTGGTCTGACTGGCTTATCCATGCATCATAGCTGATGCTTGAATTTTTAACAGGGCAGTGTGATGTGAAGCATGTAATATGCTATGTGTTACTATTCAAATTGATATATGTATAAAGATCTACTTTATGCTTCTCGTGTTGCTTCTTCGAAATACCTCACATATTTGAGCTATAGCAATCGCTTTTACGTGTGCCTTTCCTGAGTCTAAAGTTCAATAAAAATTCCTGCCAATGTTCCTTAATGTAGTTTTATGTTTATACATTTTTGTGCAGTCCATGGACTGGAACTCCTTACGAGGATGCTGCAGAAAAAAATTCATTTGGAGGACTATCACTTGATGCATTTTTGTCACAGGTGCTTTAGTCTCCCATCATCTCTATTCTCCTTACCTTGGCATTTTCTGATCCATCATCTGCTATCCATGTGACCAGGAGGCGGTGTTTAGATCACAAGAAACTACACTCTGAAAGGAATGTTTTGCAGTGCTTTGTTTTTGGGCCTAGGAATGCCGGAAAATCTGCCTTATTGAATTCTTTTAATGGAAGGTGTTTCATTTTACATGGTACCTCGAAGCTTCCTGGTAATATAGTTTTAGTTATAGTATCATGACCATTTTGTTGTTGAATTGATACTGCAGGCCATATCCTTGTAGTTACATTCCGACCACTGAGGACTGTTATGCAGTAAATGTTGTTGATAATTCCATGGTAAGTGATACTTGATTTATGATACTTACTTTCTTATATCTTTTTATTTGTTTTAACTTATTGATATGTGTAGTTCCATGTTAGAAATAGTTGGTTGTAGTTATGTATATTTAGGGTGCCATGTTCATGATGCAATGATTTTGTTTATCTGCAACTTGAATATTTGATTGATCAGTCTTGCCCTTTCCTTGACCAAGTCATCATTTTGTTGCAGGAGAAAAAAAAATATCGTGTTGAGAGAGATCCCTGAAGATGGCATGAAAAGGCTGTTGTCCAATAAGGAGTCTTTGGCTGCGTGTGATGTGGCAGTTTTTGTTCATGACGGGGGATCACTGACCACTTATATTGAGGATTATTATACCAATTATGAATAATAATATCATATGCCTAAATAAAAATATTTAGGCCATATTTGTTTCAGCAGAAATGGTATTCTTTTTATTGATCCATAATCAGATCAGAATAAGAATCATGAATGATTTTTTTAATTTTTGAGAACACTTTTATTTTTTATAATTGCCTCAGCATAGGATAAGTCTCATAATTACATAAACTATTTGTGAGGGGTGTTTGTAAACCATGCCAAGAGTTAACTCGTATTTTCTTGAATTTTAACTTTGTTGTAGCTGGTTTGGATATTTTTAGCATATAAGAACTAATTCAACATTATGATTCATAGGCTCTTAGGGGAAAAAAGAATCCATTGTGCACTTGGATGAACCTGCTGAAAAAGCTTATAGGCCCAATAAGACAATTATACTTCAATTTTCTTTTGCTTTGTTGTAGCATGGTTTGGATATTTTTATCTTATAAGAACTAATTCAACATCATGATTGATAGGCTCTTAGGGGGAAAAGGAATCCATTGTGCACTTGGATGAGCTTATTAAAACAGCTTATAGGCCCAATGAGACAATTATAGCTTAATTCTATAGGCTCACATTTGTTAGTTAACAGATATGTTGGAATGGAAAGAACTTGTACCATAAATTGAAGGTATCTAGTCATTTTGGATTTGCAGGATGCTTATTCTAAATGCTCAGATTAAAATGTCCATGGATGTCTTTGTCAACTATCATTTTCATGGTCATGTCCAGTGGCAGCTCATTTTAGTTGCTTGTGAAAATCTCAGTTGCATATATCTGACAAGGTTTTCATGCTAGGTCTGATGAGTCTTCATGGAAGACAGCATCTCAAGTCCTGGTACAAATTGCTGGTCATGGTGAAGACACTGGCTTTGCGGTGCCCTGCCTTATTGTTGCAGCTAAAGATGATCTGTATTTATTTCCAACGGCTAGACAAGTGTGGACTAGAGTATTTTCTCATCGCCAATTTCTTTGATTGGTTGTCTACATAATTGAGCATGTCTTTTGTTACTGCTTAACATATACAACTTAGAAATTGGCTGGTTTGGGTAGGACAGAAAGCAATTAATGTAATGAATGTGACATGTTTTGAGATTATGATGTTATCCGTATTTTCCAAATGCTAAATATCATATCCTGACACAATCCTTCTTTACCATATGTAATTGTAACAAACATGCTGGATGCTTTAGGAATAGTAAATCTACTTTTTCATCTTGGATCAACTGCAATGATAATTTTGACATGAGATTGTGCCTTGTAGGTTAGTCAGGATATGGGTGTAGAGGCTCCTATACCAATTAGTGCAAAGCAGAGGCAATGCAGCAGTCTGCTCCGCCGAATTATAACTGCTACAGAGCGTCCTCATTTAAGCATTCCCAGAAACCAAAGCTTGGAGAATAAGCAAGCAGTATGACAGGCTTTTAGATCGTTCTGCTTTGTTTGTTTCAGGTATGTGTCTCCTAATCTGTTTGGTCTCGTACGTGAACCAAAAGGAGCTATAAACTTGTTTGAATTTTGGGTGATGTGATTTTATTGCTTCACAGGTGTTGTGTAGTTGTCAGTTATTTGGTTTTTTTTTTTTTAAGGTTTTCCGTAGATTCTTGCACATCCTTGAAGTATTGTTCTTGGGTTACCAACATTGATCTTTCCATTGAACGTATTTCTACGTTTACATAATTACATATGGCCAAAAGGGCTCGTTCATCCCTCATTTTTATTTGTTTTTTCAACGCGATTCCTTTTCTGAAATTTTTTTCAATTTGGTCATTTAGGTTGCAAAATGTTTGCCAGCGTGGACTGCGTGGTCTTTAGTCATTTTTCTGTTGTAAAACTATCTGTTAATACGATACAAACACTGCTGTCATGGCGCCGACACCATTGAACCCCGTTAGCATTTTTTTATTAAATTTGTAACAGACAAGTGATTAAAGACCACATTGCTAGACAATCTGTATAGTAAAAGATGAGCTTGATAAAAATTAACGATTTGCTTCCGCCATCATTTTTGGTGTTTAGTGATTTTATCATCACCTCAGTGCCTCAGTTATCCTTTCTATTTCTGCCATTCATTTTTGGTGTTAAGTGATTTTATCACCACGTTGCAGTTGGGGCGGCGGTCGTGCTTGGACTGGCAGCTTATCGGGTCTTATGCAAGAAAGAAATAGAATGCGTCTGGTGACTGGTTAAAGACGAGACAGGTTATATGGATGGAATGGAACAATAAATTAGGTCTATATAGCTTGATCTTTTTCTGCCAGCTTCTCTTCCAAGCTGGCTTTTTTTATCAGCCATCTGTTGTATTATTTGCAAATCGTTTTTTCAGAGTTTTTAGCCTAGGCTTTGTATTCAAATTATCGAGTGTTGTTTCTTCCTAATGGGTTCGTAGAATAGTGGCGTAAAATAAATAAATCGCGCTGTGTCAGGCAAATATTCCCTTGGTATTGAAGATGACAAGATTCCTTACCTCTTACTTGAAGTTGCATTAACAAGGGCATTTTTTCCCGTCATTGTAATTACAAAAGCGAACTAGCTTTTGGTATGTAGTTTTGTTTTTAAATAATTCGTATGTTCTGAGCTGAGGAAGTTTTCACTAAGAAAAATGTGTTACTGTTGTTTTGAAATTTCATTCAGACAGGAAAAAAAAAAAAAAAAGCCTAACAATGTAATGGTATTAAAGGGATATATTATTTTAACCACCCATATATTGAATATCGTATCGACATTCAATCTATCACTTTTAAATTTTGTGTGGTCCTTACTTAAAAATATAAACTTTAATTTTTCACTATTAAATTTAATTGAGTATCTATAGACACCCACTTTTTGGGTGTTGAAATATCATCACTCGTGTTATAATTGTTCTTTAAATTTTGTATTTGTAAGATGTTTCATAATTGTTCTTTAAATTTTGTATTTGTAAGATGTTTCAAATAATGAAGAAAAAAAAAATTAGCACCTTTTTCGGAAATGGAAACCATCTTGTTCAGTTCATTTCTTGTTCATTCGAGTTGTGAATTTCTTCTTTTCTTCTCCCCTTGTTTGCAAGCCACGTTGCGAATTGAATTCGAATGTCATCATGCACGGAACAGAGCAGTCTATATTATCGAATAAGACGCTGTACATTGGATTATTTAACCCACAAATATTTGTGTGTGTTAAAACTGGGTTTGTCTTCTTTATTTCCTTCTCCTTTTCTCTGGTCTTACATTTTCTTCTTTCTTTTTGGTCGAAGGGTGGAGTATTTTCTACTTTGTTCTTCCCAGAGCCCATTTCACTCACACTGTACAGCTACAACCTCCGCGGGTGAGTTTAATTCCTGGAGTCATACCTGTTGGGCCATTATTTACTTTGCATAACGACTGCTTGAGCGGCGAATCTGGTATTCTCCAACATCAACCTTATCAAGCAGCTCACAATATTCCAGGAACACTTCTGTTGTCACACACAGTGTAAATTCCAGATTAAATAGAAACTCTAACTCCATCATGTTCATCTCTTCTGTGCTGATTCCCCCCACTTTGGCATAATAAGCACTGCTACAACGCCTGTAAGTTTTGTAAATTTTTTTCAATCATTCAGTCATGTAATGTCATAAAAAGATGGGATTTGATAATTAAATAACAACGTAAAACTCTTTTAGACTGTAACTGCATCAAAATTAAATCCATAGTCATGTAATGTGCTATATGCTAGTAAGTTATTGTGTAAATTTGCCAAGAATGTACATACTCATTATCAGCAAACTTTGCAGCTACCATAACGCTTGTGATCAAGAGGCGGTGAGCATTGAAGGAAGTGAGATAGCCACCCCTTTTCTGAAAATACCTGTCCATGTATATTTTTCCGATGACAAAACAAGAAGGGCTGCACCTAGAGTACTTGAATATGCGCTCCATGTAATGTGTTATGCTCAGGTTTGGTGCCCTCAAACCATGGAAGATGGTGGCGGGGTCGTTCTTTCTCTTTGACAGCAACAACTTGTCGTTCTTCTGAATGGTTCTTTCCAAAACGGAGCACAAGTTAAGCAGAGCGAAGGGAGTCCCTGCCCCTGATGAGGCACGATTTTCAGGTGCTTCTACTTGTAACGATTTATAGGACTCTGATCTGATCATAGCCATGCTCTTTGAATGCTGTTCAGTTGTTGTTGTGCCTATTTAACTATCACACCCTCACACCTAGTCCTGATCTCAGTGTTTGCATTGTGGTTGGTTCTAGAGAACAGTATTGAAATTTTGTTGTTATGCTTTTGTTTCTTTGTTGACAAATAATACTAATTAAGGAAAGAAGTTTGTCCTTTTCTTTCGGTTAGAGATATGACGGAACAAAGAATATGCATATGTCTTATGACAAATGGAAGCAATGCCATCTGTTGGGCCAATTGGGCGGCACATCAAAAGTACTTGAGATATTTTATTTGTTCTATTTTTGCGATACCTTTGAATTTTAATGATATTTTGAAGTGTCTCTTAAATATTCGTTGAGAAAAAAATTTAGTATCCATTCCCAATTAATATTTAAAGGCTAATTAATGATGTCTCTTAAAAGATGTCTTGAAAAGATGGTGTAAATAATTTTCTTCCATTGCTCACTATTCGTGATATATAGCTTTCATTTTCGATCATTTTCTTTGAAGCATCAATGAATTCTGTGTGTTGTACCTGTGGCATAAGTATAACCAAGAAGATATTTGTGGGGGGATAAGAGGTAAGAAAGCGATCGAGTTACCAACATTGAGTGATGAGATACGAGGAGCTGTATGGTTGCAAAGCAGGGTGCAAAGCAAAACTAAGAAGAACCGAATGATGGAATGAGGAGTGAAAGTCTGAAATCTCGAGTTGTGGGAACTTGGGATGACCAAACATAAGCCTTATTTATTTATTTTTAAAATTTGATTTTGAATGAACATTACTTTCTTTTCCTACCTTATAGCGTAGCTCTTTACTGTTAGATTAAGCTTGATCAAAACCAATCAAAATCAGGTAGAATAGTTTTAGTTTATACTATTAACTATTTTGTTAGCCAAGCAAATGAAATTTGTTGACCAACCGCTCATGCAGTCGAATTTCTTGGCCAACTCGTAGTTGTCATGATTGAGATGCAAGTTTTTATTAATTTGTTTGGTTGTTGAGTGACTGGTCACTTGTTTTGCATCTAATGAATAATTGGACAAGATATTTGCTAGAAGAAGAAATGATCCTATACTGCAATGAAAAATTCTTAAGTATACTAATTAAGAGTACTATTTTTTAAGGTTGAAATTTAATTCGAATTTTATATAATATTTCAATTCAGCAATCAGTGTGTATGATTATGTTATGTTTTATACTTTACAAATTTTGGGAATAATATTACCACAGTTTAATTCCTCTTTAACCATGAGGCCTAGCATAGTTGGTAGTTAGTTGGGCTCTTTAAGCATCTAGTTAGGGGTTCGATTCTTAACGGTATGTATGGAGAAGACTTCATGCCCAGAGGCAAGATCCACTTATGTGAACTCTATGCCTCGAGGGGATTAGTCATTATTTCCGACGATAGATACCCTTGATTTATCAAAAAAAGAAGAAGAAAGTTTAATTCCTCTTTTCGTTTTAAATTTACCGGCCTTTCAAAAAAGAATGATTCCATGTTTACGAGAAACATCATTTTAAGACCAGAAAAAAAAAAATCAGTAGTATATTTTAAAAGGTGTTTTATCTCCTAATTAATACATAGTAAGGATTATTATAGGAAAAAATGTATTTTCAATTTTATGCATCATTATAGGAAAAAATGTAATTTCAATTGGCTTTATATAGTTTTTCAGACCTAATTCAAACATTTTTTTTTAGTACTTTTGAAATTACAATACCTGTAATGAGATTTGAACCTAGAACCTCATACATACTACCCAAACTCTCTACCATTAGACCAATCCTAATGGCTTGGACCTAATTTCAACATATACAAAAAGAAATTTATTCCTCAATAAAAATATGATTGATTATTTCAGCTTTAACATTTTTTATTCAGATTTTTTAAATGCTAATAAAAATTAATATCTTAAAAAACTCAAAGATTAAATGCTGTAATTAAAGTAACAGATTTTTGTTATATATATATATATATATATATATATATATATATATAGATAATTTAATCTTAACGCACTATTGATATAAGAACATTTTATGCAAATATTCAATCATGTATTGATATCTTAGCAAAAATATTTGACTTCCACACTCACTATCTCAAAAGTCTTTTATATATATATATATCATATGATTAGATGGGAATATGTCAAATTAATATTAACATTTTATATTTATAGATACATATATGTGACTTTTAAAATAATAATTGTAAGAGCGAAATATTTGTGGTGACATATTAATGTATAATTAATTAACTGTATAAATTTGGTTTATACTTGATTACATTGCATCAAAATTAAATTCAATGTAAAAAGGTAGTGTTAACGTACTTAAAAGATAAGATTTTTTTTTTTTGGGTACGTAGATACTTAAAAGGTAGGATAAACATACCTTGAATAGTTTGTATGATATTAAAAGAATGAAAAAATTCTAAATAAACATAATTAAAACATATTGATCGATTAGCATATATAATATTCAAATAAAATAAAATACAATATTATCTGTATTAATATTTAAAGGTTTGAAAATTAATTTTTAATATATTTATAGAAATAATCCAGATGATTATTACCATAGTTGTTTTAGAATAATTCAGAATTTTTGGCAAAAAAAAATCATGTTATTTATCTTATGTCTAAATAAAAATCGATTTTGAATCTACGATCTTACACAGTTGCTAGCTAATTAGACTCCTTAACAATGTGTATGGAGACTAAAGAGTGTTTTGTACCTAGAGATTTACCCATTAAGGTAGCTTCCACATCGAAGAGATTAGTGACTATTATCAACAGTTAATACCCTAAAAAAAAAACAATTTTGAATTTGATCCCATTCTGTTTTAGAGTTATTTTATTATTATTATTATTATCACTTAATGATATGTTGAATTATCATTACTAGAATTAGACTCTTTAGACACTAGCCAGAAGGACTGACATGAGATAGTAAAGGCTCTCTCTTTTCTTAATTAAATGTTAAAAGTTTGATTCTCACCTTGGGAATTGAGCAGTGATAACGCAAAACGTATCACCGCAAGTGCAAGGTCGTAAGAAGAAATAAAATGGTAATTCGAGTGTCGTGTCCACAAAGATTGGATAGGAAATGTTATCAATCGAGTAACTACCGTATTTAGGCTTAACAAAATTATAGTTAATGGAAATTAACAAAAATTAACATAATAAATTAAGGTTTGAGAAAAATGAGAACTAAGGGCCTAGAAAATCTTTTTCACCCTCTACTTACTTGGATATGCCAATCACTTAAATAGCTATATTCAACTTGATTTTGTTAGCATGTCAAATTTAGTTAATAGCCTATGTCTAGAACAATCAGTCGTGTTTCCTTCACTTAAATCATTAAGTGTCTTTGTCAATTAGTGTAATTTCAACCCATTGAGCACTTTTATCAAACATTTGCTATGCGAGGATAATAGGTGTAACAGTCCATGCTGCTTCTATGGATTGATGACTGTCCCCACAAACCAATACGGGTCTTTTCATCATGCTTTGTCCTCACTCACATGCTTCCTAGGAAAATTTTACATGAAGTCACCTATCCCAAAATTGCTCCAAGTCAAGCATGCTTAACTATGAAGTTCTTTCAGTTTAGACTACCAAAAAGAAGATGCATCTTGTTTGTATAGGTTGTACAAATCAATTCATATAAGTCATCGTCAACTGTATAGTCCCACACTTATACAGTCTCAAGATCCCTCTCATTAGGGTGTGTAATCGGTTCATTCATGTACCCCTCCGCTTATAGGGCCTTGCGATGAGCTACTCCTTGTCCGTGCCTTCACCGATGATCACTCCTCGCCCTTGTCCCCTGGCGTTACATGCCCACCAGCTTCCGTTTGATTCGTCCCCAAACCACACCATACTGGGAGAGGTGCAGGCTCTGATACCATTTGTAACATCCCCTGCTACTTTATGGATTGATGACTTGTCCCAACAAACCAACAGGGGTCTTTTTAGTATGCTTACTCCTCACTCACATGCTTCCTAGGAAAACTTCCCAGGAGGTCACCCATCCCAAAATTGCTCCAAGTCAAGCACGCTTAACTATGTAGTTCTTTTAGTTTAAGCTACCGAAAAGATGATGTATCTTGTTTGTATAGGTTGTACAAATCAATTTATGTAAGTCATCATCAACTATAGGGTGTGTAATCGGTCCATTCATGTACCCCTCCGCTTATAGGGCCTTGCGAGGAGCCGCTCTTTGTCTGTGCCTTCTTTGCACCGGTAATCACTTCTCACCCTCGTCCTCGGGCATTACAATAGGTATGTGTCCATCTTATTAGCTAATCAACACAAGTAATCCAATTAAGTGTGTTGAATAAGCACCACCTAATTCAATGGTCAAAATTTTCTATTCCAATGTCTAGTTCAAAACAATCATCCAAATCACGTCAATGGTAGCTAAACATCAAAGAGTATTAACAATAGAATTGAGTAAACAAAACCAAAGGAATAGATAACTATTCAAGAAAATTGAATATTCATCCAATGTCTATCGAAGAATTCAAAGATACCCTTAGTCACAAGTTTAGCAAGCCATAATATTCACAAAACATAAAGCAAAGCTAAAATTCATAGAGAATTTAAAAGAATAAAGAAAGGGAAGAAAAGAGGAGAAACGATGAACTCTTGGTAGAAAAGTCTTCTTTAAGCTTTAATCTCCCAAGCATCCAAGCCAATTCCCACTCTCTAGCCTCTAAACACTTAGAAACTTGATTTTCCCTTTGGTTCTCTGCTATTTTCGTACCCCCTTATCTCCATGACAAAGTGAAAAATCCCATTTTATATCATTAACCCCGTACACAATCTAATACAAGATGCTAAGCCGCTAGTTTTTGGCGCTTAAGTGCTTTGCTGCACTTCTACTACACTTTTCTAGTATGTTAGCACTTAAGTGCTTGTTCTAGATGCTCAAGCACTCATAAGAGAACAAATAAACCTTCAAATTGCAGCTCAAAAATCCTTTTCATGCTTTCACATTTTCTTCATTTTTTATTTCCAATTGGCTTTATCTTCCACCTCCAAACCTACAATCATCCATGTATAAATCCACCAATAAGAACCTTTAACAAAAGTTACAATTCTAACTTATTTAATTGAACTTGGATTTTTTTCTTTCAAAATGGATCTAAGACTATTGCAACCAAAATTTAACTAATTGAAACCAATTTCATTACAAAAGAACAAGAACTAGCATGCAATTACAACTAGATTGGAACATAAATAACTCCAAATCATGGAGTTATCAAGCAGCTTTAAAACCTGTAACTAGTGTTTACCCCCTTAAATGAGTCTATTGCTGTATGCGAAGTGATTACTCAATGTGTTCGACGGTGGATAGCTTGGGGAGTAAAAAAAAAACTTTTGAGACACTAACGGACCAAAATGTAGAGACTTTTAAGTCATTAGTAATTATGACTTTTGATAAAAAAAATTTAATAATTTAATAAAATGCAATTGAATTTTTTTTTTTCTGTTTTGCACATATGTATTCAGAGTTTGATGACATTAATTAAAATAATAAATGTGAGTATCTCTTCCAACTAAAATTCAAACCGTAGATCGACACATTGTGGGGATTGAACTCTTTCCATCGAATCCAATATCTCTCTAAGTAATATAATTAAATAATAAGATATGGAAAATTAAAAATAATAAGTTATTCATTAAAATTTATAATATATATATATGTGTGTGTGTGTGTGTGTGTAGTTTAATTTATACGCTTTGATTAGCATCCAATCAAATAATTTTATTTGTATGAATTCTAAAATGATTGATGTGAGACTTAATCATAACTGAATCAATATATTAAGAGGGCATGTCACATGAGAAGAATAGTTTACTATGAGAGTAGGATGGGAAAATCTAGACCATATCACTGTACATAGATGATTATGATTAAAAGTTAATTAATGTAATAACACCCACATACTTATTTAAAAAGGTCACATAATTTTATGTTATAATCTTGACTATTCATGTAAGATTTAACTATCAATATTTACTCTTCCCACTCTCACATACAATAAACCATTTATCTCGTATGATATACTCTTTATATATTAATTAGCATAATAAATCATAAAAGTATAATAATATGAACATTCTTATTATCCTCGATTAATATCAAATACTTATACTTTAGTCTCTAAAATTCACCCCTTTTTTTTTTTATCTCTTTGGCCTGAAAAAAAATTCCACCTATATCCATATCCATCCACATAGCATCTTGAAAATATGCCCCACCTACATGCGTTTCCTTTCTTCATGTGCAAGGCGCCCAATACGTGTCGTCATGCAAACTAGCTTTCTATATACATTATTAAATAAATATATATAAAATAATATATTGCCCTCTTAGAGCTCCTCTTGACTCCTGTAAATTAATTAGTTGAACCGAACCAAACCAAATGGCCCCTAGGTGCTCTCCTTCTTCTTCTTCTTCTTCTTCTTCTTCTTCTTCTTCTCAATCTCATTATTCAACTTCAAAGCCAAAGCGTTTTATCATTTTTCTCTCGCTTGTCCCCATTCCATTCCTACTCTTTGTAATTACGGTGATGAAGCACCTAACACAAACAGCACTCCCTGCTGTTAAGACCCACGTCATGCTTCATGAGGCGGTGAGCAACAACAACAACAACAACACGAAGGCAGCAGCAGAACCACCAGCTTGGTATGACATCATAGCAAAAGGCATTAACGACGAGAAGATTAAGGTAGGCCTTGTTAACATCGATGGTGACCTATATGAACAACTAAATGCCTCACTTAACTCATCATCCCATGTAGAGACTGTACCTGTGAGCTTTAATCATGTCTATAAGAAATTGAAATGGGAAGACTTTTATCCTGAGTGGATTGATGAAGAAGGCAAATGGGGTCCACCCAAGTGCCCTGAAATGCCAATGGCGGCATCGGATATTTATCAGGATCTCAATGTTGTGGTGGCAAGAGTTCCATGTGAACAAGGGATTGTGGATAATCATAATATTAATATGGATGTGTTTAGGTTGCAAGTTAATTTAGCGGTGGCTAATTTGGCGGTGGAGGGTGGGTGGGTGACTAGCATGGAGGATGATCAGAGGAAGGTTTATGTTGTGTTTGTTGGGCCTTGTGGCCCAATGGAAGAGATTTTCAGATGTGATGACCTTTTGGTGCACAAAGATGGGTATTGGGTGTACAGTCCTGATTTGAGAAGCCTCAAGCAGAAAACTCTCATGCCAGTTGGTTCATGCCAGATTGCACCTGGTTATGCAGAAGCAGGTACATTTTAGCCACAATGATGATTGTGCAATTTTTTTTAATTTGTGTGCTCTATTGCCAATAAATAAATAAAGAAGAAATATACTAACTCTAAGAAGATCTGGGTAATTAAGGAAGGTTAATCTTCCTGCATCGTAAGTTCCAAATTCAGACAATAAATTGAAGACATACTCATGAAGTGTTAACTACAGTGATTGTTTGAATAAATTAGCAATTTGAAAGAATCAAAGATTGAAATAAGGTAACAACTGTGTCTATTTTCTAACTCAATTGATGTCATTTGTGTGATGATTTTGTCAAAGGCTTTAAAATAATAAGTCCTTTTCCCAAAAAATCTAATGTAGTAAAAAATTTTAACATTTGACTATTCTCTCTTTTTTATTTTCCCTCTTTTCATTTTTTTTCACCGTCCAAATCAAAGATTAAAGATGTTCTAAATATGGTGGAAGAAATTTCTTCCTTTCTATATATGTTCTATATATTTTTACATCACAATATCATTTAATTTATGAAAAACACTTTTCAATACAAGAATGAAATTTGTACTATACCATTTGTCAACACCCAATTTTTGACTAAGTTAAACAAAAATAATTTTAAGTTAACTTCATTATAAGTGTCATTTGTTAATATGTCTTGCAGTGTCATGTATTATTTCTGATTTTTGTTTTACATTAAAATACAAAAAATAAAAAAAATAATAAAAAGATAAGGGACAGAAAGAAGTGGTTGTCATTTCTATCCATTCTTGGCCAAAATACATGTGAAGCAATGGGAAGTATAAAAAATAATAATAAAAGGGTGGTGAACATCTCTTCATGGGCTCCCCCTACGGTGGCAGACATTGTGTAGTGGGATTACTACCCACTCCATGATGCAGGGGATGGGCTCTTCACTCTCGGCCATGCTGTGCAGCTTGCCAAAAAGGAGTATGGAAAAATCAATAAAAAAAAAAAAAGGTCATTGCTTACAATCTTTAAAGGACCCAGCAATAATGAGAAGAGGGGGAGTTCACTTCAATCTTAGGACAAGCATCATCATTATCGCACATCACCACCGAACATTCACTAGACCCTTAGTCCTCTATACCATCACCAACCATAGGAACTGTCCTTCAAACCACCATGATCGTCACACCATCATCACCTGGATCATAAAGAACAGCCACCGGTATCCACAATCCCACATTCAACATGATCATCAACAACCCATAGCATCCTCAAAATCATGAACAACACCATTTAAGCCAATAGAATACGAAAGGGATTTGAACTTGGAACAAGAAGTGCAGCGCACCCAAGTCGGCCGCATCTCCATCCTCACCAGCCGCGAACCAGAGCACGGAACAGTAGCGCCGCTTTGAAGCTCCACACCACATCCATCACTGAGACAACCACCTCTGACCTCCACCTCAACCGAACGGAGAACATCCCTGCGCTGTTTGTCATGCTTCAACAACCAAGGAGCATCATCGCTGCCAGCTCCTAGCCCCGGTCGGAACAACAGCCTCCTACCGCCCAGTACAGCAACACCATCGCCACCCTTCTCAGTGAACCGTGCAGAACCTCTAACGCGCAAGCCCAGCCACAGCGTAAGTCTTTCCTCTGCTGACCGCCACGACCTTTTCCCCCCTCTTCCTCTCCGCCATGTAGTCGCGAGTGGCTTCTCCCTTCCGTCCCTCATATGACCGCTTGCTCTCTCTCTCTCTCTCTCTCTCTCTCGTACTCTCTCCCTCGTCGTGTGTGTGGGTGCAGGTGTGTTTCCAGCTCACTTTTAATAATTGAAACCAAGCTCCTGTGCTCCCACGGTCTTACTCCAAGACAATATTATTAAACTAAACTTTGATGACCCAAACATTCCTCCTGATTCACGTGGCGTCCTTGATACATTTATTTTACTTATTTATTGTATTTTTTGGTAGTGATACTTGTTTATTGTATGATGCTGACATTTGTTTTGTTTGTTTATTAAGTAGTGCTCTTGGTCTTTGCATGGGTCACGTTCGGGTTTTGTTAGAGTGGGACTTTATGTTGATTTAGGTGGAGGGAGTTTTATATTATTTTATGTGGGATAGGATTTTCTTTTGTTTGTGTGGGGTTAGTTTTGTGTTGCTTTACGTGTACCGCATAAGACTTCACGTCATTGTCGTAGGATGGGATTTCATATTGTACATGAACCATATTATCAATTCATTCATTTAGACTGTACCTTTTTTTTCCTTGTTTTCCTTTTGGAGTCTAGGTAGTCTTAGGTTTCATTCGTTATAACATTTTCATCGAAAGTTGTTTCGGTTTTGGTTTAGTTAGTCTAAGCAGGTTGTGAGTTATTTTCTTATGACGTGGGGATACGAGCTGTTTCACTTTCTCACTTAGCTAAAGTGGGGTGGACCACTGTTCTCTTTGCTGGTCGGACAAGATTTCGAACTCATTGGAGAATTGGGCATAACCAGAACTTATTTCTTTTTAGACTAAAGCTACCAGAAACATTTCTTTATTTATTTTCCTTTTCTTGAGTCATGCTTATTAAAAATAAATATATATAAAAAAAATAAAAAATAAAAAAATAATAATAATAATAAAAAATATGTAAAATATGAAAACCCCAAAATATTTTAATCCGTGCAACGATCGACAACTATAACTGAGAAGCCGGTCCTTCCTTTATAAATGTTGAATTGTAAAAATTTACTGAGTAGCCAAGTGTTACCGTGAATCTCATGCAAAATCGGATTTTCTTTTTAACAGTTTCCCAATTAGAAATCATTTTCAACATCAAAATCAATCAAAAAAATCATTTAAAAAAAAAAATTAATATCTCATTTTCAAAATTAAAATTAATCAACACACTTTTATTTTCACTTTTAATTAAAATCAATCAAACACACAAGTATTTTATAAAGAACTACGTGACTTTGAGTTCCCCATTACACCAGGGGATACGTAGGAGCAGGTATCCCTTGTCAAGCCAAACTTTAAATTTTCATAATTTTGTCCCTATTTTTAATTATTTCATTTTTTTCTATTTGTAAATAATTTCAACTTGATATTAATAATTTTGTCTTTTATCTTTGTTATTTCATTTTCTCCATTTGAACTTGATGTTAATATTTTTGTCTTTGGTTTTGTTATTTTATTTGTATATATTTTAATTAATTTTTGTTATTTTATTTCCTTTATTTGTAAATATTTTAATTATTCTTTTGTTATTTTATTTCCTCTATTTGTAAATATTTTAATTTATTTTTCATTTATTTATAGATATTATATTTGTTTATCTTTTGGATAAATTTTATATGCTCTAAGTTATTCTAATTTGTATAATTAATTTTTGGGTAACCGTTTCAGGATGGATGTATCAGGGGTGCTGTGGGGTTTAATCTCCACCCTTCTCTGTGCATAAATAGACTCCCGAATCTGACTCTGTTTTAGCAGGCCAGATTAAATTTTTTTAATAAAAAGGTTTTTCCAATGGTTTTCCTTAATAAACCTTGGTGGCGACTCCATAAAAATAGTTTTCAATATTTTTTTCGTCGCCAGTCGCGATCTCGGTCGCGACACCATTAATTAAAACTAATTGTCTCCCCCACCAATTTTCAACTCACACACCTCCTTTATTCTCTATCTTCATCTCCTGTTATTTTTTATTTTGATATATTAAAAGAGTGTTCTTACTTGAGATCACCTAAAATGATATGCTTATTGACATCCTCTTAAATTTAACTTAGAAAAACAAAAAAAATTTTCTTTCAGTGAGACCTATACAAAATATAAAAATTATAAATTTAGTGCCGATAAAGAGTCCGAACTATTAAGGGTGCGTTTGGTTTCAGTTTTTCAGTTTTCAGTTTTTGTGAAGGAAAAACTGAAAAAAATTGAAAACTACGCCTGTTTGGTTTACTGGAAACAGTTTTCAATTTTCGATTTCGCTTTCGATTTTGTGAAGGAAAAAGCGAAAAAGCTAAATCCACAGCGTTTGTTTTGCCTATTTTTAGTTTTGCCAGCTTCGCTTTTTCCTTCACAAAACTAAAAGCGGAAAATCGAAACCAAACGCACTTAAGGGCCTGTTTGCTTGCACTTTCGCCAATTTTTGTGAAGGAAAAATTAAAAAAACTGAAAACTGGAAACTGGAAACTGAAAATTGGAAAACTGAAACCAAACAGGCCCTAAAATTTTCAGTTAGTTTTTTCAGTTTTTCTTTTACAAAAACTGAAAACTGAAAACTAAAAACAGAAGACTGCAAAACAAAGGCACCCTTAAGTGTTCCAGAAACATTTCTCATGTTAAAATGACTCTTCAATCTATTTGCAAGAAAATTATTTTGAGTCAAATAGTTTATATCAGCAATCAAGATTTGAGCTCAAAAGCATTTACCTTAAATATGCCTATATAGGAAATTTTGCTTATTGGCATTTAAGCCTTGTTTTATTTTTATTTTTATTATTATTATTATTATTATTAGGTAAATTCAAATACAAAATTTCATCATAACAGTGATGAAACTCAAAACTAAAGTAGCTAATTAACCTTGTATCTGCGTGTCTATTCAAACATGAACAGTATAATGTTTTGCAGGTAAAGAGAAATGGAGATGGTGGAGGGGTTCAGAGACACACAAAACATCAAACCCAACGAATCAAAACAATGTCACCACCATCCGCACTCCAAGGTATGCCTACGCAACCATCCTCCACTCCTCAGAAGCATATGTCTGTGGTGCAATAGCTCTTGCTCGAAGCATCATTCAAACCAACAAAAACATCCTCAAAATCAGAGACCTTGTCCTCCTCGCCGACAACTCCATTAGCCCCGAATCCATAACTGCTCTGAAAGCCGCAGGGTGGAATAAGATCAAGCGCATCCAACGAATCTCAAACCCCTTTGCTAAAAAAGGTGCATACAACGAGTGGAACTATAGCAAGCTGAGAATATGGCAACTCACAATGTACCAAAAAATCGTATTCATAGATTCTGATCTTTTAGCCCTCAAGAGCATCGATGATCTCTTCGTGTACCCTCAATTATCGGCTGCACCTAATGAGAACACACTGTTCAACTCGGGCTTAATGGTAATTGAGCCATCACAGTGCACGTTCAAGAACATGATGAAGAGAGTTTCTATGGTGCAATCATATAATGGTGGTGACCAAGGTTTTCTTAATGAGATATTCAGGTGGTGGCATAGAATGCCATCGAAGCTGAACTACTTGAAAACATTTGGGTTGCGAGGGGGTGATGATCATCAGAAGCATGAGGTTCCAGGGGAGGGCTTGTACACCATCCATTATTTGGGGTTGAAGCCGTGGATGTGTTACAGGGACTATGATTGCAACTGGGACATGAGGGACCACCATATATTTGCCAGTGACTCGGCTCATTGGAGGTGGTGGCAGGTTTATGAAGCAATGCCGGAAGAGTTGAAAGGTTATTGTGGGATTACGGAGAAGATGAATGAGAGGATTGTGAAGAGGAGGAGAGAAGCCAGGAATGCTAATTTTTCTGATGGGCATTGGAAGATTGAGATTAAGGATCCCAGAAAGAAGCATTATATATTATGATGATTAGAATGCATGTAAACCCAATTTTCTGTCCCCTTCTCTGTTACTTATATGTTAACAAGTATCCCACTATCAAAAATAACATTTCAATTTTTTTAAAATTAATATTTAATAACTACTCACAAATCACACATATTACATTTTTATTAGTGGATAGGAAATGAGATATCAAATTAAGACAGAGAATTTCTTTCCAGGTATAAATTAAACTTAAGCCAATGGGTCAATATTATTAAAAAGTTAAAGAAAAAAAAATCATTTAATATTAAACGTGTATACAATTTGTAAAGGTCGTGATAGTTTTTTTTTTTTGTGAAAAAAATATATTTCTACAAATAAATTATTTTATGAAAAAGTGTAATAAGCATTCAAAGTAATGCTTCCAATTGAATTGATTTTTAACGGAATACAGTCAAACAATTTTTTTTTCTCTCTCCAAAATGATCAAATTTGTTACGAGATGAACTTTGGTCTCTCAAACACCAAACCAAATACGCCAATAATCATTTGGCGATACAATTATAATGTCAATTCTTTAAAATATTCATATATATTAAACATGAAACATCTAACCTATAAGGAACTATAGGTTGCTTTAGTCACAATTCACAACTGATTTTAATAATAAAAATATTATTTTAATACTCAAAAGTGGATATAGGATACACATTTTATCACTATTAGATATAATAATAGTTTTCACTATCTCTATCCATTTATCAAATTCAATGATGATAGAATGAGTGTCCGATCTAAACACCTATTTTTTTCACTGTTAGAATAATATTGCTCTTTTAATAAAAGATAGTAAAAAATCCCCAAAATTGAGTAGGAATTAATGAAGGATTAGCTTTTGAAACCCGAAACCAAACACAAGAAGTAATTCCTATAATATACATCAGTTAAGTAACATTTCAACTAAAAGTAATTTTTAATTATAATGTCATTTTGATAGTAAATATGAAGTAAATCCCACATCTGAATATTTTTCTTCAAAACTAGCATGACCTGCTGGGCAATATTGTCAACACATCTAATGACTAATACAGCCTTCCTAGAGTGTGAGAGATGACCCAAGGCAACTAGGTGTACTGAGATAATGGTAAGATGATGATGAGCTTGGAATTTCAAGTGTGAGAAATGGAGTCCCTAACAGTACATAATATAAGTGGCGTTTAATTTAACCTATTTTTGTGATTCTCCCATTTAGAAGATTCAAGTCCTAAGGTAGTGTTTGGTTTGAGAGACAGAGACACAAATATAGGGACACTCTATCCTGTATGTTGTTTGGTAAAGGGGACGGGGTACGGAGACGGAAAAATTTTCCGTCCCAGAGAAAAAAATTTCCTATATTTCTGTCTCTGCAAAAAGTGGAGACAGTGAGGACGGGACATGGGGACACAAATTTCCAGTGGTGGTCCGGTCACTAGCCACCGCCGGACCACCATCGGCCACTGCCGATCAACGGCGTTCGCCGCCGGTCAACAGTGGTCAATGCCGGTAAACGAAAAGTCAATATCTGTCCTCGTTTCTACAACCAAACATGATACAGAGACAATATTTTTTATGTCTCCATCTCCACTGTCTCTGTATTTCTGTCCCTGTCCCTCCCCTTCCCCTTACCAAACGCTAAGTGAATAGTACATATATGGAAGGATAGACAAACTCATTGCCATAAGATGGAAACAAACATTTTTGTATGGTTCTCTCATTTATATCATTATTTAGATCTCCCTGTTGGACTCCCTTGACCCAACATATACGAAGGCAAATAGGGAAACCCATTTCTTCCATTAGCTTTCAAGGTTCCTCTCAAGATTGGCACCATGAAAAAAGACTCCATAATCTAGCTTTCGCCGATAATAGTACTGCCATTCAAAATAGTACTCCAAGAGTATTGATCAATTAATTAATGAATGACATTGCAGTGGAATGGGGTGGCTGAATTACAAATTAATGAACAGTGTAATGGTGCAAAACAAAATTAATTTGGACATGATGATGAGAGCATGTCTCAATCACGCACGAAAATAATTCAATAGTACATATATATATTCTAAGTAACATAGGCTTGTTACATGCAATTAGTGTATGCTTATTATTAATTTCTCTGTTGTTGTGAGATTAATCTTTTAATTTTTTTGGGCACAGATTAATCTTTTGATTACATTCTACTATGATTGAATTGATCAGGTTTTGGATGACCAAGTCGCCAACCCGACCCTGCTGGTGACCCTCGCTTCTTGTCCATGGGGTCTTTAGAATGGCCCCAGGACCCAGCACTCTTGGCCTTTGAAACCAGCCCAATCTCCAAGCACATTGGGCTTCCTCAAAATGGATAATGGAAACGGTCTAATCAGCATAGGATTCTCAAGGCCTCACAAGGAACGCTCTCCCGGACATTCCTCGGAGAGGATCGACGCTTGATTGTGCACTTGAATGCAGTACTGACCGGGACATTAATGGGAGGGCAAATGGCTCCCCATCATGGGATATAGGCTCAGCCGGAGAAGAAAGGAGGCAATTCATTGGAAACCTAAACACAGACCTACCCAGACCCATTATCGAGAGCTAAGCAGCAACAATGATGATTGATTTTTCTTCTCTTTTTTTTTTCTCAACAATTGTGTTCTCTAAAATATCAAAATGCAAATAATAAAAAAAAATAACAAAATGCAAACACTGGCCATTTCTTTAAAAATATGATTAAATTATATAAGTTAGTAATGAATTGACTGGTTAGTAACTTATGACCTCGTTCGCTGCTAGTAGCTTTGGGCAACTGCGTGCGTGTGGCAGCGGTTCTCTTATCAAAAGTATTAAAACAAGCATCTTCTCCACAAACAAAACTAAGCAACTTATTAAGTGCAGCATCATCCAGGCATCAAGTCAGGCAGAAGACATGCCAAGGCATAAATTGATTTTAAATTAATTAGCATGGTCATTCCACTATTAAATGTCCAATTGAGACACCCACTCAATTTGATACGACCCAATTAGTAGTTGGGCCCATTGATCAAGTCCATAGGATTAGTTAGTTAATTAGGAGTATAAATAAGGGACTACGCTATTGTAATTAGGAAGGAATTAGTTAATTGTTGAATGAACTTGATTCATTGTGGAGTCTTTCTTCCTGACTCGAAGAGGGAGGTCTAGGTGCTTTCATTGAGAGCCTTCGACCATGGAAGAAACTCAAGTTGTTCTTGAGGAGGAGTTTCCCGTGTTTGATGGAACCGGCAATGGTTACTGGCGGCTCATTTGCACCGGACAGTTATGGAACGCCAGAGGCACACTGGAAGTGCAAAAGCTATTAAAGGTGGAGAAAGGTTTAATCAACAAGCACTGCGATGGTTCGGACAGTTATGGAATGCCAGAGGCACACCAGAAGCGCAAAGGCTATTAAAAGCGGAGAAAGGTTTAACCGGTCAAGCACTGCGATGGTTCAAGCTGTGGAATTAGTGCAATCCAAATGCAAACTAGACGATGTTTGAGATTGCATTTCTTCACTGATACTAACCAAATGCTCGTTCGATCCTATCGGAAATTTTCTGGACGGAAGTTTTTGAAATAGATCTTGCAATGGAAGAGATCAAGGCATGTCTACAGATCTTCCAACAGCCACCACCAGTTCTACTAGATCTGCTACAACAACAACAATAGTACGAAAAAAAGCAAATTTAGTGGCTTGATCCTGTTTATTCAACAATTCCATAACCAAATACAACACCTAATCAGGACCCACAATCTTTGGAGACAAAAATTCCAAGAATAAAGGTGAACCGCGATGAAGAGCTATTGGCGTGGAGAGCGTCTAAGCAGATTCGAGAAGCAGCGGCGATCCTCCTCGAACTAGGGTCAAACAGGACCCATGTGCAGTCGCCGATGATACATCAATGGCGACGGTGAGTTCAATCACAGTGGAGAAGGACCAGAAGACAGTTCATGTGGAAGGCAGTGGCCAAGACGACACGACGCCTTCCGGCTCGGTGGAATAACTACTGCAAACTTGTACGAGGTGGAGGTGTCATCGCACAATGGAGTTGGAATGACAGTGGAGCTGCAGGAAGTGGCAGGCGACAACGTAACACAAGGTGCGACTGATGGCGAGCACCCTTGGTCTGGCGATGGCGCATTCGTGGCTAGGCAGCCTTGGCTTTGCAGTAGAAAGATTCTGCCGCAGTTGGCGCCTTGGATGTAATTAGGTAGCAGCGCAGTCCTAGTGTGCAGTGTTATTGCGTTTGCAGTTGAGCGGCCAACAACCATGGCAGGGCCGCCATGGATTTGTGAGAGAAGATTCTAGAATGGTGATGGGGTTGATGCAGCATTGGGGCTCAATGCGTAAGAGATGGTCTCTACCTGTTTGGGCCTAGCCCATTTTGATCAAAGTGAAGCAAAAGTGTGGGCCAGAGCTTGGCAGACTCATGAAAACTCTATTGGCCAGGCCCAATTGTGTTTCCAAGGGAAGAGAGGGAGTCTGACGCTAATGGGACAAGCCCAATCTAATGGGATGATTACAGCAACCATTCTTGCGCTTCTTAAGGATAATATTTTTGTCAACTCAATTAGGAAATGAGACCATGTGGAAATTATTTATATGTGATAGGTTGCTTAGTAGTTCCATTTTTTTTTAAAAAAATTTAGTGGATGTGATTTGAGTTTTAATTGTTGTATTTTTTTTCTAACAACCTTGGCCTCAAGGTTGGTTTGAAGGGGGAATTGTTGATACAACCCAATTAGTAATTGGGCTCATTGATCAAGTCCATATGAGTAGTTAGTTAATTAAGAGTATAAATAAGGGATTACACTATTATAATTAGGAAAGAATTAGTTAATTGTTGAATGAACTTGGTTTATTGTGGAATCTTTTTTCCTGACTCGAAAAGGAAGGTTTAACATAATCATTATTAAATATGATGAATAAGTTGAGAAACTAATAAGCCACCATTATATTCAATAATAAAAAATTAATTTTAAATATTGAAGTAATATTTTTAAATTAATTAATGATGCAAGTCTCCCTCCCTCCCTCTCTGTCTCTCTCCAACACTATAATTGGAAAATTGCCGAGTGCCGAAGAGTAAAGAAGACGGCAAATCATCACGAGTTGCATCTTCCCAGACAGCAAATTCCACGTGCCTCCTCCCTCAGTCCTTGCGTAAGGGCAGCACACCATAAAACCACTCTCTGTCTCAATCACCGACACGCAGAGAGGTAACGGAGGAAGAAGAAGATCAATTAATTATCAGCGAGCGATCCAATCAATCACTTCCGGCGAGTTAGGGTTGGTCGCGTATGGCAGAGGAACACCGGAAGACCGTACTGGACTCAGGGTGGTTGGCAGCCAGGTCCACGGAAATCCAACTCACTGGAACCCAGCTCACAACCACTCACCCTCCTACTGCCCCCATTTCACCATGGATGGAAGCTCTCGTCCCCGGAACGTACTCAATCTCTCTCTATCTCTATCTCCACCTGCATTTTTCGTTCTTCCTCTTTTCGTCGTTTTTGCTTAGTGGGTGGTGTTTATTTATTGACTTGACAGTGTTCTGGCGACCTTAGTAAAGAACAAGCTCGTGCCCGATCCTTTCTATGGTCTCCAAAATGAGGAAATCATAGACATTGCTGATTCTGGAAGAGAACATTACACATTCTGGTTCTTTACAACCTTTCACTCTAACCTCGTACGTAGGTGGCTTTTTTAATTTCATATTGCTTTCTTGAGGGTTCGATTGATCATTGATGGATGGACATCACTAATTAGTAATTACTTGACCCTATGCATAGTTCAACAATCAGCACTGTGATCTGAACTTCCGTGGAATCAATTACTCTGCTGATGTGTATTTAAATGGGCACAAAATCACATTACCAAAAGGAATGTTTCGAAGGCATTCTCTTGATGTCACCGATATTCTTCATCCTGATGGCAGTAACCTCCTTGCTGTTCTTGTTCACCCTCCAGATCATCCAGGGAGAATTCCTCCCAAGGGGGGACAGGGTGGCGATCATGAGGTCAGGAATTGGATTCATGAATCTGATCCATTAATTTTTATCCTCTTCAGTTACTTTACTCTCTTGTATATATATGAAAGCTTCACAACTTCTGAAATCAGTTAAGACTTGAAGGGTGTGAGAGGGGAAGAGGGATTGATGATTGCAGACTATCTAAGCCATTTTCATTTGTTGATTTGTTGTAGATAGGAAAGGACGTCGCCACACAATATGTTGAAGGTTGGGATTGGATGTGTCCTATAAGGTGACATTGTTATTACTTGTAGCGGTGTGCAATGTGCAGTAATTAGCTTTCAGTTCCATGGAAAAGTTAATTCTACTAAAAGTCTAGTGCGTTTTGGGCATTACTTGTTGACTGTTTGAACCATGTAAGAAAGATGTATCTATTACCTATTGCAAGTGTTAAATTTGATTGCAGGGATAGGAATACCGGAATATGGGATGAGGTTTCCATTTCTGTTACTGGGGTGAGTTGTATTAAATGCTCTAGTTCATTCATTTGAGATTTTGTTATTGAGACCAATTAAGTAAGCCCGTCTTTTATATTCCTCATCCTTCTCTATAATCCATGGTTCAATATCATCGAACTCCAAATCCAGTCATGTACTGGCTTCTGGTAATTCATGGTTAGAGAATTGCTTTGGCAATTTCTTCTTTCAATGCAGTCCATGCAATTAATCTGATTACACACAAATTTAGAGTTTATTTTTTGATGGTGCTTCCCAGCTGTTCCTTGGTAGGATGATTCACTTTCTGTGTTTGGTGCAGCCAGTAAAAATAATTGATCCACACTTGGTGTCATCATTCTTTGACGAATATCAGAGAGCTTATCTACATACAGCAACTGAGTTGGAAAACAGAACGTCCTGGACTGCTGAGTGTACTTTGAGTATCCATGTAACAATGGAACTTGAGGATAACATTTGCTCAGTAGAGCATGTTGAAACTCAAAATCTCTCAGTTCCTGCAAAATCACGGGTGCAATATACATTTCCTCAGGTCAGTGATAGCATTCATTTGCTTTTGACTAAGTTTAGTCCACTCTGTCTTTGAATCTCTGTTCACACCCTATTGTCTTGGGGAGTTTATCACATGTCTGTGTTGTGGTTTGTTCTTAGACAGCTCTATACACGTGTCTATATGGTTAAAGTCATGTCTTTGTGCTATATAGGTTTGTCTCACTCATAGATTGCTCTAGTCTCCTGTGATTGTGATTGTTGGAATCAACATTCACATTTCAAAATACCATAAATAATAAGTGGTTCTGTTATGTTTCTTTGCTTTCTTTACTTGTGTAAGGGGAAAAAGGTTCAGGTATGAGGGGGAAATTTGAAGAAGATATATTAGCAATTCATAAGTTGTAAGCAGTTACTTAATATCCCTATGTACTGATTGTGACGATGTGTATGATCCAAAGAGACAAAACAAGGAGAATATTTTAAGCAGCCCAAGTGCTCATAGCCATAGAGTTGTAGCTTCTCTTCCTCTTCGTCTGTTCCCCATTTTTAGTTGAACTTATGTGATCCTTGATTGATAATCTGCTGTAGCATCCTTTTACTTGCTTGCATTGGAGTTTAAGTTTCAATGCTTCTATTAAGGTGCTAATGGGCGGAATTAACAGCTTTTCTTCTATAAGCCCAATTTATGGTGGCCCAATGGAATGGGAAAGCAATCTTTGTACACTGTTGTTATTAACGTTGATGTTAAAGGATTTGGTGAGTCTGATTCATGGAGCCATCCTTTCGGGTTCCGCAAAATTGAGAGCCATATTGATGATACCACTGGCGGAAGGTATGATGAATTTCATTATTTAATTTTTTTCAGTGTTGTATTCTCCACCTTTTCCATAGAAAAAATTAATTCAAGCTTTAAACTGTTGCTGTACATGTTTTGCTGCATGTTTCTTATTTTATAGGTTGTTTAAAGTCAATGGACAACCAATTTTTATTCGAGGGGGAAACTGGATATTATCTGATGGGCTACTGCAGTTTTCAAAGAAGCGGTATAATACAGATATAAAGTTTCATGCAGATATGAATTTTAACATGATTCGTTGCTGGGGTGGTGGACTGGCAGAAAGGCCAGAGTTTTATCATTATTGTGACTATTATGGCCTTCTGGTAAGCTGTACCATACTCTTGTTCTTGCTTATATATCTGCTCATTATCCTTTATCCTCTGTTATATAGTTTAATTTAGCATTAATGCTGCTCTGCTGTCTGTGTATGTGGTTTGTTTCTTCCCTTTATGATTGCTTGTGTGTGGATATAGCAGTCTGTATTAAGTTGAATGATTCCATCGCCATTATTGAAAGTAGGTTTATGTGGTTCATTTCATCTTCATATATTGAATATTATTGGTTATGGGTTTGCTTTAAGGGGTCTTCTGTTGTGCAGGCTTGGTCCCAGTTAGTA
This sequence comes from Dalbergia cultrata, assembly GCA_031216105.1. NCBI lineage: Eukaryota > Viridiplantae > Streptophyta > Magnoliopsida > Fabales > Fabaceae > Dalbergia > Dalbergia cultrata. The sequence goes on along the minus strand of CM062353.1, from coordinate 997,994 downwards.
TCTTAGATTCATGCTTATATTACACTACTAGCAGTATTGGTTTTGAAAATTGATCATATTTCTGGTTTAAATCTTGTAGGTATGGCAAGAGTTCTGGATTACTGGGGATGTTGATGGACGTGGCGACCCAATATCAAATCCAGATGGACCTCTGGACCATGATCTTTTCTTGTTTTGTGCAAGAGACACTGTTAAACTTCTAAGAAATCATGCTAGTCTTGCCCTCTGGGTGGGGGGAAATGAACAAGTTCCACCAGATGATATAAATACTGCTTTGAAAAATGATCTGAGGCTTCATCCTTGGTTTGAAGGTGTAGATGAAAATAGCAAACCTGTAAGAGACTTGTCCCTAATGACGGAGGATCCTAGCCAGTATCTTGATGGCACACGCATATATATACAAGGATCATTGTGGGATGGGTTTGCTGATGGGATGGGGAACTTCACTGATGGTCCTTATGAAATTCAAAATCCTGAAGATTTCTTCAAGGATGATTTTTATGATTATGGATTTAATCCGGAGATTGGTTCTGTAGGAGTGCCAGTTGCATCTACCATAAGAGCAACAATGCCTCCAGAAGGATGGAAGATACCAGTGTTTAATAAACTTCCCAATGGTTATGTAGAAGAAGTTCCCAATCCCATATGGGACTACCATAAATACATTCCTTATTCGAAACCAACCAAGGTTCATGATCAAATTCTACTTTATGGTGCTGCACAAGATCTTGATGATTTTTGTTTGAAGGTAAGAGAAATCTCCATCCGGTTGGTCATTCCTAATCCTCCTATCTTTGTTGTTCTTTTCTCAAAGTTGGTGTGTAATTTTTATGTTATAATCTTGTCAGGCTCAACTTGTTAATTACATACAATATAGAGCTCTTCTGGAAGGATGGAGTTGTCGCATGTGGAGCAAATATACAGGTGTGTTGATTTGGAAGACACAAAATCCTTGGACGGGTCTGAGAGGTCAATTTTATGATCATCTACTTGACCAAACAGCAGGTTTCTATGGTTGTCGATGTGCTGCCGAGCCAATTCATGTCCAGCTTAATCTGGCTACATATTTTATAGAGGTAAGTATGTAAATTGGACATTCTAGTTTTAAGAGTTAGGAATATAATTAGACACATCGTTTTACCAATAGGTGAGTGTTCTTTTTTTGACTGATTTTATAAAGTGAAATTTGAGATGGGAAGCCAAATGTAACAAAGGGATTTGCATGTTTAATGAACTATTTAAAATTGTTTGGCTCACAATTTTCTCTGCAATTTATTACATGGTTCAGTTATGAAAGAACAGTTCATTAAAGTTTTTGTATCATTTTCTCTCTTCCTGAAACAGGTTGTTAATACTACATCAGAAGAATTATCTAATGTAGCAATAGAAGCTTCAGTGTGGGATCTAGAAGGAACATGCCCATACTACAAAGTTTATGAAAATCTCTCTTTGCTGCCAAAAAAGGTAGCACCTATTGTTGAGATGGAGTATCCAAAGTCAAAAAATCCAAAACCAGTCTACTTTCTTCTTCTCAAACTCTACAGAATGTCAGATCATAGAATTATATCCAGAAACTTTTATTGGTTGCATCTTTCTGGTGGAGATTACAAGCTATTGGAACCATATAGGAAGAAGAACATACCTCTCAAGATAACATCCAAGACTTCGATTGAAGGGTCCACTTATAAAATTCAAATTCAAGTGGAGAACACATCTAAAGGACTGGTCCCTACAAGCTCAACATTTGAACACTGTTCAACAGCAAGGCTAAGCAATTTTTCTTATGGTGCAGCAGACTTACTGGAAACTGTACATTTCGGAGATGATAAAGAACATGAAACTGGTTGGTTTAAGAGGATACAGAGATGTTTTGTTGGGAAAAGTGATGGTTTGAAAGCTTCTGAAATTAATGGGGATGATGTAGGTGTTGCTTTCTTTCTCCATTTTTCTGTTCATACTTCAAAGACTGAGTACATGGAAGGGGAAGACAGAAGAATTCTTCCTGTTCATTATTCAGATAACTATTTTTCACTGATCCCAGGAGAGGTCATGCCTATTGAAATAGCATTTGAGGTTCCTCCGGGTGTCACTCCTCAAGTTGTTCTGCATGGCTGGAATTACGATGGGAAACAAATCACTCATGAAGTTGTATGATGATCACACACAAACACATCCTTGTGAAATGACTGTATTCCACCATCAATAAAGACCTCAGAAAGAATATCAGGGTTTTATTAATATTTTCTATGTTTTCCTCTATACCTTAAAGAGCTAATATATATACCCGTAAAACATATTATACTCGCAAATGGGTGTACAAGACAAGACCATGTGATTTTGGTGGATCTAGTTCATCTACTTTTAAGCCATTTCGTTAAAATACAATACAAGGGAGGTAGTAAGATATTGCTAATTTTTTTTTATTTTTGGGTATTAACGAAATATGAGAAAAAATCATTAGCAATTCAAACAATTGGCATAGGAAAAATAGTTTCTTTATTTAAATTATAGAAATAATAAAAATTTTACAAATGAAATTATTTTTTATTCAAATAATTTTATTCATTAAAATATAGTATCGCTTATTAGATTCGAGAATAATTTTAAATTTTTACTGATCAATGTGCTTAGGCATTATAGAAGATTAATTTTTTATCTACATTTTTAAACTAGTAGTTATTTAGAGTGCTAATTAAAAGTCGAAAAATGAATTAAGGTGTTTCTCGGTATTAAATTTTTTTTGCCAGAGATAACTCTGCTGCCTATCTCAAACGGAGTTTTGTGCTGCTGCTTTACATCATCACTGTCGTCCTTTTCAATTGATGGATGAAATCCAGATGGAAATTCAATGCTCATGCCCTCCCTTCATGGGTGGATTCTCTCAGTTCACCCTTCAACTCGAAGAAGCCACCACTAATACCAACTTCTCAGAACCCATTTCCATCTGTCCTCAACCACGCAGACATAACTTCTATTCTCTCTCTCTGCGGCACACATAGAAACCTCAATCGTGGTTCTTCCATCCATGCCCATCTCATCAAACAACCTCAATCTTTCCATTTTGATTGGTCCCCACGCAATGCCCTTTATGTTTGGAACTCTCTCTTATCCATGTATTCCAAATGTGGTGAACTGCTGGATGCAGTTAAGCTGTTTGATCGTATGCCCCTGAGAGATACAGTATCATGGAACACATTGATTTCTGGGTTTTTAAGGAACAGGGATTTTGATTCTGGTTTTAGGCTCTTTAAAGAGAAAATGAGTCAGTCAGGGACACTGTATTGTGGATTTGATAAAGCAACTCTGACTACAGTGTTGTCAGCTTGTGATGGGGGTGGATTCTCCAGTGTAACAAAAATGATTCACGGTTTGGTGTTTGTTGGAGGTTTTGACAGGGAAGTTACTGTGGGGAACGCTCTTATAACATCTTATTTTAAGTGCGGGTGTTTTAGTCAAGGCAGGCAGGTTTTTGATGAGATGCTTGAGAGGAATGTTGTGACTTGGACTGCAGTGATTTCTGGCCTTGCGCAGAATGAATTTTATGAGGATAGTTTGGAGTTGTTCGCTGAAATGCGTCGTGGGCCTGTGAGTCCTAATGCTTTGACATATTTGAGCTCACTCATGGCTTGTTCAGGTTTGCAAGCATTGAGGGAAGGTCGTAAGATTCATGGCCTGCTGTGGAAGTTGGGAATGCACTCTGATTTGTGCATTGAAAGTGCTTTGATGGATTTGTATTCAAAGTGTGGAGGTTTAGAAGCAGCATGGCAGATCTTTGAGTCTGCCGAGGAACTCGATGAGATTTCTTTAACTGTAATACTTGTAGCTTTTGCTCAAAATAGGCTTGAGGAGGAGGCCATCCAAATATTTATGAGGATGTTGAAATTGGGGATTGAAGTTGACCCCAACATGGTTTCTGCTATTCTTGGTGTATTTGGTGTAGACACTTCTTTGGCTCTTGGTAAGCAGATTCACTCTTTAGTTATAAAGAAGAATTTCATTCAGAATCCTTTTGTTGGTAATGGACTTATAAACATGTACTCCAAATGTGGAGACTTGAATGACTCGCTCCAAGTCTTTCGTCAAATGACTCAACAGAACTCGGTTTCATGGAACTCTGTGATTGCGGCTTTTGCTCGCCACGGGGACGGTTTTAGAGCACTTGAATTCTACGAAGAAATGAGAGTGGAGGGTGTCGCACCAACAGATGTTACATTTTTGTCATTACTACATGCTTGCAGTCATGCTGGCTTAGTTGAGAGGGGCATGGAGTTCTTGGAATCCATGACTAGAGATCACGGCATAAATCCCCGGTCGGAACATTATGCCTGTGTTGTCGACATGTTAGGCAGGGCAGGACTTCTTGAGGAAGCTAAAAGGTTTATTGAGGGATTGCCTGAGAATCCTGGTGTATTGGTTTGGCAAGCATTGCTTGGTGCTTGTAGTAAACATGGTGATTCTGAGATGGGCAAATATGCTGCTGATCAACTATTTTTAGCTGCACCAGATAGCCCAGCTCCTTATGTTTTGTTGGCAAACATATATTCTATTGAGGGGAAGTGGAAAGAAAGAGCAAGTGCCATTAAGAGAATGAAAGAGATGGGAGTGGCAAAGGAAGTAGGCATAAGTTGGATTGAGACCGATAAGAAAGTTAACAGTTTCGTTGTAGGGGACATATTACATCCACAGGCTGATATTATAAATTGGGTTTTGTTTGGGTTGTTGAAACACCTGAAAGATGAAGGTTACGTCCCTGACAAAAAGTGTATTCTCTATTACTTGGGTCAAGATAAAAAGGACTATTAACTTCTTTTTTTTCCCAGACAATTGAATTTCTTCTAGGGAGAATCCTATTGATTTTTTTTTCCCCAGAAAATTAGCCAGCCTTAGAATTGATCATTACGTCTTTTATTTCTTCAAATAAAAAGTTAAAATTTCAATTCAAGACAAAAAAAAAATCGTAACAAAAGCATTATTTATTTATTTATTTATTTTTTACGTAAGCTTGTAGATTTGTTCAAGACGAAGCTAGTTCAGAAAATGATGTGTCGGATTGGGTAAAAGGCACATGTGGTAGTTGGTCATCCATACACACGTTTATTAATCCAAAGTCCAGACGAAAGGCACAAAACGACCCCAAAGAAATAGAAGAAAAAAAATCTGAAATTTTGAGAAAGTGGATGGAACCTGTGACCCCATGACCAGCGTAGTGAGAAGAATGGGTTTGTGGTCGTTGGGCAGCTTAACATTAACAGTAACCCCTGCTACCATTCTCCCCTTTGGAAAACGCACTTTCCCGTTGTTTCTGAAGAAGAAGAAAGCAAGAGTTGGGAGTTGGAGTTTGAGTTGCAGAAGCGGAAGCAGAGACGATGGTCCTCTCTCCACTGCTTCCGCTTATGCAGTGCTGGGACTGCAACCTAACTGCTCCTTCCCTGAGATAAAGGCTGCTTTTCGAGCCAAAGTAAAGTACCACCAACATCAATTCTATTCTCTGAAATATAAATAAATAAATATTTAGCATTTTTCATTCTATTCTAGTAACTACTGACCTGGTTCATCATGTTTTGTTCTGTTTTTGTGTTCTCTTGATTGCAAAGGTGAAGCAGTTCCATCCAGATGTCAGCACAGAAGGTGGAGACTCTGATACTATGATACGCCGTGTAATTGAGGCGTACCGGGTACTACTACTCTTTTCCGATATCAAACAAATTGACTCTTTCCGTGCCCTGCCTGCCACATATATAGCTTATGTAATATAGTTTCTCAGCTGCATACTTGCTGCACTGCAGATACTATCCAACTGCACCCCATCAGAAATAATTGAGGGGTAAATAGCTCCAAGTTTGTGAGGGTTTCATTTGATGTTTTGAAATTTGCTATGTCCATTCTTTGGCAATGCTAACATTCAGAATAAATGGCTTTTGTAGGGAATGCCTAGATCCCTTTGATACGCCAGAGTGTGAAGCTTTTGATCTGTTTGTTAATGAGCTTCTTTGTGTCGGCAAAGGTACCATGCACTAACTTTTTTAAGCATCTTTGTCAACAAGCTCAGAATGGCAACCCACTAGATAACTACAGCAGGATATATAGCTTGTCAACTCTATCCATCCATGGGATTTAAAAAGTATGCATTTACTTTCCCATGCATTAACAGGTTTAAATTTTCTGCAGCGTGTTCAAATTCGTGTGTGCAAAGAGCCCCTCATGCTTTCACATTTGTCTCTTCAACTGGAACAGCACGTGCATCTTCTCAAGGTTGGCTTATGTGTCATTCAGTTTCTTAATTTTGAGCAAGGCATATACCTGTAAAATGCAAAGAATAGCATGTCTTCGCCTAGTTTTGGAAATTTGTTGTGCAAAGGACATTCTTTCTACAATTTTGTAAAGGCTATTATCCTGGACAAATATTTTAGGTCACGGTGAAGATTATCAAGTTCAATGTGCTGTTGGACAATGCCCTAGAAGTTGCATTCATTATGTAACCCCTTCACAAAGAATTCTCTTGGAGGAGCTACTTGACAGGTAAGCTTAGTCATCCACTAAAACTTCACACTTGGTAGGATATGTACTTTAGTCCCTCAACTTTAAAATTGTGTGGGTACTATATCACCTCCGAGCTTTGGAGCACGTGCAAATTGACCTTATGAACTTTTCTAACTATGCAACCAGACATCATATATTATCCTAAATTTGTGATATTTATGTTAATAATTGATAGAAAAATTAAAAAAAGAGTCAGTTTGTACATTTAAGAAAGTTTTGGAGGTCAAACTGTATAATTTTAAAGTTGAGAGTCTAACATGCACATAACCTACGTTTAAGAGGGGGTAAAATGCAGTTTTCCTTTTCAGATTTGCTCCTTTGTTTGTGTATTATTCCTCTTATAAAACTAAAGGATTTGATCATGCTTGATTTTTCCGTTAATATTCTCTAGCATATGACATGCTACCGCTATCACGACTTTATTGTTTCCATTCCATTAATTTTTCATACCCTTAAATATGTTTGATTGATGTTGCAGTGTACTGGGGGCACCCTATGATACATCAGCTGAGGCAGACTTGCTCTATTCACTTATAACTAAAGCTAAGTTTGAGAATAACCGATTCCAAAAGCCAAAGAAGCAACCCAAAACTTCAAGCCAGCATGTTGATTGGTTTTGATATTTGAATTTGACAGCAACTCTGGCCATCCCTTTGGTCCCCAGCCTATGGCAGTGGGTTTGGTGAGAGACACGGTTTTCAATACTAATACTACAAATACAAGGCAGATGATTTATGTTTCATTGATCATGCCCCTCTTCGTATAATTTCATATAGGGAAGAGGAGTTAGCATCGATTCATGACATAGTGCCAGGGTTACGTAACGCAGCATTTCTTAATTCTTACAACGTATCAGGCGAGGATTCACTTAATACTTAGTTAGAAGTCTATATATGATTTATACCATATTTTCTGCATACTTTTATTCTCTATAGTGTTAAAACTTGTGCTATGATATGTAATTAAATTCTTTCATTTACATAATAAATCATAGGGTTTTGCTAACTAGTATATTGGTTAAAGTCTCTAATGGTATAAACTTTTGATACTCCCTATATATTGAATATATCTATAATTTTTTTAAAAAAATTTCAATACATAATTACTTAATAGTATAAAATTCAATTACATTGCAATTAAATTCTAATTCAATTTAGATACAAATACAAAGCCCAGTAGAGAGTATAAAACAGGAATAAATTAATTATGTTAGCGTTGGTAGTTCATTTTAAACAATATTTATCTTTTTACCTCAAAAGAATATAGAATTAGTACATAGTGCCCGTCAACATGATTTTCTTTTTTCCATTATTTCTTTCTTTTCAGAGCATTGCTACTTCAATACCTAAAATAGGTATCAATTGAAATATTTATTCTATCATCATTAGATGTGATAGGTTGGTGAAAAAAAAGTAAGAGTTACCATCACATTCGATGATGATGGAGTGGATATCCCAATTGGACACTGACTTTTAGGTGTTAAAATAATATTTACCAAATATCAAATAGCCAGAATAGCTTTTAACTCTCATAGATTGATGATATGTTATTTGCGTGTGTATTTATTAAAAAAATTGAAATATTTTTCCTTTAATCAGATAAATAATAAGGTGTGAATCTAAAAGTGATTGATCATACTAGAAGTGGATTATAAACAAACTTTTACTTACATGATCAAATTCGAATTTTAGAGTCGTCCATTTTATGAAGAAATTTATCCAAAAAAGTTGCATGAGCAACTATTTAAACTAACAAAATAATAATGATAAAGCATTTTAGGGTGATAGTAGGCCAGAACGGAGACAGCCGAATCAGAAAGCGTTTAAGTTGAAAACAGCCAATTGATTAATCATTATTATTATTAAGATTGAAAAAAAGGGGTGACGTATTCAAAAATGTAGCCGTTGCTTTGGTTATGGATAGATAGAGTCGAACGTTGTGACAGAGGACCGTTACCCTCATTTCGGTTCACGTTTCAACCTTCTCTTCTCTCTTTCTTTGACTTCGCACTTCGCTTCGGAGCCAAACTCTAAAACAAAAACAACAAAACCTCGGTGCGTTCATGTGATGTGAGTGTCAGACAGAGAGAGAGAGTTACCGTTGAGTATCAGGTGAATGAAACATTGAGACAGACCCACCCAGCTGGTTTTCGGAATTATTCTAACTAATTCCGAAGATGGTTGCGAGAAGCCCACCAAAGCAGAAGAAGAAAGTGGCAGCAGCTGCTCTCAATCCGCTTCTTATTAGAGAAACACTCAAGAAGGTACCTTTCTTTCCTTTCCTTTACTGAATTTCTTCTCCTCCTTTTCCCTTTTTTTTTTTTTTTCAAATTAAAATATGTTCATTACCCTGAAAGTGAATTCATTCTTGTGGGCCCTTGAAGGTGGATCAATGCATGGTTCGGCTGCAGGAGCTTCAGTATACTGTGGCCGGTGGAACCAAGCTGGTGTCTGGTGTGAACCTCAGCCCTCGCAGCACCAGAGGTTATCTCAGAACCAGTCTCAGGTGCAAGCAAGAATCACTCAGGTACATCTTTTCTTTTGGGTTTGGTTTGGCTTATTTAGATAGATTCTATCTCTTAGAATTTGAAGGATGATGATCATATTCAGTTGTATATCATTTTTCCTTTTTCCTTTTTCCTTTGGCCATCTTGAAGGATCAACAATGGTGTACCAATTAGAAGATCTCCAACAGGGAAGTTTCCAAGGGCAGCCAATTCAGGTGTCGTAACTTGTTCGAACCATATGACTCAATAGATGCAAACAAAATACAAACTTTTGCACTTAGTCATGTTAGACAATTTAATCTGATTTGTTTACCCTTCACTTTGTAACCTTTACTTGTGCAGGTGAATGGAAGCGAATGTCATTGCCTGCAATGCTCGTAGGCGAAACTGTTGGAGAAATTTTACAGGCAAGTCAATTTGCCAGAGAAATAGTTTCAGCAGTTTCTAAGAAAACCCCCACTGAGGACCCAAAAACCCCACCACTGTCCCAAAGGCCAAGCCACAACGTGATAAACCCTGAAAACACAGAACTCAAGGCCAGAAGGAAGAAAGAGAAGCAAATTAAACTCCAGTCTGATTCCCCAACAGTTCAAAGGGCTCGTTCAAGAATCAACTTTAAGGTGTCTCCTCTTAAGGTTTCTCCTCCAAAAGCTAGGAGAGAGTTCGATAAAGAAAATAAAAATTATTTGGCAAATAGGGTATCTCCCAGGAACAGGCCATGGGCTAGCAAGACAGTGCTATTCCCCAACCCTTTGTTCTTGTCATCAGCAACAACAACAACTACAAATTCTTCTTCAAGGCAGCAACAGTTTTGTAAGACTAGATCTCCTGTCATATCAAGAAATAGAGCAACAACAACAGCGCAACACAAGTTTCTGATCAAGTCCCCACCAACTTCAGCATCAAAGTTTCAAGTGAAGGTCAAAAGCCCACCATTTGTGTCAATTTCACCCACAAGAGCTGCTACAAATTTGAGCAAGAGTTCCCCAAAGAGGTTGGCTGCTGCTTCATCATCATCATCATCAAAGTGGATTAGACCTTTCTCTCCTTCTAGGCTGGCAACAAGGCTAGCATCACCATTGAAGAGCACAAAAAATGTACAGAGAAGTGTTGATTTTTTTGTAAGTAATGGGCATGCGAGTTCTCCAAAGACAAAGAGATCATCATCAACCGCATCAAAACTACTGCGTCGGTCTTTCTCTCCTTCAAGACTGGCAAGCAGATTAGTGTCGCCGTTAAAGAGCAGGAAAACAACAGTACAGCCTAATGATGGCTTTGTGAGTGGACTGAAACAGCGCCCAGCTACAACAGTGCAAATCCCTCCTCTAAGAATTTAAGAACGTATATGTTCCAGCTTTTTCTACTTTGTCTTTTTTTGTGCGGAATGTCAAACAATGCATTCTTTAATGTGTATACTTGTATTCTTTTCTTCCTTTTCGTGGCAGAAGTTTCCTTGTCAGATGTCTAAAGTTTTACACGAATAACTATAATTTCTTAAGACAGCTTAATGAATATGAATACTTACGGGATCAAGAAAATTGGATAATAAATACATATTTATATATTTATTATGTAATTTTATTAGTCTCATAATATTTTTGTATAAAAAATATGACTAAAATTTTATTTCTTTTCCTATTGATATCCCTAACAAACATTCAAATTATAAATGAAAACTTGATATTTTATGTTTTGCCATCATTTTTCATTTTATGTTTTATTGTGATTTTCTAATATCACGATTTAAAATGTTTTTATCTAAAATTAAAATGTTTTTGAAGACCTTAGAGACGTAAGTTAACGAAAAAGAAAAAGACATTTGGGCTAAATTAAAAAACATTGATAAAAACATGAGGACAATATTTTGCAATGGCTAGATATTTTGCATGAGGATGTTATTTAATTATATTTTGCAATCAATATATACATACAAAGGTCAATGGCTTTGATGGAGTTGGAATGTGGACTACCCTGAAAATGACACATTGCTATGTAAAGAGTATCATTAGTGAGGTTGTTAATTGTGACTAAAACTAATTAAAGAGATAGTGCAGGGTAAATTAGGCAATTTTGATATTTCTTTTAAAAGAGCAGACAATTGCATATTAAAAAGAAAAATAATTTCAGTAAAAATACAAAACTTGAACCCCAAAATCTCCACTGCGTGTGGGTGGTCCATATCAGTGCAATTGAAGAACTCCAACCCAAAAGTTAGTCAGTGATGGTGACCATTCGTTGATGCAAGCGGCATGCCTTCTCTTTTATTTGGCATGGGGTTACCATCACTGTCGTTATGTCTTGGCATACATTGTTGGGTCGCTTGTCGAAGACAACACCATCGCCACCGCCTCCCTACACCGCTGATTTGGATCCTCACGTTGACAGCTCTATGTCGGCCACGTTGTCTCATGTTCTGGTTAGCACACACCGGCCCCGTCCCAGGCTCAAGATTCACTTCTATAGCCGGAACCAAAGATCTCTGGCCAAGCTACGAAAATCTTTGGTTGTGCACCGAGGAGATCCATAAGAAATTATGTTGTGCACGAAGATCAAGGACGACAAGAGTGGCATGTTATTACAAAGATACTCTAGATCTGTTTCCTTATATCTCTGTCATGGTTGAAAACCTGATTTTTTATTTATTTATTTTTCTTTTTAAGTTTTGATGCTTAATTGATGTGGTTGACTAAAGATTTCTAGCTTTGTGTTTGTTTCATGGGTTTTTTGCTTAGCTTCTCTAGTTTGAAAATATTAATGAATAACGAATATTGTTTCTTTACAATTTGGTTGTTGAGTGAAGAAACTCAAATGAAAAGTGGGTGAATGTTTAATTTGAGCTCTAGAGCAACAAGGTTGATATGGATGATTCAATGTGTGTATTACGTGAAGATGTGTGCAAATTAACAAAAAGAAGAAGAAAGATGAGTTTCATATGGATGAAGGTTGTGCTTCCTCTCGAAATCATTGGAGGAATGAATTGCTTTATTGAAAGTGCTCAGTATTACATTCCACAAAAAAAAGTTTTTAAATCTTTTAAAATTTTAGATAATTTTTTTAAATTATGGCTTTCGGTCCAAAATTATTACTGATACTTAAACTTCTCTGTCCGTGCTATTACCCCACCCATGGCTCCCCACAATGCCATGTGTCCATTTTTTATTGGGTGGCTCTAACAACTGTAGTATAGGCATAAACTGCCAATTGCGTGTAAGAATCTTTCTATATATAATTAACTCTGGCTTTTTTACCAATCCCCCGCTATATTTAACTAAATAAGTTTTTTGTAACGTTGATGCATCAAAATGAAACTCAAAATGATAATAAAAATTCAACTAAATTAAAAGATTAATCTCATGCTCATGCATCCGAAGGTTTCATTTTGTCTAACAAACATTTTGTGGATCTCTAGCATTTATTCTGCATTCCGATATCTTGTCTGGCTTCGAAATAAGTGTTTACAGCGATTCATGAACCTGACTGCAATTCCGTATTGAAAGATTAGCAAATCAAACTGCAATTATCATAGAAAAACAATTGCAAGAACAAAAAGAAAAACAGAAATAAGTGGCTACAGATTCATAGGCAATCTTGCGCCACACGGTTCTGATTATTTCTATATTCAAATACAATAGGGCAACTCGAGACGAGCATCCATCTCTCTGTAGCCACTTAGAAAATTTTCAAGCAACACCTGTATAAAAAAGCTTTACATTGCACAACAACACGGACAAGCTAAAAGCACTTGGGAGAACATCAAAGCTCTTCTGACCCATTGAAGAATCTCAGCATATGAGATGCGTCAAATAGCAAAACGGCTAAATCGGATATATATGACATTAACAACCGCAACAAAACTGCAGCAACACTTATGTTTGCAACCCCAGTGGCTTGTAAGAACCATCCATGGAGGCAGGATGAAGGCTCTAACGCACTCTTATTTGCTGGGAGAAGCAAATCTTGTCCGCTCTCTTTGCCGATGCAAAGCCCGATCCTTTGGTGAAGATGTCTTTCCCCCCACCCCAGCTTGGCGCATCATTTCTGCAATGTTGTCCCACGTCATGTGTAAATAAATGAATTTTACTTGATAGCGGGATGAGGATGCTTCATTTTTTCTCTTTCAATGATAGGAGAGAGATAGACACATATTTATTTGTGTCCATCTCAACTGATGATAGCGTATTGTGCGTGGTTTATCTAAAATTCTAAATTATTTTCAATTATGCATAATTGTCCCCATGTCTCTTGCTTACCAAGCTTAGTGAAAAATGACTAAAAAATTAAAGCCAAATTCAGTCCTCCTAAATAGAAGCAAAAAATCTTCTAACCACAAATGAAGCAGCATAATCAATTAATCACAAGTTAATAAACGTCTAACCTCGCTTTCTCTCCAGCTCCTGGTCGAGCTCTTCTTTCCACTTCCTCTGCCTCTCAGAAAAGCTTAAACTGCAAGTACAACGTCTGGTACTTAAATTACTCTGTATTTCTTTAAATAATTGATGCTAAGAAAAGCAAAGTGAAGAATTAACCCAAACAAACCTTGGGCTACTGGGCTCCTGCTGGGAGTCAACCACTCCTTTCCATTCACTAAGGGGAGATGCTGGAATGTCCTGTGAACCATGATCATTTACGTTGCCAACAATTGAGGAGGGCCTGCCATTACTCCCTGGACTTCCAGTGTTGTCAACTGCTTTAGATGGAGTGTTAATCGGTGCCCGACTTGGGGACCTACTTTTAGGAGGCAATTTCAAGTATTTTCGAGAAGAAGTTTCATCACTTGTGCCATCAATCACATTTGGAGAACAAGATGTATTTAAACTGTTGTAGAACTCTTCATATAAAGGTGTCTGCAGCTTTTTCAGTTCAAGAGCCTGCCATAAAAGCATAGAGTCATCATTATGCAACAGTCAGTATCTAAAAAAATACACAGCAGAAGGACAAACTAGATTCCAACTAAAAGCAATACCTTCTCATCCAAAAAGGCTTGAATCTTTGACTCTGTGAGCTCGTCATCTTCCTCTGTCAGAGATGGCACGCATGGAAAGGAAAAATCTTTCTGGCCCGAATTATTATTAGCCCCCGACTGACCAGGTGACATGTAACTTTCATTAGTGCCAAAACTGGCACCTTTATGTTCTAACTCCGGACTTGCATCAAATTTACACCCCCAATCATCAGAGGGATCAGACATCGGATTGAAACTCTATATTAGTTTTTCAAAGAGAAGAAAGACAAATGGTTAATTAAATGTGATTTTCATATAAAATACTACAACAGGCAATAATGATCTGAATGCATTCACCTCAATATTTTCTGACATCAATGATTTGCTTTTGACATCACTCTGAGACAGCTCATCTTTGTCATCAATCTCACACATGTCGTCATCATTGTTAATTCCCCAAAACTGTTTATTTCCAGAGTCCTCAGGATTTACAGTTGAGCATCGAAGGCTACGTAAATTACAAACATTAGTTAACCAAGAGCATATTACTATTTCACTAGCATAAACAGATAATATATTACTAAAAGCCAACCCCTTCACTTGCGCCACACAAGAAACTGCCGATCACACAAGTTCAGAGAGGGATGTTTCAATACTTACTAGGATTCAACATTTGGGGCACATGAAGATGAAGAAGGTTCAAAATTTTCCTGTGAGAAGCAAAGGTTATTTTCCTTGAGAAGCGGGTTATAAAAATACATACAACAGCATCTTTAATATCACCTGAATCATACATACCATGGCAGTAGATGACAGAGGAAGAGAATCCATAGGTTCGCCAGTAACAAAGGGATGCTGCAGCCAATTACAAAGTTAATCTCAGCGAGAACTGAATATTTGAGGCAAAACTTGATATTAATATGCTCCACTCTACTACTTATTGATAGCAGAACTGAAATATGCCAAATGGCCACTTCAATTGTTGCAGCTTCATATGTACAGTCAAAAGAGAAATGCTCATCGAATCACCTGTAGCAGTTCTGATGCTGACGGCCTTATAAATGGCTCCCTACAAAAGGATATAAATTTATAAGTAACATTTGTAATCTAATAGTCAACAACATTTCAAGGGAAATCAACATTATGGAGACACACTAAAGAATCTTTCTCTGCCAACCCCTTCCCACCCTTCCCAACCAAAAAGCAAAATCTCCACAATGTTTAGCATGATCAAATTTTCAGCATGTATTTTCAAGAGAAAAGAATTCATTGACACAATGAAGCAGAATAAAACTTAGGGAAGAAGGAAATTAGGATATAGTTAGAATTGACTTACTTCTGCAAACATTTTAGCAGAAAATCTTTTGCTCCACTTGAGAGATGATCAGGGATTGGCGGATGGGACTTAGTTGTCCCTATATGGAAGAGAGCAGCAACCTGAAGGTCCATTCTTTTAGCAGATGTTCAGAGAGAATCTCAAACAGAATTTTAGGAGTCAGAATGTGGCATACCTCTTGCTGGTATTGCTGACTCCATGGAGGCTTTCCAGTGGCCATCTCAATCACAGTACAACCCACGCTCCATATGTCAGCAGAGCTGAAAAAGCATCAATATACACATAAATAGAAGATTTTAATAAAAGTATAAGGAACACCTAATAAAAATATCAAAAGTAGAACCCTTGACCTTGAATTCATGAAAAAGATATAAGTACCTCTATTTGACAAAACAACTAAGTGACATAACATAACCCATCATTGCAAAAGAAAGGCACTTCAAATTCAATTCTAAAAAATGCAAAATTGTAAATCATCTAGAATGGCCAATATTTTGGAAAGATAAACCAATTCGGTCTCAACTACCGTGCTGAGTGACATCTTCCAGAAGAAACCTCCAGTTTTAATCGCGTCAATGCATAGTAAAACAAAGCAACATGTCATAAAATAGTTAAAGAGGGTTAATGGCCTTACAAACTATGTCCAGTCTGAAGAATAACCTCAGGAGCCATCCAATATGGAGTACCCTTCATAGACTTGGCACCAGAAATCGTAGCCTAGAACAAACAATGCACCTCTTAAACAAAAGCACAAATAGAAGACCCTTCACAAAGTTAAAACAGTATATATAATATTAGAGTGATGGATAAGACTGAGATTACCAGCTCAACGACCTGTTTGGAGGCCCCAAAATCTGCAAGTTTTATGCAGCCTTTATTATCTACAAGAATATTAGCCCCCTGAAATTAATTTATGCTTGAACGTCAGCCACCAAAAAAGAACCAAGCTGACATGCAGATCAGTGACATTGTAAGAAAAGCCACCTTAATGTCTCTGTGCATGATTCCATTTTTATGCAAGTACTCAAGTCCAACCAGTATCTGCTTCGTGTACGTTCTTATGACCTGTTGAAAGAATTAGTGGAAATAATATGGCATATAGAGTTACCAAGCACATTTGTTCAGTAGCTATAACTTACAGCCTCAGGGAAAGCACCAAACTTCCCCAATAGTGATGATATTGATCCACCAGGGACAAACTCCAGGAGAATATTTAAGGTGTCCTCCTCTCTAACTGTACCCAAGTATCTCTGCAGCACACAAGAGCTATTCAGTCAAGAGATAGTTTGGGTGAACTAATCGCTTGTCAATTACCTTTCACCAATAGAATATCATACTCACAACAATGTTGGGATGTGAAAGATCTTTAAGAAGCTTAACTTCTTCCTCGAGCTCTTTTATGTGAGCCTGTTAGTAGTATTCAAAATGTTTAGTCAAACAACAGCATTAGGACTCAGCGATTCAATCAAAGATCTCAGAGATTATCACAGCCCAAAATCTGAATCATGCCACGTTTAGTACCAAAGAAACATTGCATGAATATAATTATTTTGAGAAGAGGTTGTTTTATCTTTCACTTGAGATCAATCACGGGTTTGAAGCATATAATATGGACCAATTTGCTTTCCTACTTCTATAAGTCTCACATTAACCATGATAATTCACATTATACATACACATAAATATATGTGTGTGTGGTGTTTATTATTTACAGAACTGTATAAGGAGCGTAACAAGTGAGTTGAATCAAATTGCTTTAAGTTGATGCAATCAGAAATGGCGGCACACAGAATTTGATCAAAACCACAAACCTGTGCCTTTTCCTTGGAAGCACTACTTGCCGCAATCAAAACCTGAAAAAAATAAAAATAAAAACCAGACAGCAAAATGAGATCAACCAAAGCTTCAAAGCTAAAACTACAAATATTTCAAATATTTAAAACAGAAGCCAATCCCTAATGTTCAAGCGAAAGAGGAGAAACGGAGACCAAAGTAGCGAACAAAAATAAAAAATAAAAAATCGAAATCAACAGGAAGCAAAACCCAAAGGCCGAAATCAGCAATAAAATCAAAAAGCGAAGGAAGAATTGAGGAATTGACCTGTTTAACTGCCAGAAGCTCTCCAGAATCGAGATTCATGCCGACGTAAACTTGGCCAAAGGCACCGCAACCGATCAACTCGCCCTTGCGCCATCGGATCGTAGGCTCCTTGGGGATCGGCGGAGGAGAGGGCAAGGGCTTAGAGAAGACTCTGGAATTGCGTATGCAACAACTGATCTTATCAACTAGGGTTCCTCCGAGTGAGTGCTGCTGCGGCTCTTCGTTCTCCGGCGAAGCACGGAATACCAGTGATCGCCGAACTGATCCGAATATGTCTTGCATTTGTGCCGTGCGTGATCTCTCTCTCTCTCTCTCTCTCTTCTATCTCAGTGAGCGCGAGTGGTGAGTGGTGAGTGGTGAGTGAGGAGTGAGGAGCGAGAGAGACGTTGGCGTCGGCAAACAGGGAATGGGAGAAGAAAGTGTATAGAGGAGGGAAAAGCGGTCGACCAGATCACTTTTCAAATTTTGGTGAGATGCCAATGGAATAACATTAATTTAGGGGGGCCATTTTGTTAATTGACACCTTCTTTGTACGAGTTGGTTATTTTGGAAATGTTTCCTTGTTTTTTAAAACCTTTTTCAGAGCCCTTTTTGTAAACCGCGTACGTCCATGTTTGTTAAACTCATCATTATTTTTTACTTGATTTTTTATTTTCACCTATTTTAATAATATTATATTACGAGTTTTATTTTAATATATAAACGGTGTAAAGTTTTAAATCGCATTTTGTTCCTAGAAATTGTAACTCTATTGCCGATAAAATTGCAAGTTTAGCAGTAAAGGTAGAAGATCAAGTGTGGAAAAAAAAAAAAACAATTTTATCAAAAAAAATAAAAATCAATGTACAATTATAAGTGGTATACTACTGTAATAACACATAATTGGATACTTGTATAAAATTATTTTATGCTAACAATGTATTTAAATTAAAATAATAAAATATATCATATACAAATGTACCATTGGGAAAATATTCTTTTGTAGGGTTAACTAATTGGATTTTAAACAAGTGTTATATTAGGTGATTATTCATTATAATAACTATTGAATTTAATTTATATATATTGTTAGTGTCAGAGGATATACATGAAATTTGAAATTAGTTAGAGTTGGTTCAATATAAAAAACTTTTATACAAGTATTTAATTATTTATTATTACATCAACTAAAAAGTTAAAGTTAACTATCCACTACCTTAAAAGTCTTACAAAAAGAATGATACAATTGGATGACAATATAAAATATTTTTACATCATTGACACATCAAAATAAAACTCTTAATTATTTGCAGTAATTTGACATCTTTTTTTTAAAAAAAATAAAATTAATCCAATTACACTATTAGTAGATAAAAATTAAGCTTTAAAACATATGTTTAACCTTGAGAAAATACTCAATTTTCATGCTCTGGATGTGCATATCTAGTTATCTTATTTTGTACATACCTTTTATTTAAATTGAAGTTTGAATGCCCAAAGTTTCTTTGACATCATTAGGATCAAAGGATCCATAAAAAATATGAAACCCTTCCCACGTCTTTAGCTTCTTTACGAAAACAGGAATAATGATGTTGATAATAAACAAGGATACAACCATCCTTTCAGTGTATCTGCTGGTGTGTCATCGAGTCAGGAGTTTCTGTTCCAATTGATAGCATGAAAAGCAAGAAACTGGAGATCTTTCTTTAGTAGAGAATAGATCTTTATTTTGTTTTCTTTCTATAATTCAAAGAGTAGAGTGTTTCAACAAGCGCTAAAAAATTATATCGAATATAAAAATGTCACAATTTTAGAGGTGCAAATGGCCAAATTGTTCATTTGTCCTGCCCAACTCGAATCCTATGATCTTCAAATGTCTCTAGCCCCCTAGTTCTTCACTATTTTACTCAGTGAGATTTCCTATATGAATTATGTAGATTAACTAGAGACAAAACGGGCAAGGAATGTGAAGCATAAGTGCCAGAGGACATTAACATGAAAATCTCATGTATGATTGATAGGCCTAGTGTTGTTCCAAAGCCATTGGCGAGCAGAGCCATCCAGCAGTGTTGACACCTGTGATGTGAGGCATCAAATTAGAAACAAAACAATCAACCATACATAACAGAAAAATATGAATCGAGTGTGGAGCTACAAGAGGAGAGATTCTCTCGCGTACACAAGAAGTGTGGATTAAGCCAATAATCAATTAACATATCATTTTCCATACCCAAAAAACAAAAAAGACCTAGGATCAGCCTGGAATAAGGAGAATGTACTAGTGTATTAGTGTAAAAGGGTGCAAATAAGGAGAATCAAAGGGACAAGAGAAAAAAGGAAGATATGCAGCACACTATCAGACAAGTCAAATTTACCAGGAAGAGCCAGAACAAAATACCTTTTCCCAGACTTGTGAGTGGTAGCTGTTAAGCCAATCAATCTCTGCAGCCGATAGCAGAGACAAATCAACCAATTTAATCTGCAAAAGATGCCCAGGTTAATAACGAGTGTAAGAATATGGCTCAGAATAAAACATGTTAAAGTTCAGCAGACACGGAGAAGATTGAACTAAAACTTGAAGCAACAACACTGCAGATCGTCAGGAAGTGAATCTAGAATATAAACAAGCATCCAGAAAGGGATTTACAGCCAATTGTAATTAGTGATATCATTATCAAGAATACTTTCTGCAATTTTCGGGTAGATCAGTTATAGTTTATGATAAGTATTTTCATCAAGCTTGCATTTTGTACGAATAATATTCAATAATTAATTGATTAAACACAAATTACACTAGAATGGCCACCATCAAATAGGCCACATGGACCTCCATGGGTCCCAGATTCCCTCTTCAGGGAAGGGCTTGGGAACTAATATATTAGTAGAGAAGCATAATCAGATCCAAATTTTATAGGAGAACAAGCAATTTACTGCCACCAATGCAATTAGAACAACTCAATTTCATGATGTTCAACTACATGGGGCATTGACCTTTCACCAAAAAAGAAAACAAAGCTATGTGCGTGTGTGTATAATCAACATGCATACCTGAATGGGTACATAAGTGAGTTTTTCAAATCCTAGGTATTCAATTCCTCCATAACGATTTGGTGTCTCAGCATTTCTCACATACAAAAGATTCTGCAAGTGAAAAGAGTGTCATCACCACACAAACCAGAATACAACATTGACAAAATGTTATTTTAACAGTTATGCAAATCAGAAAGGAAAATCATAACGCATATGCTTGGTGATCAAGTAGAACAGCATCCTGTCATTCCTGTCATTTTCTGTTCATTAACAAGACAACATGAAAATCCTAGGTATGATGTAAGTGTTTCAAAACCTAGGTACTCAATTCCCGCATAGTTCTGTGCCAGTATAGAGTATAGAACCTGAGTTTGGGTCGTGACATGAAAATAGCAACCAAGCTTCAAAAGATCCAAAATTCTGAATACCCATTCTATATGTACATTTTGTGCAAAGGATGATATTTTTAAAGAGGATAAAATCATAAAATTAATATGCATAACAATACCTAATAAAACTAACTGATTGCAAAAACTAACACTAAGTAACACTAGGAGCTGATAGCTGAAGAGAATGTTACCTCAATCCGAATACCGAAGGCATGATCTTCATAATAGCCAGGCTCATTGCTAACAATCATGCCATTTATTAAAGGGATCAAATTTCCATAACGATAACTAATACTTTGAGGACCTTCGTGAACATTCAATGCAGCTCCAACCCCATGCCCAGTCCCTAAATAGATAATGGTTAAGCAAAAGTGTTAATCAATCAGTAAATCCATTTGGCTTTGAGTAATGAAATAACATCCCTCCACTAGAACTAGGAATATACCATGCCTGTAGTCAAGTCCAACTTTCCAAAGACAGGAACGGGCAAATGCATCCAGCACAAAACCAGGGGTATTTTCTGGGAATACTGACATATCAAGAGCTATATGGCCCTGCAATTAGATATAAGGATTAAGACAAACAATTATTTAAGAAGATCAAATTGCCAAGAATGAGATGTTGAATGTTTAAAACAAAGGCATTATACAAACAACAACTAAACCTTGTCCTAATAAATGGGATTGGCTATGGATTTGCTTTATTGATACAGTAACCTAGATTACTGGATTGTGAGGGATAATGTCATCTCAAACAAAATGCAGAAATTAACTCAAGAAGAAAGCATAAAAGCAACATACCTGTAAAACTCGGGTAAAGCATTCTATCTCTCTTGCTGTAGGCTTTCCAAAATGAACTGTTCGTGTTATATCAGTTGTTCCATCAACATATTGAGCACCACTGTCCAATAAGAACAATTTATTGGCATCCACAATACTACAACTCTCTTGTTCTGGTTTGTAGTGTATGATAGCACCATTTGCACCAGAACCTGAACCCATGAAATAAATGCATTATAGAACAACAGACAAATGAAGAGAACCAAAAAAGAAGTTATCAGAAATACCAGTAAATATGTTTTACCATTAAGGAATAATAGCTACATCTTTTCATAGATTACTACATTCTTTTACATGGAATCACCAGGGGCTCATTTCTTTGTATATTTTTTAAGTTACAACTGCCTTTTTAAATTAAAAGACATGAATAGAAGAATAAAAATAAGTGGATCAGTTTTTCAAAATAAAGCCAAAATATATTTAATAAAAAAACAGTTTGTGTTTTTTTTTTTTTCATAAGATAGAAAAAGTAGCTTCTGAAGTAAATATTATAAAAGCTACATCATAAAGAGCTTTTACACACAGTAAATGTTGTTCCTTCACTGTCCACATTTTTAACAGAAGGTGCTTTTTTGTAATTTTCCCTAAGCTAACTGGCAGTTAACATCTGTGAAAAAACTATAGTAGTGTATCTTTTCATGTTTGTCTAACAATCATTAAAACAATTGTCAAGCTTCCACAGTACCACTTATGGTGTCAAAGCTAGTATCCAAGAAACCAGCTTGTCTTGAGCGAAACTCGAGAAGTTTGTCTGAAACTTCTACTTCTGTTAATATCTTATTATTAGCAATTTCTGTCTCTAACCAATCCCAGAACTGGGCAAGGGCAGCAGCATCCCTGGAAACAATAGATATACATGTGAGTTATTATTAGCAAATTCAAGCATGTCAAATACTTATGAGTATACAACCAGTGGGCAAAGCATGCGAACTCTTCTCTTTAAATGTAAATAAGTCACATTTCATTTTTTTTTTAAATTAAGAATGCATTAACCCACTAGAATATGCATAGTAGAAAAAGGGCAATAAAGTGCACAAACCCCTTCCCCCCCCAAAAAAAAGAAAAAAAGTGTGAGGGAAGGCAAGTTGTAACATCAGTAACCACTTAGAGTTCTTCCACAATCATTTTCCAAAATCATAGACCAATTTTTTCAATAACTAGGAGTCTGATGCATAGCACACCTAAAGCATTCTATTGTATGCATATGTACAATGACTCCAATTTGAAAAATATCATCAAAATAAAGAAATCGATGTTAAAATGCAAAAGCATCAATATTAATCATCTCTAAGATAAGATATTGTAACCTTAAATGACAACTTTTCATTCCTTCTAACTCTGATTCATTTTTTATGGCCTTTGCCAGAGAAACAGGGGAGGGTTTATGCAAGGCAGTAGGTCCACCCAAGTGCTCATTGGATCCATCAAAACCATTCATCCTAGCTTTGTGGTGTCTCTCATGGTTCTGATTATATCTGTCATAGGCAGCTTTGTAGGCATTTACAATGGCAGCATTAATAGATGAAGTGTCCAGCCAAAGGGCAGCACCTCCTGCTGCCAAACTGTAAAAGAAAATCAAGCTCAGTAACCTCAGTTCCCTAAGCAGTGCAGGCTTTACAAGCAAAAACAAGTAAGCATAAACATTTGACAGAATGAAGGCCACTATTTAGGGTTTAGAAAACCATCCTGATCCATATACAATAATATTCTTAGAAATTTCCATTAAAAGATGTGAAAATTGGGAGGGTCATGGGGGGAAAAAGATTCTCCACAATTACCTTTCAATTTCAGATATAATTGAACTGTATGGCCTCAACTCTATGGCTGCTTTCTTCAAGTGATTGCTCACCTCTTCAGTGATTTTTGACTCATCTATAAATAGTTTTGCCCCATCAATCTCCACAATCAAGTATGCGTAAGCAACAGGTGAATGTGGAATATCACTGCCTCTCTTCAAAAGAAAAGGTCTAAAAGTTAGTCCCATTCATTGTAACATTAACATAGAAGAGTGGGAAAAAAGAAAAGGGAAACCAATAAGCTAGTTATGTTACACCCAGGCAACTTTACAAGGATATCTGACTATGTATAAATAACCATCAGTACATCAAATTAAAGCTGTGGCGATACATTACCAGGTTCAACAACCATGCAATTTCATCAAGCATGGAGATGACAATTGCCGATGAACCAGCACCGGCAAGTTCTGACCTCAAGGATGACAATTTCGAGTCTACATCTAAACCAGCATACTTTAGGTCATGCACTCTAACTGGCTGATTTGGAGGCTTTGGCCTAGATTCTCCCCATATTTCATCCACGAGATTTGAATTGTACAAGTAGACCAGCTCATGGTTATTGTTAGAGATGACCCCCTTTAGTTCTTCTGCAGCATCCGAAGTAAAAAGAAACTGCCTCCTTAACAATATGGAAGAGGATGTTATATCAGGCATGAGAAGAATAAAAAGAGCATGCAAGTATGAAAAGTGTACAAACAAAATACTCAAACCGGATGTTTAGGATTTATATTACCCATTAGAATATATAGCCCTTAAAAATTTAACATGTTAGGCCTACAACATCGCAGTACCTGCTTGCTTAATTGCTTAGTATTAGAATTTAGGGTAAAAAGAAAAACTAAGTGTTTTCTCACTTAGTGGGTCAACTACATGGATTAAGCGACACCATTGCAATAATAAGAAGAAAAAAAAAATGTTTTAGTAATTAGGCAATTTAATCAGCGTGCAGCATGAGAACAAAAGTACTTTTGCACTTCCCAAACTTCAAACCAAACAAGCATTCAATGTATTGCATCGATGAGAGGGTTGAATAATAATCCTCACAGGATCAATGCCAACTCTAGCACCAGGAGGCAAGACATCATTAAGCCATTCGCTGGTAGTTGGAACTCCTGGATTTCCAGCTCGCATGAGAATCCAACTGGAGTTCAGTTGCTTCTCTGCCTGAAATGAGAGAATTAAAAATAAATAAATAAACAAATGAATCAATAAATTAGATTGATTGATACGCAGTTGGAAATCAATGCGTATGGATGCAGTGATGGAATGGAACGAGAAATTATGAAAGAAAGAATTCATGAACCTGGAGAAAATATCTGCCATCAGTCCAGAGAGCAGCTTGGTCCTTGGTAACAACAGCAGTGCCAGCACTACCAGTGAACCCTGATATGTATGCTCTCCTCATGTAACACTCAGCAATGAACTCGCTCTACCAACAAATTGAACAACGCGAGTTCAACAACCCCGTATATTTATTTATTTGTAATGAAGAGTAAGTTAGGAAGGTTGGTTTGGTTAGTTACCTGGTGAGCATCGTGAGAGGGGATGACGTAAGCGTCAATGGCGATTTCTGGTTTGGAGAAGAGTTGGCGGAGAGCCGTGAGCTTTGGGTCGGGCTCGGAATCTGCATCACCACCACGACGGCTCTTTCTGAGCTCAGAAGACGTCTTCACCTTGATGGAGGAGGAGCTGCTGCTGCTGCTGCAAGTCCGGAGCGACAAGGAAGGGGAATTCCGAGGTTGTCGGAGAAAGTTGGGAGCAGTTTTGAGGTTGCGGGAAATAGGGTTTGGGCAGCATGATAATAGGAAGAGGGAGGGGCGGGTTGAGAGAGTGGATGGAAGGACGCCGACTAGGACTCGCTGCATATTGGGCGGGTGAAGGAAACGCGATAACATTTTAGTTCATTCATTCGTTGATTTATTTATGTACCGTGGTCCGTGGCCTTAGGCCTGGCTGGCCCCTCTCGTAGTACTATGTTTGGCTGCCCCCGTCAGTGTAAACTTCTTGTTAACAAATGAGTTAATATTGATTTTAGTCCCTGACTTTTCACTCATGAGTCATTTTAGATTCTGATTTTTAAAATGAGTCAAATCAATCCCCAACATTACAAAATGTGAGTCAAATTAGTCCCTTATTCCACTTTTATTTAACATTTTATCAATTAGATGATGATATGTAACATTAAGCTATATATTATCATACTATGTGTAATCTAAAGTAGAATGAAGTTTAAAATAATTTATTTTGGTATCTAAAATTGTACAAAATGAGTCAATTTGAAATGTATAATGAATATTTAAATGACTTATTTTGTATAATTTTAAACATCAAAATAAGTTATTTTAAAATATATTCTACTTTAGATGACATATGGTATGTCAAGGTACACTTAATGTTATTAATCATCATTTAATTAATAGAAAATTAACTACAATTGGGTTAAAGGACTAAAATGACTCATATTTTGTAATGTTAGGGACTAATTTGATTCATTTTAAAAGTCAGGGACTAAAATGACTCAATAATAAAAAGTGAAAGACTAAAATAAAAATTAACTCTTAACAAATCTTTCTTCTGCATAAAATTGGGGAATGAAGATCTTGTTCATCTACCGAAATGAGGAATGAAGATTGGTCATTTATTTATTGTAAAAGGTACCCATAACCACTATGTGAAAAGGCCAAAAAATCTTATACCGATTTTCCTGTATTGCATAAAATATGATGCCATATCCTATATAAGTTTGTGTTTATATTTCATTTTGTACATATTATCATTTTCTTATCCCATATTGCGCGTGTATTTATTCGTTGATGTAAGAAATATGACTTGTAAATATAATTTATTCAAGCAAAAGGAAAAAACAAATAGAGTCTGTTTGGTTTAGATTTTAATAAAATTACTTTTAAAATAATTGATATTAAAGAAACTAATTTGAAAAAATTGATACATGTTTGAAAATGAGGTTAGAAAAATCAATTTTATTTAAAAATTATAGTTTTGAACATATAATTATTAAAATTGACTTTTTTAGACTAATTTATCCCCTAAGTTTATAATGAGGGATAAATTAGTTCTTCAGATTTAGAAAATCTAATATTAGTCTCTCAAATTTTATAAAAGGGAACAAGTTAGTCTCTTTGTTAAATAGTTGTCTGAATTGTTAATAGAAATGTCCATGTATTCTGTTAATTTGCTTACTTGTAATATTACTTTTCACAGTGAATCAAAACTTGTCTCATTTATCTTTTCTACACAAAACAAAAATCAAAATCTGTCTTCTCAGCAAAAAGCTATGGTGAGATAACATATAAAAAAAAATGTCTAAACAACTTTATTTAAAGGAGTGAAACAAATTATGATCCACTATAAAAGTTAACAGTATGGGTAAATGAGTTAACAAGACACAGCTTGTATGACAATTATACAAAGGGATTGACATGTATCTTTTCATAAATTTTGAGTGACTAATATGATATTTTTTAAATTTGAAGAACTAATTTATCCCCTATCATAAATCCGAGGGACTGATTTGGAGCTCTAGCATATTTTTTAAAAGATATGCTTGAGTAGTGGTTGGAAATAATAAAGAAATGGGTAAAATGGTCCTATCAACTTTTTTTAATTTTCAGTTCAACATCCAACAACAGCTTTGAAGGAAATTGATTATTGTGAACGCCCATTACTTTTAGTCACAGTAATATTGCTATCCAAACACAGTTACTCCTATCCAACTCAATTCTATGTAACGCAATGGGAAAATCTTTGTAAACCAAACAAGCAGTCGGTCTGTCGTTTTCAATATAAAAATTAGGGAAATATCTTTTTCGACACCCAGTGCATTGGACACCATGAAGACACCTTATCTAGTATCATTAAATTTCATATGAATCTTAGTTAAAGCAAAAAGATTTTACACTCCTCCATTGGACTTGAGCAGGTGTCCATGGACACATAACTTTTGGCGATTGAAGTAACAAAACTTTAAGTGTGAAAGAGTTAAAGACATCATGGTCTCTCTTACTTGTCCCTACAATCAAACATGCATTTAAGATTATGATTGGAAATTTTATAGATGATAAAATGAATGGCTAATAATGAAATAGAAGAAAAAGATGAGGAATAAAACAGAAAAGACTATATCACATCCTTATTTGGAAAGGTAATAAAAAAAAAACTTGATTTTGAATAACAAACAAGGGACACATTATCCGTTAAAGTATGTTTGGATTGGTGGAGCATAGAGGAGTAGATTACTTCTGTCCATTATTTTGGTAACTTGCATTTCATCCCATTTTTCCTAATTTAAAAGGGAAGAAATTTGAAAAGAGTTGATAGAATTGAATGAAATGGGACCATCCAACTCCCCTTAATTCTATTCAAATTTTACAAATCCAAACAATGGAGCACCTTAAAATTCCATTCCACTCCACCAAATCCCATTAATCCAAACATACCTTTATCAGTCATGCTGCTCCCTGTGTATGTTTGGATTGGTGGAATTAGGTGGAGTGAAGTGGGGTGATATTTTAACTTGCTTCATTGTTTGGATTTACTAAATTTGAATGGAATGGAATTGGGATGGATGGATTTCATTCCATCCAATTCCATATATTCTTAACAATTTACTTCCCATCCAAATTGGTAGGAATGAGATAGAGTAAACAATACCCAAACAATATCCAATTATTCCACCCCACTCCATTCTGGGCATGTTAGGATTGATGGAACACGGTGGAGCAGGGTGGGAGTAGAATAGAATATAATATGATACAGTAGAGCATAGTGGAAGAATCAGTTCACTCTATTATTTGGGTATTTTTTACTTAATCTTATTCCTCCAATTTGGGTGAAGCAAATTGTGCATAATGTATAGAATTGGATGAAAAAGAGTTCATCCATCTCCATTTCATCAAGTTTGGTAAATCTAAACAATTGAGCAAGTAAAAATACTACTGTATTCTACTCCACCCAACTCCATCAGTCCAATCATACTCTCTATTCTATTAGCTCCAACATACTCCCAAATAATGGTTATTTAACGAGTTACTATTTATTTTAATTCCTCACTTTATACTTGTGAGCCATTTTATCCTCTGACTTTTAAAATAAATCAAATTAGTTCCTAACATTGTAAAACGTGGGTCATATTAGTCCTTCAATCCACTCTTACTTAATATTCTATCAATTAAATGATGATAGGTAACGTTAAGTGATACCTTAACATATTATATATCATTCGAAGTAGAATAAAGTTTAAAATTATTTATTTTAATATTTAAAATTATATAAAATGAGTAATTTAAATATTTATTTTAAGTCATAAAATAACTCATTTTATATAATTTTAAATATAAAAATAAGTTATTTTAAATTTTATTATACTTCAAATAACATATAATATGATAAAATATCACTTAATATTAATTACATATTATTATTTAATTTATAAAATATTAAATAAAAGTAAAATAAAAGACTAATTTAACTCATATTTCATAATTTTAGAGACTAGTTTAATCCATTTTAAAAGTTAGAAAATAAACTGAAAGTTAACTCTTATTTAATTGTCGCCTTTCTACTTTTTACGACTTCCTTCATTTTGATTCTCCCTGTCGTAACCTCGGACTCTCAGAGACTCAGTCACAAACTACCCCTGTTTCTCACACTGCTTGCTTCGTTCTTGTAACCCCACTTGATCTGCACTACACTCTGCACTTCGAAGCTTCAAACTTCAACCGCGTCCTACACTTGGAAGCTTCCACCACTGATCATGGCGATCATAACAGAAGAAGAAGAAGACCCACAACAGCAACAATCAAACCACTCACAGTCAAAGTCACAGATCCCACCACCCAAACCCCGCAAACCCAAATCAGCCCCCACAACTGAATCCAACCCATTCTCTTTCTGGTTCTACTTTACTCTTTCAGTCTCTCTCATCACCCTTTTCTTCGTCTTCTCCTCTTCTCTCTCCCCACAAGACACCAAATCCTGGTTCCTCTCCTTACCCAACACTCTCCGCCACCATTACTCAAGAGGCCGCACCATCAAGGTGCAGCCACGTCCCAACCAATCACCCATTGAAGTCTTCACCATTGAAGATGGTTCAGGCCCATCGGTGTCAGAAAACGTTCTCATTGTTCACGGGTTTGGCCTCAGTTCATACTCTTATCGCCAGGTTTCTCATTCTCTCGCTTCCAAGGGAGTAAGAGTGGTTGCAATCGACCTTCCTGGAAATGGGTTCTCAGAGAAAACCATGGAAGATACCCTTGAGGGGGTGAATGGGGTTCTAGGGAGGTTTTGGTATGTGTACAGTGAAATCCGGGAAAAAGGTATCTTTTGGGCTTTTGATCAGATGGTGGAAACTGGTCAGATTCCCTATGAAGAGATTCAAGCTCGCATGGCAAAGAGGAAGGTAACTAAGCCCATTGATCTGGGACCTGAAGAGATGGGAAGAGTTTTGGGGCAAGTGATTGATTCAATGGGGCTTGCTCCTGTTCACTTGGTCCTGCATGATTCAGCATTGGGATTGAGTGCAAATTGGATATCAGAGAATTCAGAATTGGTTAGAAGTGTGACACTTATTGACACAGCAGCTTCCACTTCAGGAGCTTTGCCTATTTGTGTTCTGGAGTATCCTGTGATTAGAGAGGTGGTTTTAGGATTTTCTGTGGCTTATGCAAAGATAGTGAACATGTGCTGTTCCAAGAGAATTGGTGCTGCTGATGCAGATGCTCAGAGGGTGCTGTTGAAGGGGAGGGATGGAAGGAGAGCTGTTGTGGCTATTGGGAAGAAGATGAATTCCAGCTTTGATGTGGCAGAATGGGGTGGTTCAGATGGGTTGAAGGGTGTGCCAATGCAAGTGCTGTGGTCTGCTGGTTGGTCCAAGGAATGGAGCGATGCAGGAAATCGGGTTGCTCTTGCGCTTCCGCAGGCGAAGTTTGTTACACATTCCGGAGGCCGGTGGGCGCAGGTGAGCAAAAGATTGATTTGTTGCTTATCTTGACCATGATACCATAATTGTGCATGATTTTTATGTAATGAAGAGATTGCTTGATTGGATTGAAATGCAAACTGGGTGAAATACTAGGTTATTCTGATTTCTGAAGCAGTTGTGTTCTTCCTAGTGAGTATCTGAGTGAGCTGGATACTTACTGCTAGTGTTCTTGAACTATGATTGAATACAAAAAATAATTCATTAGTAGTGATTGGGATGTTACTTGATATATCTAGGGTTGAACTTTTAAATTATTCAAGCTGATCAAATATCAATGTTGACTTTTCTCAGTGCCTACAGCCCGTAAAGAAGCCTGAACCATATGTTTTTTATGGTTTGTTGTGTTTTTTTGCTAATTGATTAATGTGGTTTATCTTAATCTCGGGCAGAGCATGAACCATATGCTCCATTTTAAATAGTCTCCCAAATGAAAAACTCTTTTATAGTACTATAAGTTTGACACATGGAAATCCGTTCCTTTTATGTATATGCATGGTAGAACTTGCTGACTTGAAGTTCTAGAGGAATTCTGCGTTGCTTTTTTGTGATCTGTCTGTCATCATTGATCTTCTCTTGCTCTTTGAGAGCTTTTTAAGCAAAGGAGCAAAGATCTTAATTGAAAGAAAGAGTAACAGAGGAATGTGATGAATTAAGTAGTGGTAGACTTTGGTCCTGTCTACATCATCCAATGATTAAATGTCATACAAGAATTAAGATTCTTTTTTTTCAAAAATTTCCCAGATGTCGCTAATGAACTTCTTGTAGTGAATATTTTCCTTCAATACTTTTATACTATGGTTCTTGGTAGGAAATTGAGACCCAGTAGAGAACAGATCCAGCATTAGATGGTTTTTGAGAGAAGCTAGGTACCACTGGCTACAAAAAATTTTACCTAACAAAGTAATGATAGCAAAGAAATTAATTGATTATGTTCCTCTGCTGCAGCAATATCAAATACAGAATGAACACATAGCCTGTCCCACTGGTATTTTCATCTTGAGTACGTCCATTTCTTATCATGTTCAATTGAATACTGAGTTGAATATAGGCATTTCTTATCTTTATATATAAAAACTTAGAAGAACTGTGCATTTCCTTTCCTTTAGTAGACTCATGCATATACCAGGGAGGATTGATCCAGCAAACATTTGTAGAAGGGAAGAGGATGTTCAAGTAGGATATTGAGGGAAGGGGAAGAAATTAGTTACTGGACTAATTAACATTGTTCAATTGTTCAAATCTTGGCTCCATCTCCTGATTATTTTCATATTCAGTTCACCCTTACTATTTATATGTGTTTCTTTATCTGTTTATCACACATATCATCAATTTACCACATGATTTCAATGTTCTATTTCCTTTTTACTATTGAATTGAAACTAATGCGATTTATTGTGGTCTCAGGAGGACGCAGCAGCTGAGATAGCCGAAAAAATTTCCCAGTTTGTCTTGTCGCTACCAAAGTCTGTGAGGAAAGTTGAGCAAGAGGCCATTCCGGACCACATACAGAAGATGTTTGATGAAGCAAAAAACAGTGATCATGGTCATGTTCACCATCACCATCACCATCATGATCACGGTCATGATCACCATAGTGATGATGCTCACATCCACGGAGCTGGTTATATGGATCCATACGGGCTTGGTCATGGACATCATGGTTGGTGAAATGTGATCTCCAGATTGTGCTGACCATTGTTCGCACTTGCAGACAGTACCCTGCTGCTCCATATTGCTCATATGTTGTACTTAGTCGGAAACGTGTGCCATAGAGAGTTCTTGCCAACTACAAGCCTACGTTTTGTGCGTTGTTACTTGACTGCTTTACTTCTTCAAAATCTCGGAAAGGTCAGATTTGGGATCCATTAGGAATGAGAAGACGCATCTTCTTAACTAAAACTAGCTGCATCTAAGATTAGATTGTTCTCATATGCTCTCTTTTTGGAGCCACCATTTGTGTTGGATTTTGGAATTTGATTGAGATATTTTAGTAATTTACATGTTTATGTTTGTGTTTGATATATTAATTAAAATATGTCATATATATGTCGTAAAATGATTTTCCTTTGTGCTAAATTAGAGTACCCACAAAATGTTGTTTGAGAATGCTAAGGGACTATTTGCTTTCATTTTTCAGTTTTCATTTTCAATTTTCAGTTTTTCAGAAATTGTGGAAGAAAAACTTGAAAATTCTAAAAATTATAAATTCCAGTTTTTGGTTTTTCTAATTTCTTTTTTCACAAATTCTGGAAAACTAAAAAACTGAAAATGAAAACTGAAAACTGAAAGCAAACAGTCTAAGGGTTTGCTATTTTTAGTTTTCAGTTTCCAGTTTTCACAAAAATTAAAAACTGAAAACAACAAACTAAACAGACTCTAAGTGATCTGAGAGTGCATTTTGGTTTACCCATTTTCCGTTTTCATTTTTGGTGAAAATAGAAAACACATGTGAAAATGTGATTGGTTTGGTTCTTGGGAAGCTTTTTTTGAAAATATTTCCTATAAGAGCATGAATTTGGAAATGCCAACATTTTCTATTGTATCTACTGTAAACATTTTCAATTGAAAACGTGGTGGCACTACGATAAATATGAGGAAATTTCTCTCTTTTCAGCTCAGAGTCCCAGTCTCGAATCTGTGAGACTGTGCTAATGTACATTATTTCAATTTTTTGTATTTTTGGGTACACGCACGGACGTACCTTTTCCCATTTCAATCAAATAACAAAAGGATTCTGAAATAATTCTCTTTTCTTTAGGCTCCCAAGTAATTATGCAAGGATTGATCCCAAGTTTCTTTTGTCCTTTTCATTATTTACCAAAAGAAAAATTAAAATTAGATTAATCCCAAGTACATCGAAAGCTGCCACTATTCCACCTAGCTAGCTATTATGCTTGATGCATTATTATATTTAAATTTTTGTTTCTTTGATTGCTTTTGATTATTTTTTGTATATTTCAAAGAATTATTTGTTTATTTATTTATATTATTATTACTACAATTTATCTCAAATCAAATATATACCAAACAACTTTTTCCAGAAGTACCTGTTTCTAAAATTAATTATTACTTGTAATTGATTTTTTTGTGAAATAAGCAATGAAATGTTCACTGTAGTGTTTAATATTTTATGAAGTTATTTTCGATTTTTAGAAATTCTTTTAGTAGATTAACCAATAAAAATAATATATACATCTTATTACTTAATACCAAGTATAATATTATTATCTTAAATTTGATTTGGAAGATTATAGCTTGAAAACAGAGAAACTAAACATATTTTCATTATTTTTACTTTCTGAAAACAGGATCTACTTTTATAAATCGAATGCATTTTGTAATTTTGAAAATATGAAAAATGAAAATCCTCTTCAAAAAATGAAAACAAAAATTAAAAGCAAGAAATAGTTCCATAAACCAAATACACTAATAACTTTCTAGAAGGTTGCGGGTTTAAATCTTGTGAGTAGGACTACTGTCGAAAATAGTGACTAATTCATTCAAGGTATAGAGTTTATAGATATGGATCTTGTCTTTGGTCATAAGACTCTCTTAGTAGTATATACTGTCAGGAGTAGAACTCATGATCGGATGTCTAAGGATGCTAGGCTGATAATTTTAATGAAAAAGATCACACGACTTTTGTATTTCTATAGTCAGGCAAGGATTATAGTCTTATAGCCAATGGCGTTTGAAAAATGTTTCAATGACTTGGCCGATTAAGAGTTGTGCCAGGCTGCCCATCATAGTGATCTAGAGTAGAGAAGTGAAGCTCATCCACACAAAGGAGAAGATAAACGTGAAAATCATGTCGTTCAAAACTTTGTCTTGCGTTCTTCTGTTCCACCAAACCTTGGAAATAGAATGGCAGGCTGCCCATCATAGTGATCTAGAGTAGAGAAGTAAAGCTCATCCACACAAAGGAGAAGATAAACGTGAAAATCATGTCGTTCAAAACTTTGTCATGCCTTCTTCTATTCCACCAAACCTTGGAAATAGAATGCATTGGATGAAAATGTTTAAAGAGAACAGGACGCCGATTTCGAAGGCAACAACATGTGCGTTAATGAAAATAACATTTGCCTGGGGATGTAAACGAAAACTTGTTTGTGACGGAGGAAATTGCCATTAATTTCTTCCAAAAATGGGATACGTACACGTACCAGTGAATAGTGTTGATTTGACCCAAATCTACAGTATATGTTCAAAACTTCAAATCATTAATACTTCTAGTGTTTGGTGATTTTCTGACGAGAACCTCCCAACAGAAAAGAATGGCATGTTCATCACGCCATGCAATGCAGGTCTATGCGGTCCAGAATTTCAGGTCTATTTGGCTTCGTGTTTCGATTGGATATCATATATGTCCCATCTTACAGTGCTCACGTGGAGAACTGGAAAACAATCAAACATAAGCTTCCTAATGTAAGCTAATGTAAGCTAAATTTCTTGAATAGTATTATTTATACTAAAAGAATATAGGATATTGTATCAATTCATATTTCATCTATCATTGGATACGACATGAATCTCATTTATGCGAAATCCACAGCCCATTCAATAATAAATAACATGTGAGTCAATACAATATCCTATATTTCATAAGTATAATTATTATTTCTCAAATTTTTTTTTTTATCGCAAACCTAGCATCTGGTATAGGAGTGTCATTTTAAGGCCAATTCTCTTGTGCACCAAATAAAGGAGAAGCAATTGATTATATGAATTAAGCTTTAAGTAGTAATCAATTGGTTACTTAATTCCCATTTGGTTAGTTAATTAGCTAGCTCATGACAACTTATTAATATAGTTAGTGATTTAAATTAGCAATTTCTCTCTTCTTTACTCAAAATTAAAAAAAAAGAAAAAGAATTGGCCCGTTGAAAATGAAAATATTTGTAAATTAAGTGTGATATCCCAAATAAAGAAATAATAATAATAATAATAATAATAATAATTATAGTTAATAGTAAACTATGAGCATACATATGCATTATAGTTAGTATATTCATTTTAGTTAGTTGTGTTGCATGCATTATAATTTAAATATGCATTATAGTTAGTAGTGTTAATGCATTATAGTTAGAATATGAATTAAAATTACTAAGTGTAGTTAGCATTAATATTAATTATTATTATTAAGTCTAGATATATGACACTAATATTAATTATAATTATTATTACTAAGTGTAGCTACCATTAATATTATTATTATTAAGTGAACCTAACATAAATATTATTTAATATTATAATTACTAAGTGTAGTTAGTATTAATATTAATTATTATTATTATTAAGTCTAGATATATGCCACTAATATTAATTATAATTAATATTACTAAGTGTATCTAGCATTAGCATTATTATTATTAAGTGTACCTAGAATTTATATTAATTATAATTAATATTGCTAAGTGTAGCTAGCATTAACATTATTATTATTTAGTGCACCTAACATTAATATTATTTAACATTATAATTATTAAGTATAGCTAGCATTAATATTAGTTATTATTATTATTAAATCTAGATATATGGCACTAACATTAATTATAATTAATATTACTAAGTGTAGCTAGCATTAGTATTATTATTATTAAAGTGTAAATAGCACAAATATTATTTAACATTATAATTACTAAGTGTAGTAGGCATTAATATTATTTATTATTATTAGTAAGTATAGACATATAGCACTAATATTATTTATGATTATTATATTTGTGTATAAATATATGTGTGTAGGAGTGTGTGTGTGTGTAAGAAATGTTTAGTTTCATTTTGCTAAGTTTTGCTTCCACCTCCTCTAAACCAAAATTTCTCTAAACCAAATCTCCTCTAAACCAAACCCCTTTTTGGCCGAATTCATCTCTTGTCAAGCTCATAATCCTCGTGGCCGAACTTCAGTGGACCTAACTAATCATCTCTTAAGACGTTGTGACGCTCCCTCCCTTTAATCGACGAGTTTGGTTACTTGTACCATTCCAATTTTCCAAAATCAAGTTGTTAGTAGAAGCACACTCCCGACTATCAAAGGTGAGTGGGTTTAAGCTCATAACCATACTTTTGGTCATTATTAATATATTTTCAAATTATATGAATTATTTATGAAATTTTAGAATAATTTATGTCAAGAGAACATGTTGTTATGAATTATGTCAATTTTAGAAATATTATCATGAGAACTAATTATTTTGGAAAACTCATGGGACCATGTTTGCTGTATGAATTATTTAGATTTATTTATTAGTTAGAAAATATTTTAAATCTCAGTTTTGTATGAAATTATTACTATTATTTTTTTAGCCAATAAATAGTGAGAAAGCAGATCGTGAGTTAGCAATTTGCGGGATTGATCGTTAACCTTGGTACCAAGTGGTCCACTAGAGGACTAGCTCACCCACAATAAGGAACCTAGTGAGGTGTCCATTTATGGGACCTAGTTAGGTGCCCATCAGATTAGCCATTGGCTCAGATTTAGCTATTCAGCTCAGATAATTATGTACAGAATAATTCTTGTTTCTCTACTAATTGTTGCTATAGATTCAGTTAATTTATATGTAATATATTTCACATCAATTGCATGTATATGTTATGTATTTTGTTATTGTCCCATGTGGGTTGTGAGTGGAGGCTCGCTCACTGAGTTTTGATGAACTCACCCCTCTCTTTTCCTTTCCCTACAGATCTGATTCTGAGGTTGGTTGTACCACAGAATCCTCATGATAGTGCTACTGACTTCCTTGGTGAGCTTCGCTTTGAAGTGGAGCTTATTGTCAATTATGTCAGCCTAGTAGTGCTCCAATAAATTGTGTAGGCAGGATCCCCGGACATGCATGATATTATTTTCAGAATTTATGTTAATTGTTTTATTATGTCTGGCTTTGGCCTAGAATATGGATTTTATGCAGATTTATGTTCAGAATTTATGTTTTAGAAATAATTCCATATTATCAAGTTTTAGTTGAACTTGACATATTTTAAATAAATTTGGGTTATTTATGCATATTAGTCAGTCACGTTACCAGAGGCTTCCGTGGGGACCCAAATCCTCACATGCCGGTCACGTTCTCTAGGTGGGTCGTGACATTAAGAAAGTGGAGATTAACGATTGTTGAATCAATAACTTCTGGCGTGTTTAAGATTCGCCAAAAAATCCAAGGATAAATTTTAGCTTGTTGATTTGTGCTTCTGGATTTGTTATTATTGGAAAATGTTTCTTCGTTTGATGTCACAGAGATTCTGAGACCAAAAAAAATATAAGGGTGTGTTTGCCTTCAATTTTTCAATTTTCAGTTTTTTTAGTTTTTCCTTCATAAAAATTGGAAACTGAAAACTAAAGGCAAAACAAACGCACCCTAAATATGTGCTGGAATAGATTTTTTCCAAAGCCGTCACTAATAATTAATTGAAGTTCGTACTAAATCTTCTCAACGCTAGCTCTTCGCTATTAGCCATCGAGTTAACTATGAACATTAAAAGTATGTGTACGAATTCTAATTTGCAAATCGAACGTTATTATTCTATTCTTATCATCACTAGTGTTTTTGGAATAAATTGTGCTGCACTGTGTTTTGCAAGGATATGTCTTTTGCTATTTGTCTATCATGCATGGCGGTGACGCTTATACCTCATTTCCTCTCAAATAGGGATGGCAATGGAGGCCTGGTAAAGACAAAAATTCACGAGGAAGCTTCAAAGTTCGAACAATGTGACGAGGGTCGAAGATTCGAACCGGCAACAAGGGAGGAAGCTCCGAACCGGCGACGAGCAGCGAACGAAGACGAAGACGAGCTACATCTAGAAAGTGTGAGCTTTGTCGCTAGATCCCTTAAACATTTAGGATTTGATAAATATTTGACCAAAAAATAAAAAGATCTGATGTGTTTCACTGTTTTGCTTATTGGAGTTTTTGTTTTTGAAATCCCCTGTAGCCTATGCTATGGTTCGTAGTAATATTCTGGTAGCTAGGTAGTGGTGGTGGTGCATTAGTTGATGTTGGTTCATCCCTCCTTTTCCACTCTTTCAGGCATTTTTGCACATCCCCACGGATCTTTACGCGGGGATCGGGGATCCATGGGGATAGGGGATGGTGGCGATTTGCTCTCCACGGCAGGGATCGGGGTCGGGGAGACTCACGGAAGTTCGGGGCGGGGAACGGGGAAGTACCCCCGCACTTGCCCCGCCCCATTGCCATCCCTACTCTCAAATAACAGAAAAGTGGCGTTTACTTATTTGTTTATTTGGTTTAAATATGGTTATCATGTATTTGTTTATCCAGCCAGAAATTCAAGTGCAAAGGCTCATCCTATAAAGAATATTGTAAAGAATAAAGATAGAGATCAGAGCGGGTTACCTAAAGGCTAAAGTACAAAGATCCATTATTGAAAAAAAAAATAATATCTAAGCGATTTGATTATTATTCCCACCTAACGTCTACGATTTCACATTTGAATATTATGAATGAAAGGATAGTTTTATTATTAAAATACACCAACCTAACTCGAGTTATATATAGTAATCAAAGTCTATTAAACTCTGAGTACTAATTATTTAAATTGAATACCATACAAAAATAATTTAAATAAAAAACCAACAAGTAAAATAGAATTACTAAAATGTAATATTTAAAAATTACACAGAGAGAAAGACTCAGGGTTTTTTTTTTCTTTTGAGAGTAAAGACGAAAATTAATTTTTTATAAATGAATTTTGTGTATACTTATTTTATACGTAGAGTTTATTTGTGAAAATTTATACTTTATTTTTACCCCTAAACTAAACAAACCCTTAAGAAAAAGAATTAGCCCCAATGTTTTACTTGTGCTTTTTAGTTATGAATCACGTAAATATTGCAAAGCGAAACATTATACAAAATATCTTAAAATATTAATGATTTTTATTAATAAATCATTCTATGTATCGTATTTCTAGGTTAATTATCTGCATTATTAAAGAAATTGTTGTTTTTTAACATCTATTATAGTAATATTGTTGGACTTGGACTTTCCCCGGAGCCATCAAAGATTCAAAACGATCTTCTTTAAAGAAAAACTTGTACTTGCTTTTTTCCTCCTTCTTTTTTTTTTAATTAATAAAATCTGTATTTGCTTGCAAATTGAAGATTGGTCAATAAAACGTCCGTGCGTACATATCCTTTTCAGTAAAATTATGTTTTGATACCCGAAATATTTGTGTTTTTTATATTTTATTAGTTCTTGAAAAATCAATTATATATACTTGAGTTTTTCAAATATTTGTGATATAATACTATGCTGAAAAATTCAATGCATATATTGTAGTCCTACAAAGATTTAACATTATAATATTTTATTCTAAAGAAAAAAATCAATTGCGCACTTGAGTTCTCAAAAATTTCCATTATGACACTTTAGTCTATGGTCATCATGTTCTTTTATACTGAAGCGTAGGGACAAAAGTGTATATAAATACACTAAACTTTTGGAGGATCCAATTGAGGGACTCAAGTATAAATAATTAATCTTTCAAAAACTAAACTATTAAAATATAATTTTTTTCATAGACCAAAGTGTAGATTTATTTCATCTCTTTTCATACGTAAGATAGAAAAGAAAAAGTACATGTTTGGTTCTTTTAAGAAAATAATTATTTTTCAACTATTCTCACAAGAAAGAAGAATAGGTCATATAAACCAAAATTTAACTATAAAATTAGCAGAATCAAACACACCAAACCAATGCAAATATAATTCTCCTAATGCATGTAGGAGGGGAATGCCAAATTACAATTAAGTGGGACATTGATTTTGGGAAGCAAGGGGGTAGTTTTTTTTTTCATTTATTAGAGTCAAGTTACATTGGTTATTTACATTTTTAAGAGCATAAATTAGCTCTAAAAAATATCGCATTCGCACTTTCAAAAGGTGTACTTGAATTTTTTCATTTACCAAAAAAAAAACAATTGACTCATGTATTTTATAAGAAAAGTATCCTTTCAAAGAACACTACCAAACCAAGTCAAATCCCGTTAACAAGCCTCGTAAGCCACCACCCAAGCTAAGAAACATCGCCGTCCATTCCATATCGGTGATATATAGGAAACGTCTCCGAAATCAATCCAATAGCATCAAGTGAGTCTCACACACGTATGTACATATAATATAGTATTTATTGGCTATATAAAATCAAATCAAATCAAGTTATTTCTAATTTACTGCTTCAAATTAGGTCAACCTTGTGATATCGTTTGAATAAGTCTTATGTGTTGCAGCTAGCATACAAGAATTTTTACAAAACTTTTGACCCTATAAAAAAAAATTCAGAACCAAATATTAAAATCGGATCCGAAAAGAGTACACATACGAGTATAAAAAAAACATAAAGAAATTGATTGATGATATGACAGTTGTATACACATGTAATAATATCATAATTATGAGTGTAAAATTCTTTCAATCAAGTTTATAACATATCTTTTACTCTATTTGAATTTTTTTTTTCATTAATAGACATTTGCACGTGGAATATAATTGAAATATTATCATATATGAAGTTTCAATTCAACCATAATACAAAAAGTTTCAATTCATATCATATAAGAAGTTTTTATTCAACCATAGACGGAGAAAAGGTCTGATTTTACTACACTTTTAATCATCATTATTTTTATGCGTATGTAATCATTATTTTGTCACGTACATTGAAAAAGATGTTTAGTTCATAGCGTAAGATAATATATATTAGACAATAACTAGTTTATTGCACATGCAATGAACGAGACGATTAATAATAAAAAATATATATTAGATAGTAAATTTATTTACATGTTTTTAAAAAATTATGTCCCATATATATTCATGTAATTGAAAATATTATTGCGTTCCTTTAAATAAATATATTAATTTTTTATAAAATACAATACAAAATAAATAATTAAAAATTAAAAAGTGGAGTACAACAGTAAATAAATAATTTGTCTGATATCATTTATGTTGCATATATATTATAAAGGAAAGAAAATCATAACTAATAATTAATTTTATGATGATAATAAGCTATAATATCATAATGTCACCTCTTCATGTTCTAAAAAATAGAAACTTATTTAGATATTACTAGATAACGTTTTAATTAAATCATAGTCAAATATCTTTGAGAAATAATTATGCTTCAATATAATTAATTTTTTCATTACCATTCCAATAACGAAAAACATATGCCTTCTTCTCATTTCTCCAAAACTTAATTTTAATATTATGCATAATTTAAAATAATAATAGTTAACTATACATTAATATAATTACTATAATTATGAGATAAATCTGACTAAAAAAATTTGTTTTAAACCACAATACAATTCTCAATAATGAATATAGGGATTACTACATGATTTTTCTTTTCAAATCCCATTTTAAATAATAATCTTTGAAACAAATATCTAATCTGAAAAAAAGTATATATAATTTAACCAAAAATATATATCAGGAATTATGAATGATAATCAAATTTAAATAAATTACAATCAATTATATTTATTATTATAATTAGTATATTCCATAAATAAATAAGTTAAACAACAATTACTAATCAAATTGAAGTGAAATATTAAATTTAATTATAATTAATTATAGTTATTACAATTGACATTACACATAAATATGTTTTTGACCAAAAAAATTATTCATATCAAAATAAACAACATGAATGAAGAATAATTATAATTAACCATATTTATTACAAATATAATATATTATCTTTTGATGTAATGAGAAATTTATGTATTAATATAAATAAATATAATTGATTAAAGAAATAACATGTTATATTTTTTAAAAAATAATTTTATAAAAGAATGAATAATGATTGGTAATATAATATGACCAATTATATTTATTACAATATTTATAAACGATACATTCTTTAAGTGTATGACCCAAAAAAAACTAATATAATTATTCCATGTCCTATACAAAATAAAATTAGTTTACATCACACATTATCAAAAAAAAAAAAAATCAACTTGATACATAATCATTTCAATACTTTTTGTCAAAATCAATTATTTAATTATGTTTCAATCGATTTCAAATCAACTGATTTTGTTGAATTAATTTTTATTCGTGTTGAATTGACTTTGTTTCAATATATGACTCAATCAACTCTTTAGTTCTTTAATTAATTAAAGATCAAAATTTGATCAATTTCAATAAATAAATTATTTTAACTAATTAAAACTTTCTATTTTTTTTATTTGATACTGTTTTAACTAAATCAAACAAAATATGTCTAGAATCAAAATAATATGAATGACTAATTTTAAATTAAAATAGTACAATGTAAAATATTAAAAAGAAATTATTTTTTAATTTTTAATTTTAAACGGAGATATGACATCCTAATATTGTAAAATATGGATATAAAAGTTATTTATTTTTAAAAAGATATAATATTAAAGATAAATAATCCTATAAAATAATTAGTAATCCTACATAAAATGGATATAATATTAAAGATTAATAATATTAAGAAACAAATATAATATTAAAGAATCATTTAATAATGAGCATCTGAAGTAAAGTTAAATAATATTAATTTGCAATGATAATATTAAGAAATTGATATCAAATAATACCAAATAATAATAATGATAACGAAATTTCTAATCAATCACCATCCAATCAATTAAAATTAATACACTATAAAATATTAAAAAGAATGGATGTACTATTAAATTTTAAGGATGATTTAAAATAATTAGTGATCCAATATAAAATGGATATAATATTAAAAATAATTAAAGTTTGTCATATGATATAATTTTAAATAATATATCACTAATGACTAATTTCAATTTTAAACCAATATACTATTAAATATTAAAAAAAATATTATTTAAAGTTATTTATATACATACAAAATAAAACTAAATAAATTAAAAAATTATATATATAATGTAATATTAATATTAATATTAATTTAATATTAGATGTAGAAAAGTATTTAATATTTTATCTATATAATTATAAATATTAATCAATTAATATGAAAATTATTGGAAAACATTTATTATTAAGATTTCATAAAAATAGATGAATTTTTTTGGTGAGAAAATGAATTTACCTGGAAATGACACATGGAATTATCCCTATTTGCAAAACTCTCTTTTTAACTAATCGTTGGACCCGTGCGATGGACAGGGAGATAATAAAAAATAGTTTGTTAATCATTATTGAAAATAAATAATAATTTATTTAAATATATCTTACTGAAAATTGAGTATATAAATTTATCTTAAAAGTAAGTTGATATTTAAATAATTAAATAAGTGGATAAAATATAAATATACTATTCTATTTTATATCTTATTTTGAATATAATGTTTATAAGGTTGAAAAAATCTCGATAAATGACCTACAACTAATAATAAAAAACTCATTTTATGAAAATTTTACACATTTTGAAAGTTGAAATTGTTGAATAA
This sequence comes from Dalbergia cultrata, assembly GCA_031216105.1. Lineage (NCBI taxonomy): Eukaryota > Viridiplantae > Streptophyta > Magnoliopsida > Fabales > Fabaceae > Dalbergia > Dalbergia cultrata. The sequence goes on along the minus strand of CM062353.1, from coordinate 954,077 downwards.
AGAAAAAGAATAAATGATTAATTTTACCATATCATGAGCCACTTATAGGGAGGACAATGAGTATCCATGAAAAAGAGGACACGTCCCACGCCTCCCGTCACTGTTTAGAATTTTACCTCTCATCCTCATCCCCATCTCTCTTATGGGTTCGTATTTCTCATTTCCCGTAGGAATTTTGAATCTTATGATATTCAGGAGTTTATTAACAAATTTAAAAAGAGAAAAACTTTTAAAATATTTTATAATTTGAAAAATAAATATCTATAATAACAAATACTATTAATGAAACATAATCTAAATTAAAATTAAAATATATACATAATGCAAATACGATAAAAATAATTTAAAAAATGAAGGTGTGCTATCTCTGTCGCTATCCCGTTTAACAAACGGGGACTTAACACTATCAATCATCCTAATGAAGACAAAATATGTTTCAACTCCCTTTCCCATTGTGGGTAATTCTCGCATGTACCCACTTTCAATTTTTTTTTATCATCCCTAACCGTTTATATCTTTTTAGTAAATTAAAATATTTAATTTATAAAAATATAAAATATATTTTCTAATTAAAAAATAATGAATAAATTTAATTTGTATGATTTCAATTACACATATTTTCCTTATATATCCTTTTGATAAATTAAAATATCAATTTTAAAATATATGTTACAATTAATGTGTAATAATTAGTAAAAAAAATATAATTCCAATTTATATAATCTTAATTATTAGAGTAGTATATCAATTATAATATTATTTTTAATAGAAAATTAATATAATTATTTAATTTTTAAAATTAATAAATATTTAGTATCATTATCAAAGAAGTATAAATTGTGGAATTAATTTTTTAAAATTATTGTAGTTCTGAAAAATTAAAGGTGTTTTTTTCAAAAAAAATTAGTATGAAAAAATTATGAAATTAATAGATTAGAATATGCAAATTGTAAAAAATTAAATAGAATATAGTGATATAAGTAGATAGATAATTTTTTATTATAATTTTCAAAAGTGTTAAAATTTTACAGTTAGAAAATTTTTCCATAATCCCATCCTCATTTAGAATTTTGCCTCCATTCTCATACATATTCCCATTATGGGTCTCTATTTCTCATTCCACGTGAAGATTTGAATCCTTATTGATATTTATGGATTTATTAAAAAAAATTAAAAATACTTTGAACTTTAAAATATAAATATCCATAATAACAATTACTACTAATGCAACATAAATATAATAGCTTTATTATCATTAATACTATAGTTATATATATAATTTTTATGATATAATATATTGAATTATAATTTTTTTATGTTATTTTTTATTTTTTATATTACTTTTGTTAATGGTAGAGACATATAAAGGTATTATTGGAAAAAATAATTGATAATTATAAGGAAAATTAAATTCAAAAACTGACTTTAAGTATTAAGATTATGAAATGATGGGGTATAATTTTTCTATCAATAACTCATGGAAAAAATTTTGTGTAATGAGTCTTAAATATTAGTATTATATCAATTGTTATCATATTTGATTAAAAATAAATTATCATATTTATATTATAATGAGTCTTAAATATTTTATTAAGAATAAATTTGGTAGAAATTGAATTTTGAATTATTATCATATCAAAATCAATCAATTAGTAATTCGTTAACAAATTGGCATGCCCATTTTCTTTAAAAAAATACTAATTTTAAAGCTTATTTATTTTGGAAATATTTTCTTTATAATTTTTATATTACTTTCATAATGTGAGGCTATTAATGGTTCTTAATTTAATTATAAGTCGTAATTATATTGAGATAAGTTTTTTCGTAGTGCAAATTGTAATTTTTAATGATTGTAATATATGATTCTTTAATGATTGTAATATTTGGTTTTATTTCATATAAAAATAATTAGTAAGTAAATTGTAAACTAAGTTTAAAAAAAAATCTTCAAACATAAATATTAAGAAATGTGGGGCCTAAATCACTATATGAATGACACGTGTAATAGTTTCCATGAAATGAGTCTGAAATATTAATATAATAAATTTATAATCTATAATTATAACAATAATAATAATATTATAATTTTCATATAATATATAACTTTGTGTATATTTTTTAATTGATATATATTATTGTATAAATGAATATCTCGCTTAAAAAAAAAGTAAAAGATTTGGTTTGTTATTTTTACAGATATGCAAGTCACAGAGAACGCCTTGTATTTTTAGAGGTGGCTATTTACTTTGTTTAATTTTAGAAATGATAAATGTTTGCTTTTGTAATACCCCAAATTTAAATAAAAGAGTTAGGAAATTTTTTTTAAACTAAAAAGGGTGTCGATTACTATTTTCTGTCACTCCGGGTCCTAAAATTTTTCTAAGTCTGGACCTTACATGCCCTTGGAGGGCCATATAATAGAGTCATACTCTTGGGACCAAAAGTCCTGGTAAATGTTCCTTAAAGAAAACTGAGTTAAAGAGTGATTTTTAAAGAATTTTTTTGAAACATTTAAACGTTTCGTTTTTAGCCGATGAGGTTATAAAACCGTGAAAATTTTTGAATTTGAACTAAAACCCAAAATTTAGATTTTGATTGGGTTGGAGTTTGATTTTTTAGGCATTTTATTTGAATCCAAATAGGGGGTATTCCCTTATTTACATTTATGTTTAAAAGTTAATAGGAAATAAAAGTTAAAAGAAAATAAGTGAGCTTTAGAGAGTGGGAGACTATAGAGACCATCCTATGGAGTAAGAGACCATCCTGGAGAGTGACAAACCTTGCTGGTGAGCGCTGCGGCGATCAACTGAAGCGAGCAGACCATTTTTATGCTCTCTGTTGGCCTTGTGATGCTCAGCACGATGAGGGTGCGCGATATACTTTTGGGTGAGCGCCGCAGCGCTAGACAGATAATTTAAAAACCCCATTTCGGGTTCCAGAATACTCTCTCACCATTTTCACCCCCAACCCTGAGCTCTTTCTCTCCCAAAACGTGATCCTCACCCCCAAAACTCCATTTCCTCCTACTTTTCTCATTTCTAACCCCAATCTTTTGTTCCTAAGGCTTTAAGGTATGTTGTTCTCTTGGTTTTGCTCTCCTTTCTCCATTTCCCTCTTGTTATTAGGGTGATTTTTCATGCTTCTCAAAGAGGAGAAGTCTCCTAGTATATTAGAGATGGATTCTTGGATATTTAGAGGATTTAGAAGTTAATTCGGAGTTCTGTTACCTCTATGTCAGATATCACTGTCAATTCTGCTTCCAAGAGTCCTGTTGGTGCTGTGTCTATGCATCTTATCCCTCCAGATGAGTGGGTTTTCATTTGTCATCTCTATATTCTACATTAGAGTTATTTTCATAAAGATGTCACATATTGCTTGATTTTAGAGATTTCTGCAAGTAAGTTCAAAGTTACTATTAGATTGTATGTTTTAGAACTGTGGATTTTAGAGCATGAAACCTATTTTTAAGAAAACTCATGGGACCATGCTTGATTGATTGACTTTAAGTGTATTGGATGATAATGATGATTATGGAAAGCTTCTATGAATGTTGGAATGAATTCTAAAAACGATTTATGAGTGTTTAATATTTGAAAATGGTACTTAGAAAAGAGAATGGAATTGGGTTTGTGAACATAGCTATTTTGGAAACATGATATTGAGAGTTTTAGTATGAAAAGTTTAATGGTTTGAAATGTGTTTTAGAGTAAATCAAAGGTTTTAGAGCTGGAGTCTTCATGCGATTCAGAACAGTTGGTGGATACATATTCTGTGAGTTTATGAAATCACAGATGTCTACAAAGGGTGATCCCTTGGACATGATTCATAGCTACAGTTATGCTAAGGTCAAACTGTTGAAATCAGATAGATTCAGAGCTCCTTGAGAGTTAAATGTTTTAAAGGTTCTTACATTTATTTGTTTATCTAGTTTAGGCAGTAGCTATAGAGAAACAGGCTGTGTGTTAATGGCAGTAAATCCGTTAACCTTGGTACCAAGTCGCCCGAGCCAAAGATATTCAGAGCAATTATATTCAGAGATTGATTGTCACACTGGGGACGGCGATACGTAATGCCCGGATGTGACCAGAGATTTATATTCAGAATTTTGTTACGTCACAGACATTATGCGTAACCAGAGCAGAGATTACTGTTTCTCTAGGAGCTATTATATTGTATTGCTTGTATGATTTCAGGTATGAGAATAAATTCAGAGAAATTGTTTTAATTTATAACATGATGATGATATAGGACTTCTAGAACTATATTTATGCCTGATTATGCTAAATTATGAGTATTATTCATGTTTTTATGATATTATACATTATTTCCTTGATGTCCCATGGAAGGGGGTTTCAGGTGAGGATTCACTCACTGAATTTTGATTACAAAACTCACCATTCTCCTTTCTCCTTTTTTTCACAGATAGAACAACTGCTGCAAAGTGTTCTCAATCATCATCCTCTACCAGCACTAGAGTTTCAATGGTAACCTTCACTTGGGTGAAGTGGTTATAGTTTTGTAGAGTGCTCCAATACATTGCAGGCAAGATCCCAGACCTAGAGCATGTTTTGTTTTTGCATTTAGCATATTAAGATTATATTTTGATTTGTATATAATGACCCAGACATTTGACAAAGTGTATATGATTTGTATGTATAGATAATTCATGATTTTGAGATTCGAGAGACTATTACAAGATTTTAGATATAATGATTTTGATTTCAGAGAACAGATGATTTAAATGCAGAAAAAGAGAAAATTTTCTATCTTTCATGAATGTTAGAGCGGAGTATGCATGCCAAATCAGTAAACAGGTCAAAAAGGCTTGCGTGAGAGTGAGTTTTCTCACGTGCCGGTCACGTGCCTAAATTGGGTCGTGACAGCTTTCATTTCAATTTGAAATAGATTGATAGAAAAAAAATACTCCTTTGTAAAATTCTGAGACAAATTCATTTCTTTTCTATGATAAACCTAACGAAATCCTTCATTAAGTATTAGGAAAATTAGAATAGATAATCACGAATTGGTTTACTACCTTTTATTTTAGCCAAATGAATGTATTTGTCAGTTTGCTAGACTTGTTAATTATTAGTAATATGATCCATATGCAATTAACAAATTTTTACTTTATACCTAAATCGGTGATTAAATATATATAAGGATTCAATGAGTAATAATAGTGGTCATATCTTGCTTTATCCGATGTTATGGTTTCATGACAGATCAAAGAATCCCATGGATATAACAAAATCAAATCTAATAACAACGAATAAAAAATAAAATAGAAAAATTTGCCTTTAAAAGATCATGCACGCCATAATCGCACGGCAAATAAGAGACTTTTTTGTTGATTTGATCAAGGCATTCCCTTTTTTTTTATATCACATGATTTTTTTTGTTATAATAGAGAATTTTTTGTTGATTTGATTAAGGCATTCCCCTTTTTTATTTTTTTTTCATATCACATGATTTTTTATTGTAATGGCCCCTGTGAACACCCAATTTTGTCCGATCAATTAAACAAAAATCCAAAAATTTCATTTTTATTTATTCCAAAGCTTTTATTTTATTTTATTGTATCTCATATCTTTTCCATTTATTTCATTTGAATAAAAACCAAAAAATAAGAAAAAAAAAAGAAAAACTAGCCCATAAACCCATTTTCTTGTCAGCTTATTTTGATTCAATCTTTTATTTTGGGCCACTTGTAACCAAAACAAAAAAGGATGAAACCAACCCATGCCATAGTTAGCCCATTTTATTTTTGTCCCTCTGTTTTTAGCCCACCACCAAATCAACCCAACCAATTCATTCCCAATCCATTTTAATTACCAAAATAAAAAATATATATACAAAAAAAAATATTAAAAAAATATATAATATATAATAATAAAAAATTTTCTTTTCCTTCCCGTGACCCAAGCAAAAAGAAAAAGGGGGTCAAATTACAGCAGTTGCAAGACCATGATGATGATCCCCTCCCTCCTTGCAAAATGATGAGATAATTTCCCTTTATTTGATTCCCTACCAGCTAGCCTGTAAAGGGGCATGGAACAATCATTTTAGTCAACCAAAAATGGCAATAGAAGGGGCGTACATGGGGACGTTCCAGGGGGGGATCAAGGAGTTTTCATTTTTTTTCTAAGAGAAAAGGGAGAGACAGCTTTCATTTTTTCTCAATAGACAGAGGGACTGGTAATAACAGAGAGTGACAATAAAGAGGGTGATAGATAAGTGAGTTCGGGAGACAAGGGTCTAACAAGGTAAAATGAAAAACATGTTCATGTTTACATTTGATACATTTCTTTTTTTTACTTTCATTCATAGCATCACCAACACCCAAACCATCCTCTTCAATTCATCACTACAACCATAACCTGAAGGCATCACAATCCTCACCATCATCTACAATCAACCACAATCCAAGCCAGAACCAAAATAAACCAAACCCAAAAAATAAATAAAAAGCAAAGGGAGATCAAAGATAAAGAGACGAGGTTCGACTTGCACAGTCACCATCACCGCCGGCCTCCTCCACCATCACACCGCCACCTCCTCCTGCAAGCCACCGCGAGCTCAAACGCAAGTGCTACGCGGCCGCCCCAGCAAACCGCCGCTGTTGCGAGTTCCCTAAGACTGCGCCGCCGCGCGGGCTCCTTCCCCTTTCTTCGAATCGCGCCACGAGCTCCCCCTCCACGCCGAACCAATGGACGACGCAGCTCCCCCACCCAGCACAGCTAGCCTCGTGGACGCTAGCTTCCCCCTCTGGTCGCGCACTCCCCGAAGCCAATCCACCGCGAACCACAGCCACGAGCAGCACCAGCCCATCCGCGCGAACAGCGTTGTTCGCGACCTCTCCTCCTCTTCCAAGCCTCACCGCCGCGAGCCCATCTACCACAGTCGCGTCCTAGCGCGAAGCCGTCACCCCGCGGTCAGATCTCCGCCCCAGTCTTCCCTGTGTGCGCAGCCCCTCCGCGCAAGCCGCCACGAGCTCATCGCGCCACTGCACCTTCTTCCCCTTGCGCGCAACTGCTCCCTTCCACCACGAAACCATCGTCGACCATCCACTCCTCTCACCGCTGCGCACCACCCAGCTCCCCTTCTTCCTCTCCGCGCACCGCGAAACAGCCCCCATCATCGCCTGTTTTTTTTCTCTCCTCTGCACTTGAGCACCGCTGTTCTCTCCCTCTCTCTCTCCGCCACAAACGGCGGCGCGAACCGCCCCCCTGCTGTATGCTCGCAGGTCTCTGCTTCATGCGTGCAATGCCATCGTAGCTTCCATCCCGTGGCGTGCTTGCTTTCTTCCTTTTATGAGTAACCCCCCCCCCCTTACATGACCCAAAGATATTGAAATCCAAACCCCAAACCATTTTGCCATGTTCCAGATCTTTCCTTTCACGCTTCTGTCATTTTCTTTCTTTCTTTTGTTTATTTCCTTTTTTTAATTTCTTTTATTTCCCTTTTAGTGGATCACGTTTGGGTTGTTCAGACTTTGGGAGTGTTTGAGAGGTGCTGGAATTGTTATTAGGCTTGCAAGGGTTTCAGACTAAATAGCATGGGTTGTGGGCTTTTTATCTTTTTTTTGGTTTAAAACTCTTTGGGTTAGGACTAGTAATCTGTTTAGATTCTGGTGTTCTAAAAAAAAAAAAGAAGTGTCCTTGACCAAAAAAATAAAAAATAAAAGGTGTCTCATTTGTTTTAGATGTGTCAGTTTTTATTTTATTTGAGTTTGGTCAGTTTTGAAGGGTTTGCACTTTGATTTTCTTTATTTTTATTTTTTATTTTTTTTGTGAACATGATGTTTAGGACTAGAGTTTTTGGTATAGGTTGTCTTATTATTATTATTATTATCGTTATTGTTATTGTTATTATCATTATATATTTATACTTTCAAGAGCAAAGAAGGAAAAGGTTTTGATCATTTTAGACCCTTTGGGTGAAATTTTTTTTTAATCCATGCAACAGGTTGTGATTTTGATGTATGAATTATCATCCTCAAGTTTCACAAGAATGTAAGAGTTTATTGTATAGTTCACACTATCCTAAACTCTGTGCAAGAGTGGATTTAAATGTCTTTTTCTAAAAATCATTTTCAAAATTAAAATCAACCAATCGATATATTTTTATTTGTTCTTTTAATTTAAAACTTATCAACACAGAAATATTTTCTACAGAACGACATGGTTTTGAGTTCCTCATTGCACCAGAGAATACGTCGGCGTAGCCTACAACTATCAAACCAAAATTAATTTTTATTGAATTATGTTTTTATATTAAATTTCCCTTTGACTTACTTATTTTATTTTATTCAGTTTATTTTGTTTCATTTCATTTTCTTCACATAATTATGTCTTAACTTTATTTTTTAAATATATAATTATCACTTTTAAATATAATTACTGATTTTAATTTTATCTCTATTTTTTGTAAATATTTAATTATTGATTTTATCTTTATTTTTGTAGGTATAATTACTAATTCCAGCTTTATTTTTACAAATATATAATTACATTTTGGGGAAAATAAATATTTTAAAGTTATAATTAATTTGCATAATAAACTATAGGGTAACCGTATTTACACGGATGTATTAGAGGTGCAGTGGGATTAAGTTTCCACCCTTCTCTAATCATAATCAGACTCCCGGACTCAAAACTCTTAAAAGACCAGTTTACAAATTACAGGTTTTCCAATTTTAACCATAATTAAAATTGGTGGCGACTCCCAATTCATTTTCAAATCAATGTTGTCATTTGTGTTGCGACGCCCTCCGGGTACGTTGTGACAGCCCCTGTAGTATTTTAATCACCCCAATAAATTTATATCTAATCCATTTTTCAATGATTCTTAATTCGATATTTGTTTTCCATTCTTAATTATTCTTAATTTTAATTGTAAATCGTAATTTTAATAATTTGTAATCTCATGAATATATCTTAATGATTCTAATTTTATTAATTCACGTAATCTTTAATGATAATAGATTTGATTTTATTAATGATTAATAATTTAATTGTAAATTAAGTAAAAAAATCTATAGACATAAATGTTTAGAAAAGTGAGCCCTAAGTTACTATATGAATGACACATGTACCCTAAAACTCTGTATGAAAGACACTTGTAATACTCTATATGAAATGACTCTCAAATATTATAATAATAGATTTTATTTTTTTTATCATATCACATGATTTTTTATTGTAATTGCCCCATTAATATTTTAATCACCCCAATAAATTTATATCTAATCCATTTTTCAATTATTCTTAATTCAATATTTGTTTTCCATTCTTAGTGATTCTTAATTTTAATTTTAAATTGTAATTTTAATAATTTGTAATCACATGAATATATCTTAATGATTCTAATTTTATTGATTCACGTAATCTTTAATTACAGTAGATTTGATTTTATTAATAGTTAATAATTTAATTATAAATTAAGTAAAAAAAATCTATAGATATAAATGTTTAGAAAAGTGGGCCCTAAATTACTATATGAATGACATGTGTACCCTTACCCTAAAGTTTTGTATGAAAGACACTTGTAATACTTTCCATGAAATGACTCTTAAATATTATAATAATAAATATCAAATATTATTCTTTACAATATAAATTATTAATTATATTTATTAAATTTAGTATAATTGACACGTTCCCTAAATAATTAATTAGAATAAAAATATATGATCAAATTTTCCCCATCTATATCAAATATTATTATTGTGTAAAAAAAATTACCATGAAATAGGAGTCTTAGATAACGATATCAGTAATGAATCACATGAAATAAAAACTAAATAATCTATAGCATTAATAGAAAAAATTATCCATTAAATATTGTATCAAATAAGAACTTGTCTATCGACAGCCAATGGGCAAAACTCATCAATTAGAAAAAAGAAAAAATAACTTCCTAATAAACAACAAAATTCATGTCTACTATGCCAAAAAAGGATAAACCAAAAATTTAAAACAAAATAGAGCTTCAAAATCAAAGTAGCTTAGGGGCAACAGAAGTCTATCACAAATTGAAAGGTTATCAACAGTCACAATAAAAGTGTAAGTAACTTCTTTATTCGATGAGTTTCTTTTTACATAATACCATCCATGCTAAGCTATGATTGCCTAAAATGGAAATAAAGAAGAAAATAGGAAAGCTATGGAATAATATGAAGAAAAAATAATAAATTAGCATGATTATCAAGGTCAACAAAATGAGATGACTAATATAAAGTGCAAGACATAAAGAAAATAAAAGAAAAAAATGGAATGATCGAAAGAAAAATAATAATAAATTAACACAATTACTAAGACCAACATAATGGGATGACTGATGTAAAGTGCATCATGTCATATATTCTACAGTTCACTCACACATATATATAGCCTACATTATGAAATCTCTCATGAGTCGAAATATAATTGTTTGATTAACAATCATAATTATTTGACTAACTATTATAAATATTTTATCGGAATTTAATAGTGAGCGGTATTATGAATTTTTTATTGACATCACTATTACTAAATTGATGGCTTAATATAATTCGTGTATTAATTGATTTTTCATTGACTAAAAACCAATGCTCTGGTTTAATGACACACTACCCAAAAAATGCCTGCTACCAACAGATTTTTCACCATTATTGGCAGAAAATTTTGCTACCAGCGAATTTTGATGCACGGTTATAACATCTTCAAAAATTATTACCAACAATTTTTGTTGTCAGTAATTGCTACTGTGGGACTTACTGGTGGATTTTTGAAAAATAATCCATCGATAACAGGCTAAAAAAATTTGTCAACCAATTCATCAACGGGACAAATTATTGACAGATTTTTTTGGATGTACTAGCGGATTTTTCCTTTAGTAACATTCCAAAAATAAAAAAAATAAAAAACCACAAGAACATTTTTGATGGAAAATTTTTTCGGCAATTTTAAATAAATTATATTATCTGATTACCTACGGATTCTTTCACCCGTAAAGTTAATTTTTTTTTATTTTGCATTAATATTACCTCTTCCAACTACCACAACCTCTGCCACTCCCAACTACCCCAACCTCGACAACAATAATCATTCCTCCACTATCTCCCCCTTCTCCCCTTTTGTTATCCCAAACCACAACCACCATTGCAAGGCTCTGTGCTTCTAAAAAATGTAAGCTCCGCCAATAACCACAACTACAACCACAAGAGCTCCATTTCTTATACTAATTTTCCCGTGGTGATGGCAAGAAGCAATAGTGGCGACTGCAAGCAGCAGCAAATCTACAAAAAAACAAAAAATAATCTATCAAATTAAAAGGTCTTGCCACCAAGAGTATAATACAACAAGAATAAGAAAATGAAGGTCTTGCCACCAAAAGTGGCAACACAACATCGAAGCATTGTGCGAGACGTTAGTGCCGCAATGAGAGAAACAGAAGGGAAGAAAGGGAGTGGCGGTGGGAGAATGAGGGGAAGATTGACTGCATGAATGATTTTAAGAGTGTTACCGACGATTTTTTTTTTGGAATTACCGATGGATTTTCTGCCGCTAATGGTGGTCTAGAATGTTGCGTTTCATTAACTCTATTACCGGCAATGATTTGAAATTACTAGAGGAAATATCCACTAGTAATTGCAAGGGAATTTTTTTTTAGAATGGTCTCACCTTTATTAGCAGATAAAATCTGCTTATAATTATATTTTTTTAAAAAATTTCACTATTATCAGCAGATTATCCACTAATAATTGCTAGAATTTTTTTTTTTTCAGAACGATCTCACCTTTATTGGTGGAAAAATCCATTGGTAATTTGCATGAAAGACTCCGCGCTATATGGTGTCACCATTATTGGTAGATTTTTGGCAGAAAATCCACTGGTAATGGGTTTCCCCTTTTTTAATAGTTTGATTGAAGCTTTTCTGCTGATAATATCTACCAGTAATTCACATTTTCTAGTAGTGACACGTTAACTAATTCCTTTATTGTAAAACTCAATTTCAAAATTATATATATGATATATGATGTAAAAGATTTTCCATTGAAAATTATATTTAAATTAATAATATAAAAAATGGATTTATGTTATTGCATTAATAGTGAAAAAGATTCTTATACTCTCTCTCTCTCTCTATATATATATATATATATATATATATATATATCTGTGTGTGTGTGTGTGTGTGTGTCATTAAATATATTCTCGTACTCACTATTTTAAAGATCATGCAAATGAAATACACTATTTAGATGAAAGAGTAAAAAAGTGTATCAAAATTATATCATGGTATTTAATTTATATACACTGTGTGTATATATATATATAGTCATTTAATTGTATATTGACAAATCAACATAAATATTTGACTCACTCACTGCCTTAAAAGTCTTATATCCATATTAAAGCATGTAATTGTACAATACATCCAAATTAATTAATATGTTACACAGTGGGAGTTAGAATAAATCAAATTTTTATTCACCGGATAAAGTGCAAACTGCCAAATATAATAGTAATTAATAGTATTTCAATATCCTATAAAATTCATAGATATTAATATTTTCTATATAAGTTGTGATTGAAAATTTATCTTATATTCCACTAACTAAATTTATTAATATTTTAAATATTTATGATTAAAATTTAAATCATAACCCTTAAATTTAAAAAATTACCAATATACATGGGTACAGTAACAAAGACCTTAATAATATAATAGACCAAAGCGTGCAAAATATGTTAGTAAAGAACTGCAAATTGGTAAATTTTTCAATGATGACGGTGGCGGTAGAAGTCGATCACGTCACGCCTTCTGAGTTGAATGACTAGATGAGACAATTGAACGAAACAAAAGAGGCAGCTGCTGAATGCTTGACTGTATGTACACGTAGCTAGTTGGGCTTATGTGTTTGCTATTTTGCTTAAAAGTTCTAATAATTAAAATAAATTCTCAAAATGCATTATAAACTAATTACTAATTGCAGATGTGTTTAATTAAGCGCTCTGTATTCCCAACAAAAGAAACAAAATGAAAGAAAGAATTAATATTGAGGTAAATAAATGTGAAATAAATCTATTTTTTATTTAATTTGATATAGTATTGATATATAATACTCTAATTATTATGCATTATTATATATCATACAGTTCGAAGTATTTGTTTTTATAATTATTATCTTAAAAATGATATTTATAACAATAACTAATAAGTATAACTAATTAATAATAAATACATCTCCTTATGTCTCTTTTAAATCATTATGATTTGTCTAGTGATAAGAAATTTTGGATAAAAAATAAGAGATCTTATATTCAAATCTCACATGGAGTAATATAATTTGATTTTTGAATATATATATATATATATATATAGACGATGTAAGAAAGAGATCAGAAAAGTGGAAGTAATTCCCTAATGGATGACAACTAACAAGTGGAAGCTTCGTACTGAATGGAAGTTATATTTGGAATTACGTATTGATTCTTCTTTTTACTTTAATTTTGTCTAGTTTTTTTTTTTATAATAAACGGGGCCAGAGGCCCAATTAATTTTGTCTAGTTGGCAGACACGAGGTTAGTTCCTTATCTTCTTTCTATAAATACCCACACCAACATCGTCCTGTCTCACCATTTATATCATCACAACTCACAAGCATTAACGTTGATTAGTTTGTTTCTTTAATATATCACTGTTACTTTGACAAAGTACCAAGCTGCTCTCTCTCGCTCTGTGTCTCTCTGCTACCTCCTCAAAGAAGGAATTAGAGAAGATGTTTCACAATATAGTGAATTCTCTCACGGGCAATGATGACAACAATAACAGCGATCACATGATCAGAGGGACAGTGGTGTTGATGAAGAAGAATGTGTTGGACTTCAACGACTTCAGTGCCTCCTTTCTTGATCGTGTTCATGAGTTCTTGGGCAAAGGGGTTTCTCTCCAGCTGATTAGTGCTGTTAACGTTGACCCTGCTGGTAAGTGTTTCCTGAGTTCTTTATTTTCTTGAATTTAAACGGTTTCTTCATGTATATATATACACAATTGTCTTGTTCATGGAGAAAGAGGGTTAACAAAGTTTTCGTGTTTGCTTCTGGCCAAGAAAAACTTGATTGTTTCAGGGTTTTAATTAAGGATAAGAGTTTATTCTCCACCACTAATAACCTCTTTGATATGTAGCCTTTTCCCATTACCGAAAGCTTAGCTTGAAGTGGAATCTGATTCCGAAGTTTCCTGGTCATGACTCGAGTGATCAGTCTCTAGCTAGCAAATGAGTGACACTGACTATTTGGTGGCCTAGTTATGTGGCTAACAATATAATATTTTTTGTGAATTAAAAGTAGATCCCATGTAGATAAAGACACAAAAAACCATCCTCAACTCTACGTACACCATCAAATATTTTTGTGTTTGTCTTGATATTATCAACTCTCAAGGTGAGTCTGGATGTGATTCTGAGACCCCATAGCCACTTTTTTTTTTTTTTTTTTAACACAAAAAAAATCAATTTTTAATCTTTTTTAGTAAAAATTAAAAATAGTAGCTTTTAAAAAGAAATCAGTTTTCAACTTCTTTTATTATATATAAAAGTTAAGTTTTATAATCATATCTTTTAAAATCTGAACAAATGGACTCTCAATGTCTGTTTTTAATAATACAGAAATAACATTGCCCAAGTAGCCTATAATCGTGTTAAAAGTAATATACTATTGATTTTTTTTATATGTTAGATAAAGAACTAAACCGATATGAATATATGCATTATCCTCCTATAAGAACTTCGTTTTGTTCATTTTTCAAGCATGAGTTCAATAACGTACAAAAAAAAAAAAAGAGGAAGAAGAAAGAAGAAAAAACCAAGCCTGAACATATTTGCTAATGAGTCTGAACTACCAGTCAATTTGTTAATAATTTTTAGCGTGCACACGTAAAACATATTTGATGTTAATATGAATAACTAATTAAAGAAAAAGTTTATGGTACCACAAAGTTGTTCACACTAGTCTGACAAAGTCCAAGTGTATTACAGCGTCTGTGTATAAATTACAAGTAATTGCTGCTCAAATTCTATCGGCTCGACTAGTGTGAAATAGACGTGTTTACATTTATCTATTTTTATGAAATTTCTTCCTTTTTTTTTCTTTCTATGCGAAAATTATTTTCTTGTTGATTAACGGAAAAACCATACAAGCAGATAGATCTCCCTTTTTTAGCACCGAAGCAGATTTTTGTCTTTTATGACTTTGCATATCCAGCCTATGAGGGGCGAAACCATTAGGCATATGGTCCAAACTGTGACACGTTTGTTGTTTTGGGCCACACCCACTTCATTTTGGACATTAGTTACTTTTTGCCCAAGGAAACGACGCAGAACGTGAAGTTGTTTTCACGTTACACAAATGAGCCAAAACAAAATAAAGACATGTTGTACGGAAGCAAAAGCTATTCTTTTTATGTTTTGGTCCACAATGACCCTATCACCTCATGACAGTCAATGTTTTGTTGTTGACTTAAAAAATGGGGCCAAGACCTTACTTATTTCATTTTTTTTGAATTAACACCGTATCAATAAAAAAAGGTTCATGACCAAACAGTAAAAAAAGTTGAAAACTTTAATGATAACTTTATTTATAAAAATCGTAAAAAACCATATAGCTTCTATATATCTAATTCTTTAATTTTTATTTATTTATTCTTTTATGGCTAGGCAGTTTAATTAGAAACTATCCACATTCCTAAATTTAGTAGTATGCGCTGCATGTTTAAAATCAAGTTTGCGTGAAAAATTGCTAACTACGACTGTTGAATGTTATGATCACAAATTTTGAAGGGAATGGCTTGAAAGGAAAACTAGGGAAGCCTGCATATTTGGAAGATTGGATTACCACAATCACACCTTTGACAGCGGGCGAATCAGCATTCAAGGTTACATTTGATTGGGAGAAGGACATAGGGACACCTGGAGCGTTCTTAATAAGAAATAACCATCACAGTGAGTTCTACCTAAGAAGCTTGACACTTGAAAATGTTCCAGGCCATGGTGTCATCCATTTTATTTGCAACTCTTGGGTATACCCTGCAAATAAATATAAAAAGGATCGCATTTTCTTCAGCAACAAGGTAGAACTACAAGTACAAACAATATTTTATGCAAGCATCACTTTAGGCAATGTGACCACATTTTCAGTTGTGTGTCTTTGTTTATAATATATTACTAGATGTGTGACATATTTAAGCACTAATGATATATTGCAGACATACCTTCCAAGTGAAACACCAATGCCACTTGTTAAGTACAGAGAAGAAGAACTAGAGACTTTAAGAGGACATGGCAAAGGGGAGCTTGAAGAGTGGGATAGAGTTTATGATTATGCCTTCTACAATGATTTGGGGAATCCAGATAAGGGTCCAGAATATGCTCGTCCAGTTCTGGGAGGGTCTAGTGAATATCCTTACCCTCGAAGGGGAAGAACTGGTAGACCACCAGCATCGTCAGGTTAGTTAGGCTTTTTATATTGGCTACTTTGCTATTCATTTATGTCATTATTTATCAAATTGCTTTAAAAAATTAATTTAAGCCATTTTCTCTGTTTATTATAAATTTCTAATGTGGTGTTGTTTCTTTGTTCTTTTGTTATATTACCAGATGCTAATACTGAGAGCAGATTGAATGTTGCTATGAGCTTAGACATCTATGTTCCAAGGGATGAAAGATTTGGTCACTTGAAAATGTCAGACTTTCTTGCTTATGCATTGAAATCCATAGTTCAAGTTCTCAAACCTGAGCTGGAATCTCTATTCAACAGTACTCCTAGTGAGTTTGATAGCCTTGAAGATGTGCTTAAACTCTATGAAGGCGGGATTAAGGTCCCTGAAGGTATACTTAAGGATATTAGGGATAATATCCCTGCAGAGATGCTCAAAGAAATTCTCAGAACTGATGGTGCAAGGCTCCTCAAATATCCCATGCCTCAAGTGATTAAAGGTATTTTATGTGGTTTTTAGACAACTTAAAAGGAAATGGCCACACAAGTGACTTAACATGTTTTAGTTTTTCCTCGAAAGAAGGAAAACTCGTGCATTAATGGCATTTTCAATGATTTGGAACAGAGGATAAGTCTGCTTGGAGAACTGATGAAGAATTTGCTAGAGAGATGTTGGCTGGTGTAAACCCTGTCATAATTCGCTGCCTACAAGTAAGCATAAGTTAATTTGATTAGCTGACACCAATTAAATTCAATGAAAGACTAATATGTTTGGTACAGTTACCAAATTTTCTTTAACTAAACTTGATAGGATCAGTAGCTAATTGACTACAATTTTTTCCTATCTAAATAACCCCCAAATTTCAATGTAGGAATTTCCGCCAGCAAGCAAGCTAGATCCTAAAATATATGGTGATCAAACTAGTACAATAAGGAAAGAACACATTGAAAGCAACCTGGATGGTCTCACTGTAGATGAGGTAATTTGGAAATCTAATATGACATTGGGTTCTGACAATGAATTCTTTTGTGATTTTGCAACAGCTTTCCAAAGTCAAATTGATTTTGTCTCTGGTCTTCTAATTCATACTTTTAATTTGTATTTGATTGAATAGGCAATTAGGCAAAAGAAGTTATTTATATTAGATCACCATGATGCACTTATGCCATACTTGAGGAGGATAAACTCCACTTCTACAAAGACTTATGCAAGCAGGACAGTTCTTTCCCTGCAAAATGATGGGACTTTGAAGCCACTAGCCATCGAGTTGAGTTTACCACATCCTGAGGGAGATCAATATGGTGCCATTAGTAAAGTTTACATGCCTGCAGAGCAAGGTGTTGAAAATTCCATCTGGCAATTGGCTAAAGCTTATGTAGCAGTAAACGATTCAGGCTATCATCAACTTATCAGCCATTGGTATAACTCTATGACCAAACCAAACACAAGCTAAATTCATCCATAAATGAAATCAACTCTTGATTTGTGTCCATATATCGCAGGTTGCATACTCATGCAGCGATTGAGCCATTCATTATAGCCGCAAACAGACAACTTAGCGTGCTTCACCCCATCTACAAACTATTGCATCCTCACTTTCGTGACACCATGAATATTAATGCGCTTGCGCGACAAATCCTCATCAATGCAGGTGGCATTCTAGAGTTAACAGTTTTTCCATCCAAGTATGCTATGGAGATGTCATCTGTGCTTTATAAGGATTGGGTATTCCCTGAGCAAGCATTGCCTGCAGATCTTATCAAGAGGTAAACTCCACAGTTGTTGCCATACATTAATGGCTTTAACCGAACTCTTTGACACTATGTTTTGTTCTTATTATGGTTGAAATCATGATAACATATAACATTAACTTGTCCAACTTTGAAATATGTTAGTACATAACCAAATTTCTTAGATGATATCACTTTAGACACGAACATAAAGAAATTTTGTTGATGAGCTCACACATAGTTGCTCTCATTTCAGAGGAATGGCTACTGAAGATTCAAGAGCTCCGCATGGCATTAAACTATTGATTAAGGATTACCCTTATGCAGTTGATGGGCTAGAGATTTGGTTTGCCATCAAGACATGGGTGCAGGATTATTGCTCCTTTTACTACAAGGATGATGACACAGTCCAGAAAGATGCAGAGCTGCAATCTTGGTGGAAGGAACTAAGAGAGGTTGGTCATGGTGACAAGAAAGATGAGCCTTGGTGGCCAAAGATGCAAACTGCCGAGGATCTTGTCGAAGTTTGCACCATTATTATATGGATTGCTTCAGCTCTCCATGCTGCAGTCAACTTTGGACAATACCCTTATGCAGGTTACCTCCCAAACCGTCCAACTATAAGCAGGAGATTCATGCCTGAAGAAGGAACACCAGAATATGAGGAACTTGTGGCAAATCCTGACAAGGTTTTTCTCAAGACAATCACAGCACAGTTGCAAACTCTCATTGGCATCTCATTGATAGAGATATTGTCTAGACATTCCTCTGATGAGGTGTATCTTGGGCAAAGAGACACTCCTCATTGGACATCTGATGATGAACCACTAGAAGCCTTTGATAAGTTTGGAAGAAACCTGGCAGAGATTGAGAAAAGAATCACGAGTATGAATAATGATGGGAAACTCAAGAACCGAGTTGGACCTGTTAAGTTGCCTTACACTTTGCTTTATCCAACTAGTGAAGGTGGGCTAACTGGCACGGGAATTCCCAATAGTGTCTCCATTTGAAGGGAATGTGTATACTTTTTTCTTTTTCAACTTCTCTAGAGGTTTATAAGCTACGTATTTATTTCCCTACCACTGTTATGTATAAATAAAATTGAACTCTGACTATGCATTTCATTGTCCAGGTTGTTTGAGGGGTGTTTTAAGTGTTGTAATAGGATGAAATTGAATTGAATTTTATTTTTTAATTTGGAATGTGTTTAAAAACACATTAATTTCATTATTTTTATTTTTTATCTTTCGTTAATAAGTTATAGATAAAATATTATATTCAAGTAAGGTTATCTTAATATTTTCACTTGTTAGAGTTTTATTTAGACACCACTTAAGTCAGACTTCAATCCTATGGTTTTGTTGGATTTTAATTCAATTCATTCGTAGAATTGAATTTAAGGAATTTTCAAACACTCTATCAACCTTCTTTATGTTGAAATAAATAAATGTTTTTACATTTATATGGAACCATTTCCATTTCTGCATCATCATGAGCTCACACTGTTGAACAAATAAAGCTACAGTGTGGAATCAAAACAACATAGTTTCCATATATCACTAAATTCTAAGGTTGAGTAACGCATTGTGCAGCCTAAATAGTCTTGCAGCTTGAATCCATTCGGCTTGCTTTTGTTTTGGTTTTTTGTTTTTTGTTTTTGGTAGAGAAATGAAGGAAACAGAAAATAACAAATGAACAATACCATATTTAGTTGAATAAAGCATACGTTATAGCCACAAGAATAAAATGGAAAGGAAAGCATAGCATACCCAACTTGAATAAATTCAAGGGAAATTAAAAAAAAAATAAAATCTGCAGGTGGCACAAAACTTCACTACTAACTGTGTAGTTTTCTGAAGCCTTATTCTTTCCCCTTGTTTTTCTAGACTGTACCTTAAAAGTATGGTTAAAAGAAATACTTAATGTTGAGATAAATAAATTTGGAATGAATTTAATTTCAATATATGATTGATATAAACAAATGGTTCTAGACCATTGCATAATTTTGAAATCCTTTGTGATAAATGAGGGGTTAGAAGAGAGCGAGGCCTGTATGAGCCAAAATGGTATGTTAGGTACATGGATGAAGCCCAACAAATATTCCCCTGTGTAAGGTTCATTTTAGGGCCCAAGGGAACTACTATTTTTGGCAGCTTGGAATACCTTCAATAAAGGAGAGATTAGCCCAATTGAACGTAGCGTTAAGGATAGTCAGGCAAGTCTCTCCTTTCTTCCTTTTTCCCACCGCCTCGACGCCATGACTCTGAAGTAGAGGTCTGCTAAGAGGTAAGCCCATTTTAAGTAGTAAACACTATAAATAGCTAGGCACAAATAACTCAGTCAGAATTCCAGTTTTACACCACAAGCATTAATTACCTTGACCAGTGTTTGGTTGTTGTTACTTTGACAGAGTACCAAGGTAGGTGCCCTCACTCTGCAATACATGCTCAAAGAAGGAAGAGATGTTTCGTCGTAAAAAGATTAGAGGGACAGTGGTGTTGATGTAGAAGAATGTATTGGACTTCAACGGCTTCAGTGCCTCCTTTCTTGATCGTCTTCATGAGTTCTTGGGCGAAGGGGTTTCTCTTCAACTTATTAGTTCTGTTGATGCTGATCCTGCTGGTCAGTGTTCCTCTCCAGTAATATATGTTAACGCTCAATGCCTATCATTTGTAGAGTTTAAACAAAATACATTGTCGGTAAAAACGAAAAGTTGGATAATTTATAAGTGAAAATTAGGAAATATACTTTATAAGTGAAAAATTAAGAAACAACATTGTTCGCATTGATACCATTGATCTTTATACTTCCTCACCTATTATTTTAGCTCGTTTTCTTTTCAACCAAAGAAGGAGTACTAGGATGAGATGGACATGTTCACCTTTGTCTATCTTTGTCAAAATTGTTTTACGTTAGAATAAAATAAACCATAAGATTCTCACCAAAAAATATAAACGATAAGATGCAGGCTTGCATGCAGCTATTTAATTTCTTATTCGAAGGGCAACCTACAAGGACCTAAGCCCTAAACCATCCCAATGGCTTAGGCCTGCTGTTCAAGCCCTTGTTGATCCAAGTGGCAAAGCAGGTGTCTATTGAAAGAAAAAGTTCAAATACATTTTTTTTTCTTTTTAAATGAGATAATTTTAGTGTTGTTTCATTTACGTCTAGACATTGTGATTAGAAATTATCTATATTCCTGAATTTAGTACGTGCTAGATGAAAAAGTTATTTTTGCATGCGGTTTTACAAGATATGGCAACTGAATGATATCGCATCACAAATTTTGAAGGGAATGAGTCAAGAGGAGTACTTGGGAAGCCTGCATAACTGGAAGATTGGATTACCACGATCACATCCTTGACAGCAGGCGAATCAGCATTCAAGGTTACATTTGATTGGGACGAGGATATAGGAACACCAGGAGCATTCTTAATAAGAAATAATCATCACAGTGAGTTCTTCCTATGGAGCTTGACACTGTTGCTTTTGGAAAATGAATTATAGTCCTTTTAGCTGTTGTTACTTTAAATTTCTGATGTGGTGTTGTTTCTTTATTATGTTCTTATGTTAATAACAGATGTTAATACCGAGAGTAAATTGGAACTTACCATGAGCTTAGATGTCTATGTTCCAAGGGATGAACGATTTGGTCACCTAAAAATGGCAGACTTTTGCTTATGCACTAAAATCTATTGTCCAAGTTCTCAAGCCTGATTTGGAATCAATGTTCCATAACACCCATGAGTTTGAAAGTTTTGAGGACGTGCTTAAAATGTATGAAGGTGGGATTAAGGTCCCTGAGGGTATATACTTAAGGATATTAGGGAAAACATCCCTGCAGAGATGCTCAGAGAAATTCTCAGAACTGATGGTGAAAGGTTTCTCAAATATCCCTTGCCTCAAGTGATTAAAGGTAATTTATGTGATTCTCACACAACTTGCAAGGACATGACCGCACAAGAAAATCAACATATATAGTTTAACATACAAGAAAAAACCATGCATTTTTTAAGTCATTGCCGTGTAATAATGCCGTTCTTAACAATTTTGGAGCAGAGGATAAGACCACTTGGAGAACTGATGAAGAATTCGCCAGAGAGATGCTAGCCGGTGTAAACCCTGTCATAATTTGCTGCCTACAAGTAAGCATAAGTTATTTTGACTATCTAGAATCGATTTAGTTCAACTAGAGAATTGTATATTTGCTACAATTCAGATTTTCTTTTCCTAAACTTGCCAGTATAAGTAGCCCAACGGATATTTGACTGATTGTTTCTTCTCACAGTCATCCTAATTTAATTACAGGAATTCCCTCGAGCAACCAAGCTAGATCCTAATGTCTACGGTGATCAAGCTAGCACAATGAGGAAAGAACACATTGAGAGCAACTTGGATGGCCTCACTGTAGATGAGGTAATTTCAATTTGAAGTTTATCGTAACATTATGTTTTGACAATAAACTATTTTTGAATATTATTTTTTTATCTGATCTTCTGATTCATACTATTAATGTTGTGTTTGGTTGAAAAGGCACTCAGAGAAAAGAAATTGTTCATACTAAATCACCATGATGCACTGATGCCATACTTGAGGAGGATAAACTCCACTTCTACAAAGATGTATGCTAGCAGGACTGTTCTTTTCTTGCAAAATGATGGGACATTAAAGCCATTGGCCATAGAGTTAAGTTTGCCACATCCTGAAGGAGATCAATATGGTGCCAGTAGTAAAGTTTACATGCCTGCAGAGCAAGGTGTTGAAAACTCGTTCTGGCAATTGGCTCAAGCTTATGTAGGGGTAAACGACTCAGGCTATCATAAACTTATCAGCCATTGGTATAACTCTATTGAATAAACTAAACACGTTCTAGCTCAAATTATCTATGACTGAAATTAACTTTTGATAATTGTGCACATGTCACAGGCTGCAAACCCATGCAGTGATTGAACCATTTATTATAGCTGCAAGAGCAAGCATTGCCTACGGATCTTATCAGGAGGTAAACGACACAAGCACACGACTATTTCCATATATTAATGGTTTTAACTGAGCTCTTTGGCATTATGTCTTGTTCTAATTATGATTGAAATCATGAACTTCAACTTGTCCAGTCTTGAAACATGCCAGTATAATAAACACTTGGATTATATCACCTAGGAATATAACTCAAGAGAAACTTGGATGTTAATGAGCTTATTGAAGATTATTTCTTTCACTTTAGAGGAATGGCTGTTGAAGATTATTCCTTTCAATTGTTGATTGAGGATTACCCTTACGCAGTTGTTGGGCTGGAGATTTGGTTTGCTATCAAGACATGGGTGGAGGATTATTGCTCCTTTTACTGCAAGGTTGATGAGACTGTAAAGGAGGATTCAGAACTACAATCTTGGTAGAAGGAATTAAGAGAGGTGGGTCATGGTGACAAGAAAGATGAGCCATGGTGGCCAAAGATGCAAACTCGTGAAGACCTTATTGATATTTGCACCACTTTTATATGGACTGCATCAGCTCTCCATGCCGCAGTGAACTTTGGACAGTACCCTTATGCAGGTTACCTCCCAAACCGTCCAACTATAAGTAGGAGATTCATGCCTGAACCAGGAACTCCAGAATATGATGAACTTGTGGCCAATCCTGACAGGGCTTTCTTGAAGACAATAACATCGCGGTTGCAGACTCTTCTTGGCGTCTCACTAATAGAAATCTTGTCTAGGCATCCCTCAAATGAGGTCGACCTCGGGCAAAGAAACGATCCTCATTGGACATGCGATGCAGAGCCATTGGAATCCTTTGACAGGTTTGGAAAGAAACTAAAAGAAATTGAGGATAGAATCATGACAATGAACTGAGATGAGAAACTCAAGAATCGAGTTGGACCTGTTAAAATGCCATACACCTCCCTTTATCCAACTGTTGTAGGTGGACTAACCAACATGGGAATTCCCAGCAGTGTCTCCATTTGAAGGGTATGTATGGTCTTTTTAATTGGCTTTTATGGGGTTTGCAGCATTAAATTATAATTACATCAGATGTTTCTTTGATATAGAAGCAACTATTATGTATCAAGATACTCATACCTTATCTGCCATGGTGTAGGTCCTATTAAAGCACGGTCTGCATCCTATCTAGTGAGTAGACAGGATGTGCCTCAACTTCCCTTCTCATGTCTGGTGAAGTAAACTAATATGCACAAGTTCAAATATATAAATAATAAATTAAGTGTTCACACTAATATACTAATATTGAACCATTTCCTTTTCATTTTCCTCATTTTAGTTAACAATGCTTAGCAAACAAAGCTATATTGCGGAAATAAAACAACAATGACAGGATTGTTTAGAAAGTGTTTTGCAGAATAATTTTTAGTTTTTTTTTTTTTAAAAAAAGCCTTGTTTGGTTAGTTATTCTTTTCAGAATGATTTTAAAAACAAAAAAATGAATGTTTTAAAAACAAAAATTAGAAAACAACTGAAAGATGTTTTTGGAATTCTATTTTTTAAAATAAGAAAAAATGCGATGACACATTTGTAATTAATTGATTTCATTAATTATTACCCAAATCAATTTTCAAAATATTATTTTTAAAACAGTTTTAAAAAACACAAAACTAAAAACAATTCCAAACAACCCCTGCATGTTCAATTTAAAACCAAAGGCTGGGTACTACATCGTGTTGCAAGAATGGTTTTGCAGCGGCACTTGAATCTATTCAACCGTTCTTTCTTGCATCTCTCCTTTTTTATTCTGTTGGAACATAAAAGAGAACAAAACTAGAAACGAACAAATAGAACACCTACGCTATCTTCATGCAAGAGAGAGCTCAAACCCGAAGGAGGCGAGTCCCAGAGGACCCACCGATGAACCTCAGTTGGTGTTGCAACGCCAAGTTTCGCCATGAGGTATGCGCATCCATTGGCTTCTCGCAGTGTATTTGAAATCCTAGCCACCCAATCCCGCTGCAACAGCTCACAAACGTCTTTGATAACTAATCCAATCACGTGGCGGCATCGGCATCCAGCTTCATCAATTTCGTCGGTAGTTACAAGCGTAAGGTAGCATTTGTTTATTGTTTCCAAGATAGAAATACAGATACGTTAAAGACACAAATCTGTTTCACAATGGAGACAGAAATAGAGGATAGAAAAATCCTGGATAAAAAAATACAAAATTTATATACATCTAAAATGTGAGAACAATGGCACAAAGTACATAGATGAAAATTTAATATTTTTCTTCCAATAATACCTATATATATATATTTATTATTTATGCTTTCGTCTTCATTGTTTCTGTATCTTTGTCTCAAAAACAGTAAATAAATACTACCTTAAGACCTCAACAGAGTCTATATCACACCACCCCCTTCAGAATCCAACATCCGAAGCCCTCACCACACATTCTTTAATCCTTAGTATATGATTAAGAGTTTTGTAGACAATAGAAATGAGTGACTAAAATGGAATGGAGGAGAAAGATAAGGAGTAGAGTGGAAGAGATTATGTCACCCCCTTATCTAGAAGTTGCTTTCATTGGGGGTTAAAAAGATTTGGTTTTGACTGGTAAGGAAGGACACATTGTCCCATACTAACCATGTCACTCCCTCCCCTAAAATTCTTCTAAACAATAATCACTTAACTTTAACCTTGTCATTCCCTCCATTTTTATTCCCTCAATCATAGCCTAAGAGCTCTGCATGTAGTACACTCACATCCTTTGTTACAGTAGAAAACTCCCTATCCATTCACTGTTGGATTTTCTTAAAACTCCCTTAAATCCAGCACGTGGCGGGTTCTCGTAACAACTTCCATCAACATTCACTATTTCTAGAGGTGTATAAGGGACGAATTAGACTAAATTCTAACTCAACCCAATTTTTAGACCGGGTCATTGCTTAAAACTCAAATCTAACCCAACAATAACCCGATAAATGACTGGGTCAAACCAGCTCAACTCTGCTTTTAAACAATTTATGAAAATTTTGACATTGTACATAGTAAAGTTATAAAATTTAACAAATAAGAAACAAAATTCAAGAGACATTTTAAGATGCATATTTCAGAACAAACTATATATGTACAGTAATATAAAGGAAATTCTTCCTTTTTGTCCCAATTTTAATTTCCAGATTTTACCCCTATATATAATTAGTTTAAGAAGTATTGATGGGGCTAAAATTGTAATTAAGTTACACAATTCGGTTTTTTAACTTCTTCTTAAAACTGTCAAATTACTTTCATGACTCTAATTCGTCTTCCCATTTTGTATTGTCTCTCTTACATTGTGCCTCTCTTTGTTCTCTTTTTTTTTTTTCTTCTTTATTGAACCATTTGTATCACCATGACTAACAGTCTGCTTCTAGAGACTTCTCGCCAATGGCATTGAGCATTGAGTATAATTTTTCTCAAATTTCTTGCTTACAAACATTTCTCACATTCTTCTTCCAAGGATTACAACTTCATTCCTTAAATCACATACATTAGCCGTATTCAAATATTTATGCGTTCTTTGTGTTCAGGCACTAAAGTATTTAATTTTTTTTAATAATATGTCCACTTTGCATGAAATTAAGGGAAAACAAATAAATACTTTTCAAATGATGAGGAATAATTATAGGAAAGATTGTCCACTAAAAAGTTATTAAACACATATGTGCTATGGGGTTTTTTTTTGTCCGTTGCTATATGTACTATGGGTTTGAAACCATAATAAAATATTTAAAAATTCTTCATAATTCAAGTTAACCGCAAATGATTTCATTACGCTTTCTTTGCATTGCTTAAATAAAAAAAAATTAGGATCTATATCATTAACTTTTATTGAATACAAATTAACTTTAATTTCTTCCCCTTTTATTTTACTTTGAAATATTAAATTAAATCTGTCAATTATTTTTATCTTTTATTGGAAAACTAATACAATTTAAACATTAGCAAGCTGCATTTTGAAAACAATAATTGTCAAAAATTGGAAAGCTTATAATAGAATAATCATAATATTTATACAATTTCAACATCTTTAAAAACTATAGTGTCCAATATTAGTTTTCCAATTTTGAAATTATAACTTCATTCTATACAAGTGAAATTGTTATGCAATTTAAGTGAAACTATTGTGCAATTTAAGAAACTGTTTTTTTTCTTCCAATTTTATCCTTATATCCTTATTATATATAATTGATTTGACAATTTTAACCAAGATTAAAAATGTAAATTGAAGTTGTTCACTAATTCAATTTTATATGTAGTTTTTGGTCATCCTCCACTGTTTTTCTATTCGGTTTTGGACTATGCAATGAGCAGTTAATTGTTTCTTTTTTTTTTTAAGAACAAAACAAAAATGACAATTGCTCCCTGGCAAAGTTCTTAAAGGAAAAAAAAATGACATGCTCCATCGCGAGTATCACTTTCCAAATTCGTCTCTCTTTATCACCATAAATTGTTTTCCATGCATTTGGTTTTTTCAATTTGCACTTAAATTAATTAAGTTTTATTTATTTTTTATTTGTTTCATAATAGCACAATACAACATAACACGTTTTGGTGTGATTCACTCTTTGGAATTTTATTGTGTATGTGCATGCGGTACATATACAAGACAAGCGGAAAGGTGGTACAATACTGTGCAAAGTGCAATTTTCTTTGGAATTTTATTATGTATGATGATCATATTTGTCTCTTGCTATGATCTCTCTTCCAAAAAAGGGTAGAGAGTGAAAAAATTAGAGTGATACAATACTGTGCAAAGTGTAATTTTTTGTGAAATATTCCTAACTTCCTTTTCTTAACGTGTCAAATAATGTAAGACATGCATGATATATTTCATCAGTTTGTTAATTTATGGCATTGCAGTGAACGAATATTAAGCATATTTTATTTCTCAATATTAGTTTCACATCAATAGAGTTATGATTTATAATAGATATGATTTTTAAAATCATTCAATGTATTATTTGAAAACTTTGTTAAAGACTTTTCACTAATGCAGATGAATTTATGGAATATGACTTGTATATACTAATGAATTGATAGGCATTTGCGTACATACCAATTCACATTAAAAAAATGTATTGTTTTTATTTATTATATATATATATTGAAATTTATTACTTTTTTAAAACTTTTTATATGAGAAAAATCTGTATATATTGTTTATGAGTAAAATACAATCCCCTCCTTTAAGAGATGTCATTGTTATACTATCTATTTTTAAAATATACATTGTTATCTCACATTTCAAAAACTTAAATATAAAAATAATATCAAGTTGTCCAAAATATATTAATTAGAACATAGACTCTTATAATTTATCACTAACTATTATAAAAAAAACTATAAAAGAAATTTTGATTTCGGGTTAGATAATGCCTACTCGAAGTATAACTCGAACCTGGCCCGAAAACTACACCAGGTCAAATTTAAGGACCCAAACCAGACCCAATAAACTTCGGGCTAGAACGAGTTAGTCGACTAGGCCGAACCTTGAATACCCCTGACTGTTTCACTTTGATCTCATTCTCTTTGGGCTTAACCCACTTCACCTCTCTTGGTTGCTTCATGTTGGAAGCAAGTGTAGTAGTTGCAGCATTAAGATTATTAGGTTTACACAAATGCAGGCATTCATACTCAACGTGACAAGTTACTTGTAATATCCCAAATATAGAATTTATTAGTATCTAAATTATCATTATCATTACTTATTTTTACTATTATTATTATTATATAAAACATACACGGGTTCAGAGTTGTTAACATTATTGTTGATATTATTATATTATATATGATTGGAATCATGTTATTATTATATTAATACTATTATTATATTATATAGAAGCAACCCATGCTGCACGAGGCTCATGGGATTGCATTATGAATATTATTATATATATATATAGGTGCAATCACGTGTTGCACCATTGTTACATATTATAATCTATAAAAATATTATTATATATATGTGTG
The DNA here is from genome assembly GCA_031216105.1 of Dalbergia cultrata. Classification (NCBI taxonomy): domain Eukaryota; kingdom Viridiplantae; phylum Streptophyta; class Magnoliopsida; order Fabales; family Fabaceae; genus Dalbergia; species Dalbergia cultrata. The sequence goes on along the minus strand of CM062353.1, from coordinate 924,907 downwards.
CAATCATGCATTGCGCGGTTATCACATATTAGAATATATATATATATATATATATATATATTATTAGAGTGTGTTGCACGCTTTATATTTTAATATGATTATTGTTATGTATATATAAATGTTAGAATTCATCACTTGCAACGTGAAAGCTTAGGAACTCAATCTAATCAGGTTGTGTGGAGTGTATCACCATGTGTGTACCTTGTCTCACTTGTGTTCTTATTTTATACTATTAGTATATTTTAGGCACATCATAATACTTCTAAATATTTTTCTAATAACGTTAGCCGCCGAAGGAATTTTCCTAGAAAGAGAAACATGATCTCTCTCAAATTAATCTTTTCCGGTAAGTGATCTTCATACAATTTAGCCAATTCCTCCCTTTTTATCTAATTTGTAAATTTGGACACTGTCAGGCATAGTTTTCTCTCAATATTTTTCCTCCTTACCATTTCAAACTCAGTTTGGGTAATAAAGTCAATTTGTTTATATATATTTTTCTATATTGTTTGGCAGCTATTGATGCCATTCCAGTTTCTCAGAGTCAAGTTATTAGTGGAAGCACACTCCCGACTACCAACAGTGAGTGGGTTTAAGCTCATGACCATACTTTTGGTCATTATTAGTATATTTCCATATTATATAAATTATTTATGAAATTTTAGAATGTTTTATGTCAAGAGAATATGCTATTATGAATTATGTCAATTTTTGAAATATTATTGCTTTTACAATTATCATGAAAATTAGTCATTTTAGAAAACTCATGGGACCATACTTGTTATATGTATGATTTAGATTTATTTATCAGTTAGAAAGTATTACAAATCTCAATTTTGTATGAAATTATTGCTATTAGTGTTTAGCCAATAAATAGTGAGAAGCAGATCAGTGAGTTAACGGCTGCATGATTGATCGTTAACCTTGGTACCAAGTGGTCCGCTAGAGGACTAGCTCACCCACAGTAAGGAACCTAGTGAGGTGTCCATTTATGGGAACTAGTTAAATGCCCATCAGATTAGCCATTGGCTCAGATGAGCTATTCAGCTCAGATATTTATTCCTGTTTCTCTACTAGTTATTGCCATGAATTCAGTTAATATATTATTGTAGTACAGTCATATGTAATTATATATATAATATATTTCATATCAGCTGCATGTATAAGTTATGTATATCCCATGGGGGTTGTGAGTGAAGGCTCACTCACTGAGTTTTGATGAACTCACCCCTCTCTTCTCCTTCTCCTACAGATATAACTACAGGTTCAGTTGTATCACAGGATCCTCCGCAGTAGTGCTACAATTTCCTTGGTGAGCTTCGCTTTGGAGTGGAGCTTATTGTCAATTATGTCAGTTTAGTAGTGCTCTAATAATTGTGTAGGCAGGATCCCGGACATGCATTTTATTGTTCTGTTTATTTTCAGAATTTCTGTTATTTGTTTAAGTACGTTTGGCTATAGCTCAGATTACAAATTTTATGTTCAGAATTTATGTTTTGAGAACCTTTTCAGATTGATGAAATCTAGTTAAAATTGAAATATTTTGAATATATATATTCAATTTATTTATGCATATCAATTAGTCATGTGATAAGAGGCTTCCGTGGGGATCCAATTCCTCACGTGCCGGTCACGCTCTGTAGAAGGGTCGTGACATTACTGTCCACATAAACCTGCTTAATAACTTGTGTAGTTTTATGATGACCACCACTAGCGTTTCCACCATAGTTGCATTGAGAAAATGAAGACATCGTTGTCACCCATTCTTTTACCTATCAAGTATGGGTATTCTATTTTTGCAAAAGTACCCATACTGAGTGCTTTTGGGTATGGGTACGCGTTGAGTATGCCTAGGTAGGTACGTATCCGATGAGTTAATTTTTGAAAAAAATAATGGGTAAGGCAGGGTATGACTAGGGTATGCGTACCAAAGTCTGGGTTAGTTGGTTTAATGAATTTTTGTATTTTTCCTTCGCTTTCCTTTTTCTAATTACATTAAGCCATAATCTTTTCCCTATTTAAATTTATTATTTTTTAAAAAATCATAATATAATATTAAATAATTTTAACCTGTTTTATGTTAAAATTTTAGTTTTCATTATATGAAATTTTCATATATATATATATTGCTATATCCGTACCCTAATTTTTATAAAATTTTCATACCTTGTACCCATATCTATGATGGGTACGGGCACTATATCTGTATCTGGGTGCCATAGTCTTTTACTCTGCTTCAATTATTTATGGATAATTATAACTCTATTTAAATAAGTGGCATAATAAACAGTTATTGGCCCGAAACTGGGCCAGGCCCAATCGCCTTTCACGTGTATCGTGTTGGAGAAGCTTTTAAAATTTTTTTAAAAAAAATGTTCCGAGTTCTACTTCTAATCACCAACTAGCGGCGACTGCAAGCGCCAAAATAAATGAAACGGAATTTTCCTCGATTTTCAGTATCTTTTGCTCTTCATTTGGTAAATGCGTTCTTCGTGATTTGAAGAAGAAGCAAAAAAGTGGAAAAAGAGAGGGGGGAAAATGTCGGATTCGCAGTCCAATTCAGAGATTTTCAGTGTTCGGATTGTCTCCATCGACTATTACATGGCACCGCCAATACCTGGCGTTGATATCTGTTACAGCAGCTTCCACGGTACGACACCAAAACGACGACAATTTAGGGTTTTTCACTCTGCGTTTTGGACTTTGTTGTTGTGTTTTCTCACTGTTTCGTTTTGTATAACTTATAAGGTGGAAAAGTGAAGGAGGTTCCTGTAATAAGAGTTTATGGTTCTACTACTGCTGGCCAGAAGACTTGCTTGCACATACATCGAGTAAGAACAAGCTCACACATCAAATTTGTTTGTCATTATTGGTTAAGAAACCGGATGCGTAGTTAAGCTTCATTGTTTAGTTCCCTTTTTTAACAAATGAGTGAAACTGCTAGCAATTTTGCTATCTTAACAATATCAGAGTAACGGTCTGTTTGGTTTTATTTTCCAATTTTTTCAGAATAAAGGAAATATTGAAAACTAGAAATGAAAACTAAAATCTGGAAACTCAAACCAAACAAGTCTTACAGTTTTCAGAATTTTCAGTATTTCTTTTTCAAAATTTTAAAAATTAGAAAACTGAAAATGAAAACTGAAAATTAGAAACTCAGACCAAATATGTTCGTAGTTTTCTTACGTTACTTTTTTGTTGTTACTGTTTCCTATCTTTGATGTCATATTTAAATTTAAATTGATTATTCGTTTATTCTCTGTAGGCTTTGCCTTATATGTATGTGCCGTGTTCTGATATACCACTTCAAGCAGACCAAGAAGGTAATAGCAAATTAACGATTCGTGCACCTAGTGGTCCCTAGTTTTGAATTATCTAATCTCTTCAGCAAATTAACAATTGGTATTTTTACTTTCTCGGCCAATTTTAATAATCTGGATGATGTTTTTGAGCTATCTAATTTTCTTCAGCTTCTTGCTTCAAATTCATCTTACATTTTTTATATTTTATTGACTTAATTCTTGGAATGGGCTTTCTTTTTTGTGTGTTTGTGTGTGTGGGGTAACAGGTGATGCATACACCTATAAGGTAGCTGCTTCTCTTGAGAAAGCCTTGCAGGTATCACTGTATGAGTTAGAATAGTTTAGAACTCTATTTCATGTTTTGTTTTTTCTCCTTTCGTTCTCGTGTTTGTGGATATAGTTTCTTACATTAAAGATATGACGTTAAATAACTTCATTTCAACTCCTGCAGCTTAAAAGTGGTGCTGGTTCAATGAGACAACATGTACATGGCTGCAGCCTTGTACGAGCAAGAAAATTTTATGGTTATCATTCTTTTGAGGAGTTATTTGTGAAGATATACCTGTATCCAGACATTGTATACATTTTATTTATTTGTTTATTTATTTTGCTTTGGCAACACGTTTTCACATACACATTTGCACAACATGCATATGCGACACCTATGTACAAGCTAGAATGGTACCATGCTTAAGTTATGAGAAGCCTTATTACGAAAGAACAGGGAATCCTTGACTTATTCTTAAGATATTATCCACAAGATGTCTCCCGTGCAGCTAATCTTCTCTTGGTACAGTTTCTGAATGTTACTTATGCCTAGAGTGCTGCTCCTACCTTAGTATCACTAGTTCAGAATACTACAAGTTTTGTCAATAAGTGGAAAGTAATTTTCAAATTAGTCTACATCAGTTTGACGATACTGATAATAAGCTTTCATCATGACATTCCTTTTCAGGCCGGCGCTGTTCTTGACAAAAGTTTACAGCCTCATGAATCTCATATTCCCTTTATTCTTCAGTTTCTGGTATGTTCTTTTCACATGAATAGTTGTAACTTAGTAGGCTTAACTAAACATGAAAAAAATTTTCTGATTAAATTAATTGTTTCTGTTGCTTACATAGCATTATCCACAACAAGGACATATCCATATCTGGCTGCATTCACCTGGTGAATTTTTGTTCTTTTTGCCTGGTTATGTTAGGTTGATTACAACTTGTATGGTATGGGTCATTTACACCTATCAAAGATGAAGTTCCGCCATCCCATACCAGAATCTTCTCACCAGAAATTAAATATTGATAGCCAGTATGTAATGGTGAGTTGCTTTCTTGTTTTCAGTTCAAAGTCCCCTTAGTTTCCTTCTGTTGTTTTACTACCAAATTGTTGTCTGATTTATATTTGATGTCATAATCTTTTCATTAGGCAGATTCTGGTGCTGATGTATGCTTAAAGTCAAAAGTGTGGATATCTTCCACGGTCCCAGTTGATTGGATGTGGTCACCTGCTAGTGAATATGGTGTTTCATCAAATGATAAGCCTTGCTGCCCTAAACGTCAAAGCACATGTGAGCTTGAAGGAGATGCTTCTGTAGATGGTTTGTTTGGTTTCATGGCCATGCTGACACTCAAACACAAATGCATGTGCATGCATATATACTCAAAAATGTGATGGCATCTTCTACTACTGTTTTCTTTACTGATTATAACAACATATTCTGTTCTGGCAGAGATTCTTAATCAACAGTTTAAAATGTATTCGTCACTCTCACAAACATGCTCAGATGTCAAAATGGTTCAGTCGCTTGTACCAATATGGGAGGTAGCCAATTAATCTATCTTCGTATTTTACATGTTATGTTGTCTGTTTTTTAGCTAAATTAATTGCCTTTGTATTGTTGCAGGAACAGCAGAAAAGGACTGGGGTTCACGATGCTACTATGCCTCCTGATCCTGGAAAACCACTTCCAGAAGATGTTATGAAACATCTTTCTGTTGGTCTTGACTTTGAGAAAAAGCTTCTTGAATTGTGCAGTGAAGCTGAAACCACTGTGTCTTTTACTCCTTCTCAGAAGGAGTTAAGGTTTGTGTTCAGCCATGGTTACATGATATAAACTTTGGTGAATCTTACATGTGAAGCCTGACAATACTAATGGAGAACCCTTGAATTGTTGCAGAGAAACAGACATAATAGGCTCGGCATCGCCACCATGTTCATTAAGTGAAGACGCCAAATTAAACGAGGGAGGGACCAGCACAAGTCTCAAATTGTTAACTGTTGACAGAATGCAATCATCTGAAATAATTGGAACGTCAGACATAAAGGCAATCACTTCCCTGATTTTCTTCTATAAATAACTAGATATATCGTAATAATTCTTACTTCTCTTTTAAGAAGATAACCTTCTTTAGGGTTCTGGATTCTATTATATAGTGTTTATTTTGGAGACTCTTAAGAGTTTGTGTGTGTGTGTGTGTGCACGCTCCCTATTATGTATATCTGCTGTGTATTACACCAACAAAATACCAAAACCACTCCCCTCCTTCTCTTTTGAAATAGATGTGTAATATTTATTTTCTTCTCTTTACAAGATCAGTTGTTCTGCATGTTGTCTGGATTAAATGAAAAATCTACTCAGAAGAATTTTTCAATGTTAAATCTTTTTTCCCCTTCAAATGCTGGCATAGCATCGCTTTTCTCCATTAATATATTTTATTGCTGATTGTCTAGGTCAAAATAATAAAATTTTAACCAGAACTTGCTATTCTGCTGCTTCATGCATACAATTGTAAAGCTGGACATTGGACTTTCTGATGAAAAAAATGAAGTCTGCATGAGACTTGGTGATTTCATGAGTTCCTTACCCTCCTAAATGAAAGTTGGTGAAAATTGTTTACATTTTTTTTATACTAGAACTATGTTCCTTTGTTTTTAATGGAAGATTAATGTTTCCTATTTTTTTTACTTCTTTTTCTATTGTATTGTTGAAATTGGGGTTTTAGATGGAGGAGGAAGAAAAGAGAGAACAATGACTCTCAATAATATGAAATTATATTGATACAAATATACGATATATTCTAATATTGTGTAGTGTGATACAATATACAAAGCACCAATCTCTATTTATAATAGTACTAGAATCCTATTTATATGATATTGTAAGATATATTGAAAAGATTCTTATATTCTTTCGTTATTTCTAACATATATTTGTCGATACATTATAGTGAATTGCTGAAAATTTCATAAGAACCTAGTACATTGATAAATTTATTTCTCTCTTTTTTTCTCCCGTGACCTTGAAATAATGTGCTTAGATGACTTGTCTATAGACATGATTTACGATAACACTCAATGTTGTTATATGATTCATGTAGTTGACTCCACTTTGTGAGAAAACATTTTGTTGTCATTGTTGTTTTATCTTTAAAATAATCCTGGAATGATATCTACAGGATCAAATAGAGGCGAAGGGCATTTAGATTTATCTTGGCAAATGTTCAACCTTTTTTTGTATTTCTCTGCACAATCTAGTCTATTGAAATTTTCTTATGCATTTCTTTATTTTCTACTTTTTTAGGCTGCAGATAGGGAAGCACAACATCTTCTCAAGTGGCTTGCAACTTCTCAAGCTGCAGAAGATATAAACTCTGATGATGAACTTGCTTGTGAAACAATCTTGAGTCCCTTGTTACCAGCTGCAACAATTGATAAGGTGCTAGAGAAAGCTAATATGGTGTTTGAGAGTGAGTCCCAGAAGGAATGTCAGGATATACTAGATTCAATTAATGGTATGCTTGAGTTGGAGTTATCTAAGGAAAAGCCAGATTGTTCCTTTGATCTCAGTCATCCTATTGAAGAGTCATCTAAGAGTATGATACCCCAAGTTGATGGTTCAGCTGATGATGAATTCTCAATTCCATGTGCTAGTTTAGCTGGAACCTCTTCTGCAGTAGAGGTAAATAGTGAATCCAATAGGCCTTCTGAATACCATGTAGTGCACAGTACTGATACAGGTACAGTTAGTAAAGATAAAAGGAGTAAACAATGGGGGTCTTTGCCTTTTTCAATGACTGATAAGGCTAATAACAGAGGACATGCTACTTTGCATGAGGATTGTCCATTTGATAGTCAAGCCGGAGATTCTACTGAATCAGGATACTTGACCTGTAATGGGGTTAGAGATGGTGCTTGTATTACAAGAAATGTGGGCAGAAGTGCTTCAGAATTAAAAGAACAGAGATTGGTTAACTGCTCTTTGCGGGATTTGATGAGGCGAAAGCGATCCTATCGAGTAGAACAAAATGAATGTGTCTCTAGAACAATTAAAAAGCTTCTTTTAGACAAGCATGAGGGACCAAATACATGCCTTGGGGAGAAACAAATTGTTTTGAAAACAATGCAAAGTGATGCGGAAGAAAAAGAACTCCTGAAAAATTGTGATCTGAAGGTGAGAAATGATGACAATATAGAGCGTGGGAATCCTCCACTTCCAGAAGGTAATGATGATTTTATTCAAGATGGTAGGCCAAAAGATGAATGTTTTGGTCAAACTGAAATGGAGGGTCTAGAAATAACCAAAGGCAAGAAAACCCCCATGGCTGATGAGAATCTTGAAAGTAATTTGTCCTTGCCAACCATCCCTAATAATAACCATTTACAGTTGGATGAGGAAAGCTTTGGTGAAATGTCAGGTTTGTAACTTTACCTCCTTTGACCCAATTTACTTTTTTATTTTTCTTTATTTGCATTTTAGCTTCTTTTTTTTTTCCTTTTATATTCGTTGAATGGGTTTTGGGTTTGTTTTCCTCCGGAAGCATTGTGGTGAATGTGTGATTCGTTCTCATGCCTATTGTTGAACAAGAGAGCCTCTCATCTGCTAGTTTATGTATTAATATTAACTATCAGTTAGCTGTCATTTATATCTTATTGGGGAACAAAACATGCCATGATATGGGATCACAATATGGAATGCTCAAGAAGGAACATAAGAGTTGCTTTGACACTATTTTTCCTGCAAGATGCATGGGTCTGGCTTGAAGGGGGTGTGTTGATTGTGGAAGCCAGCCACCTTGGCAATAGAAATAGGATTATAAATGTTTACATTTGGTAAAACCACATGAGGGCAGCAAAAGCTTACAACTGCTTTCATATTGTTCATGGTCTCCTTCCTCTCAGTATTGCAGAGAAACTTCTGACCAGCTTATGTTTTTTTTCTTCAAGGGAATGTACTGGATGTTTTTCTTCCCATTTCTGCAAAGGATTCCCAGGAAGAGATGGAAAATCGGAACACCTGTGTTACAATTAAAGCTCTTCAATCTTGTGGAACAAAGGATGTTGCCACTCACTATAAAAATGATGGCTCTCACCTATACCTGCTAACACCTAATATTTTGCCTCCGTCCGTGAATAGTGTCCATAGATGGCTATTTCGTGACAAGAGAGGTTTCTACTACATCTTTATAACATAGTGCATTTCATACTTGATCAGTAAATTTTATTTCCTGTGTTATTTCTCTTTAAAATATACTAGATAAAAATAATTTAGCCTTAAATGATTTGAAGTGATTCAATGGCAGCCTTTTTACAATTCTGTCAAATTTTCTTTAGCCTGTTGATTTGGGCAGGGTTATAACTGAATCTGGTCATACTAATCTTTGCTCATATTGGGTTTATTCCAGATCAAATGTGTCAAGAAACTGATGTAGGGGCCGATGAGTATGGATACGCTGCTGGTCTTACTCTTAGGCCTAAGCCTTCTGACGATGACAGTGCAGAAAAGAAACCACCATGCATTAGTGGAGGACAAACAGAAAGATTAAAGGTATGCCTAGATGGCTCACAAGATGAATCTCAGATATCAGGCCCTATTAGGAAATCGGGCTCTACCCCGTTGAGTCAAATCGGGTTTCGAGACCCTGCAAGTGTTGGATGTGGACAGCAATTGACATTACTTAGTATAGAGGTACTGGGGATGATATTTTCCTAATATTTTGGTGCCCACAAAATTGTGTATACTTCTTCTAGAGTTCATTGTTGTCTCTCGAATCTGCATGTTGATTTCTGATTTGAAGACTTCACTTTGGTATATGGACCATAAATTAACTTTTGGTATGTGGACCTTAAATTAACTTATTCCTACAATTCACCATGAGTTAAGTTGCTTAATATTTGGTGACAACAACAGGCACTCACACACATACACACAAAAGCATCAAATCCTAGATCCTTCTTCCTGATTATGCTCTAAAAGTGATGATGGTGACAAACAGCCATATTAGCTGACATGACGTGATTGCAATATTGGTAGGTTCTTGCCGAATCAAGAGGAGACCTTTTACCTGACCCTCGGTTCGATGGCATCAACATTGTAGCTCTTGGTTTTCAGAATGACAGTGATTCTTTTGTTGAAATTCTTGTTCTTATGCATAGTAAATTTGAACCTTGTCAGAGGTATGATAATGTCTCTTTGTATCACCTATTACTCATTTTCTTTCTTGATTGGTAACAATATTTATTCACCGGTATACAGGTATACATTATATTTCTTAGAAGCTAATCACATGCTTATAAAATTGGTATTCATGCTTATTCTTCATTGGTTTCCAGAAGTGTCGATGGCCTATCAGGCTGCAAAGTATTGGTCTTTTCTGAGGAAAAGCACTTGTTAAAAGAATTTATAAAGATTGTGTCTTCATCTGACCCAGATATTTTGATGGGTTGGGATATTCAAGGGGGTTCTCTTGGTTTTCTAGCAGAAAGGGCTTCACACATAGGGATAGGATTACTAAATAATTTGTCGCGGACTCCATCAGATTCTTGGGTTGCTTCTGAAGATATCAAAACTTCTGAAAATGGTATCTTGGAACTGAATGACTCCGATACCCCTAGTGTAGATTCTTGTGTACAAGAAAGTTCAATAATTGAGGATGAATGGGGCCGGACACATGCAAGTGGAGTTCATGTATGTGGCAGAGTTGTCCTTAATATATGGCGGCTAATTCGTGGAGAAGTTAAGCTGAATTTATATTCAGTTGAAGTGGTAGCTGAAGCTGTACTGAGGCGGAAAATTCCTGTAATTCACAACAAGGTGCTGACAAAGTGGTTTTCAAGTGGTCCTGGACGAGCAAGATATCAATGTATCAAATATGTTATGGAAAGAGCAAAGCTAAACCTTGAGATATTAAACCAACTTGATATGGTATGGTAGCATGATAAGTTTACTGCCAATATGAGGATTTTCTTAGTGGATATTTATATGCATATAGGTTGGGTGCTTGTTTTAGCTATACTGCTACCAGATTCTAGTTTTTAGCCTTGTTTGGGCACAGTGAATTCTCAAACATGTTTGCAGTTTTAAATGTACTTTTAAAGTTGCTTATGAGTTATTATGAGTTTCTTTTGTGAAGCTAATGGGGGATATAGTGATAGATTCACTAGTATTTGTGAATCTATGGCTTCTTGGATTCCTTAATTATGTTCATTATAAATTATTTGGGGGTCTAAAATTTATTTTATTTTTGTGATTGTGATTTTACTAGTTTGTAGTCCTTTTCATTTCCTGTCTATTTATCTTCTGCAGGTGAATCGAACATCAGAACTTGCTCGTGTCTTTGGCATAGACTTTTTTTCTGTTCTCTCTCGTGGTTCTCAATACCGGGTTGAATCCATGTTTTTGAGGTTGGCCCATACACAGAACTATCTTGCTATCTCACCTGGAAATCAACAGGTTCATACAAAATTTTGATACCCTCTCCCTTTTACTGTGGATATCTAATAATGATGTCAAATGTTTTTTATCCTATCATAAACTACGCATAATGAGATTATATTCAGTTAGATTATTCTGTTGGGCTTAACAGCTCATTCTTGTCTCATTTAGGTTGCTTCTCAACCTGCCATGGAGTGCCTACCCCTAGTGATGGAACCAGCGTCAGGATTTTACTCAGATCCTGTTGTTGTATTTGACTTCCAGTCTTTATATCCATCCATGATAATTGCATACAACCTTTGCTTTTGCACATGTCTTGGCAAAGTTGTGGCTTCGAAGACTGACACGTTTGGGGTTAGTTCATTTTCACCAGAGCAGCATGTTCTTCAAGATTTGAAAGAACAAATATTGCTTACTCCAAATGGTGTTATGTTTGTACCTTCCAAGGTGATTCCGTCATTTTTTAGGTTTCTATTGAGTAGGCATGATTCATTTGTCTTAACCCACCCGTCTCTTTTATATTTTGGAGTCACAGACTTAATTAATATTAATGAACCTGAATGATTCAGATTTTCCATAACTGTAAATTGCAAATTATGGGGCTAGTTTCTCGTTTGATGATCATCGGGAATCAGTCCATCTTTGTTTTTTCTATTGAGTATTCTTGTGTATTTATCACTTTGGCCCATGTTTATGTTTCATCGAACTTGATAGAACTTCAAATTGCTGACAATTATAGTTATTCACTGTACCAAAGACCCATACACCTTATAGTATTCTGTTTCATCAAGATCTGTGCAAGTATTTTTTTTTTCCCCTCTTCGGTTTGACAAACTGTTGTGTGAAACTTTTCCCATAACTCAATAATGGTGAGTATGAAGTGATTTAAATTTGTACCATAATGCCATACAGGTTCGCAGAGGTGTACTTCCCCGCTTACTGGAAGAGATCTTGTCAACCAGAATCATGGTGAAACAGGCAATTAAAAAGTTGGCTCCTTCAGAGCAAGTTTTGCAGCGGGTATCATCATGTGACTAGGAATTTAATATCACCTAGTGTTGCAGTATATTTGTTTAAAACTACCCGTATAATAGTTGATAGTAAAAGGACCATACGATTATTAATGTTTTAACATTTATGTTTTCCCTATAGTTTTTCTACTATTTTATAATATTTATTTCCTAGATCTTTTTTAAAAAAATTATTTTAGATATATGGCCCTTTTCAATGTGGAAGTTTTTCTGAAGTACTCTGGAATTTTTCTAAAAGATGAATAGAGTAATTTCATGATTAGTTTCCAGAGGACTGCTTGCTAAATATTTTTACCTTCATATGTTACTGCATTTGAGGGATTTAGTTACCTTCATATGTTACCTTCATATTTTTACCTTCATATGTTTGATTTAGAATATGGTTCTTCTATATTCATAATGCAAATAGACATCACCAATTAGTACAATTGTATTTGCAGATATTTAATGCAAGACAGCTTGCGTTGAAGCTCATATCAAATGTAACATATGGTTACACTGCTGCTGGATTCAGCGGCCGCATGCCTTGTGCAGAACTTGCGGACAGTATTGTTCAATGTGGTCGTAGTACACTGGAAAAGGCTATATCTTTTGTAAATCTACATGAAAAGTGGAATGCTAAAGTTATTTATGGAGATACTGATAGGTATAACTGTTCAATATTTCTAATTAGAATAAACTATACTAACCTCTTAATTTTGCCCAAATTACACTCACCTCAAATTTCAGAAAATACACTGACCTTGCTAGTTTTCAATTCTTCACCTGTAAGGAAGGCTGTATAGGGGTTATATGGATCTGGAAAAAAGTTTGACCAGGGGTTATTTAGATGATAAAAATTCTACATGGGGAAGGTGAGTGTAGTTTAAGGCAAACTCCAGGGAAAGTCAATGTAATTATAAGCTTCTGCTTATATGGCTTGTGTGCTGTAGATACAAACGTTTCCAATATCTATATGCTTGACAGATTTTAGACTGCCAATATTGGAATTGTTGGGTTTAAAAATCAACAATTCATTTTAATTGAATTCATTTGAAGAATTTGAGAGATTGGGTTGGAAGAAGAGAATTAAGGTTTTTGGGTTTAAAAACCTTCTGATGTGAATGTTTAATATAACTGCTTAATGTATTAAGCCATAAGACCATTTAGACTTGGAAAATTAATTAAACTATGAAACACAATATAAGTTATGATAAATACTTTTTGACAATAACCCTTCTATAACATTTGTAATTCACATCATATCCTGTTAGTGTTCGAATTCTAACACATGGCTGCTTGGCCTCTCTATGTTTGTGGGTTCTAGGCTAGACTTCCAAATAGACTTGTTGCTCTTATGGACTGGTATTTACTTTTCTCCTTTCTGTTGTTTTCTTTGTACGCTTTCAGCCTTTTCTTCCCTCCTCTTATTGAATTAAAGAACCTAAACTACTTTTCTTAAAACTATCTAAAATAACCAATAAAATTCCTACAGACACCCCCCCATGACATAAAAAAATTATAAATGTAATGTTTTTTATTCCCCTCTTGCCCTATATCATTATATTGTTCTCAGATGTAAAAAGAGACTATTGATTATTTTTATAGAAAAAAATTATTGCAAATCAAACTTTTTCATTGGTAATTTCTTGAAAATATAATGTGCCTGTTACTCTTGTATTAATTATACTTTAAGAATAGTGTGTATGTACAACTAGTTGGGATTCTGTACCAATTGAATGATGGCCATTTGCTGTCTAATTTTTAGGGTAGTATCATCTCCTTCATTGTTGTTACTACTTGTTACTTTATCAAGAAAGTATCAGTAAAGTATTAGGGCTGAAAAGTAAAACTGATTAGTAAAGTTGCTCTCTTTTCTGCAGTATGTTTGTCCTCCTTGAAGGACGCACTATCAAAGAATCCTTCCAAATTGGGAGTGAGATTGCTTCTGCAATCACTGCTATGAATCCTAGTCCTGTCACCCTGAAGATGGAGAAAGTTTATCACCCTTGTTTCCTCCTAACTAAGAAGCGATATGTTGGCTACAGTTATGAAAGTCCCGATCAAATTGAACCTGTTTTTGATGCTAAAGGTATTGAGACAGTTCGCAGGGACACGTGTGGTGCAGTTGCAAAAACAATGGAGCAGTCTTTGAGACTCTTTTTTGAGCATCAGAATTTATTGGAGGTATAAATGCTTGCAGATTTCATCATCCCTGTTTACATCTTCCCTTCACTCTGATTCATGCTTTCTTAGTTTCCCTTTTTGTTCAAGGGATTTCTTTACAAGGAAGAAAAGATAACCTAATGCCCTGCTCTGAACCTTTTTATTTGCTGCCTGCAGGTGAAGACTTACTTGCAACGTCAGTGGAAGAGGATCCTTTCTGGAAGATTCTCCCTGAAAGATTTTATCTTTGCAAAAGAGGTTCGCTTGGGTACCTACAGTGCAAGGATCTCATCACTTCCTCCTGCTGCAATTGTGGCCACAAAGGCAATGAGGGTTGATCCTAGGGCAGAACCACGATATGCTGAGAGAATACCTTATGTTGTAATCCATGGAGAGCCAGGAGCCCGCCTGTCTGATATGGTTGTAGATCCATTGGAAGTCTTGGCATTTGATTCCCCATTTAGAATAAATGATTTATACTACATTAACAAGCAAATAATACCTGCCTTACAGCGCGTATTTGGGCTTGTTGGTGCTGACCTGAACCAGTGGTTTTCAGAGGTGCCCCGCCCTGTAAGAGAAGCTTCTGCAAAACATATATTCTCTTCAAATTTTCATAGAACCAGAATTGATTATTACTATCTCTCGAAACACTGCATACTGTGTGGCGAGTTGGTCAAGGCATCGGCACATTTGTGTAATCAGTGTTCTGAAAATGGAGCAGCTGCTGCTACAGCAGTGATTAGTAAAACTTCAAGGTTGGAGCAAGAGATGCAACATCTTGTTTCTGTAAGTATATTTGCATGCTTTTCAATTTTCATCATGTTAAGAATTCTTTAGATTTCATAGCCGCGTAGGTTTCATCTTTCTTCTTTGGGGACACTATAGGTTATAATTGTGTATGGAGGAAATCTGCTTGAAAATGATAAGCTGTTGTGACCCTGTAGTTAGTCTTTAGTGTGTTTGTTTCAGTTTATTTTGACAGACAAGTGACTTTTTTTCTTTCTAAATCTGAAACAAAGTAACACACCCTTAGTTTGCATTAGGTTATCTGTTTTGCAACTTCTGCTATCCCGGTCGGGTTTGATGAGAGTTTTCAGTTACATCAATGATGCCTTTCTTGCTCCTTTCCTTAAATCCCTTAAATTTGGTGCTTGTGAATATATATATATACGGTTCTGGCGATAGCTGTGAATTTTATTCCCTTGTAGATATGTCACCACTGTGGAGGCGGGGATAGGCTTGTCGAAAGTGGTGTCAAGTGCACGTCCATTGCATGCTCGGTGTTTTACGAGAGGCGGAAAGTTCAGAAAGAACTATTAGCTGCTACCCATGTTGCTGCACAGAAAGGTTTCTATCCGAGATGCATGGTAGAATGGTTCTAAAACTAACTCGCATTTGGTTTGATGTCAGGTAGGGGCTTGCTGTTCGCAGCACTGCCTTGTATGTACTATGTATTATCAGCTCCAAATATATGTCCATTGTGTAACCCAAAAGAAAGAAATATGTAACAAATATGTATATTTTTATGCTGTGATTATTCATGTTAAGCTCATAGCAAAATAAATGATAATAAATAAATAAAAAAAGAGATTATTCAAGTGTACACTGTACAGCCATAGTTAATCCATGCGATTATCTGCTCTTTTTTGTTGGTGTGCATGGGATTATGTGTTCGCCTTTGCTTTCTGAGCGCATACTGGTATATGACAATTTATTTGACAATTTTCTGTCGTCAAATTATGTATTGGCCCGCGTATGTCGTACATTTTTGTGCTCTGCACACACACTATTCTGCCGTTTTCTCGAACTTTTCCGAAAAGATTATGCTATTTGAATAATATTATTGAGCAAGATAATACGTAAAGTTATTGGGATATGAGTTTTTATTAAAAAGAAGGATGAAATTGAATAAACTTAGACGCAGATATGATTGTAAATATAAATTTTATTTTATTTTTAATGTATTATTAAAAAAAAATTTCACATTTTAATTATATATTATTTTTTTTATTATAACTATTTTAAAATGTCATATAATAGAATAATAATATGAAACATTTCTTACATTAATAATGGGGTTTAATTTTGATAATTGTTTACATTGTCACTCAATCAAATCTTTTTTTATATGGTTTTTCAAGTAGAAAGGTGAAAAAGTAATCATATTTACTAATATGTCATTATATGATTGGATGAATGTATAAAAAAGTTTACGCTGTTAGTGTATTCCAATTAAATCTTTAATAATGTATTGAAATTTTTGGCTTTTTTTACCAAAAAATAATTAAAAAAATAGATATTTATGAATTTTCACCCATTGTGAAATTATTTATTAATATACACTAATTTTTAAATTAATATAAAACAATTCATAGATAGGCGAAGTAGAACACATAAATCGTTTGATTGTCAAATGATTTATAAGATGACAAGTTTCATAGCACAACGATTTAGTGCAAGATGTGGAAGCATGTGTCAGTACTAAATCAGTTAGGAGTTGGCTGAATTATGTGTTGTAAAATGTTGATCAGCTAAACATTTTATGTCACACGGCCAATAAAAAAGATTTGTTTATTCCTAAAATTATTTCAACCAACTAGTTTTATGCATATTATAAACTAAATTAAATTTATAGAGTATGACAAAAATTATTATATTCCTAAAATTATTTCAAGAACTGGTTTCATGTGTATTACAAACTAAGTTAAATTTATAGAGTACAAAAATATTATTTTATTCCTAAAATTATTTCAAGTAATTAGTTTCATGCATAATAAAAACTACCCATCCATTTAAACGCGAAAATAATTATCCGTGTGTTGGGATTTGCTGTGGAGAGAGGCTTGGAATCGATTCCTTTATATTTCAAGGATGTTTGGTTTTCCATGGAAAGAAACTTTAACAATTGATTTTGGAAGCTAAAATCAATTCTACTATAAGTGAAAATTAATCATTTCTAGGTTTTTACTCTTTTAAATTTTATCAGAATTACGAATAACAACCAAATATAAATCACTTTATCTCAAAATCACTGTCAATAAAATCAGTTTTAACATAATCAATTCTAGAAAAGCAAAACCAAACACGCTAATATCATTCACGTAAAATTTCTGACAGTAAAATTTTGATTGTTCAATATTTTTCTTTAATTTATCGTCAGTGTTCTGTGAACAATAATGCTTAGTGAGGATAGCTGGTAAAAGAAAGTGAGATAAAAAGAAAAGGGGGGAAAAAGAGAGGAGGGGGGGGGGGGGGAAGGCATTTGGAAACAAAAGTACAAAGATTTACAGCACAAATATTTTTCATTTTTTATTTTATTTTGAGGGACAGAACACAATCTTTGGTATTTTGTTTTGCCTACAATCTTTTTAATTATTCACGGGAATTGGAGAAATACTTGGCTACTTCAAAAGCAATCACAAATGTGCTGAGCGATCAAGCCAGATCACAAAGCTGGGCTGAGCCTGCAAAAGAAACCAGAAGGTTTTATTCATGGAGCAACGAGAGAGAGTAAAAGACACCCATTAAATTACTAAAAAGTAAATCCGTTTTCAATATGTGGTATGTATACATGTGCAACAACATCAAGTTATTATTTTTGTTAGATAATACGGCAACAAACAAAGATATTATTAGTCAATCCTTGATAAATCTTATTCCTTACATTGGCACTGCAGAAAGTTAAAGAAATTATTTTATTCCTAAAATTATTTCAAGTAATTAGTTTCATGCATATTATAAACTAAATTAAATTTATAGGCTACAAAAAAAAAATACTTTATTCCTAAAATTATTTCAAGTAATTACTTTCTACAACTACAAAGATTAAAGATGTTCTTAGAAATCGAGGGTATTCAATATTCTGTTGTTCATTACATGCATGACTTTTATTCATTTTTATTTTTATCATGCATGAAACCAATTGATTGAAATAATTTTAGAAATAAAGTAATTGTTTTTGTAGTCTATAAATTTAATTTAGTTTGTAATATGCATGAAACTAGTTTTTTGAAATAATTTTAGAAATAGAATTATTTTTTTTGTAGTCTGTAAATTTAATTTCGTTTATAATATGCATGAAACTAGTTGCTTGAAATATTTTTTGGAATAAACTAATTTTTTGTAGTCTATAAATTTAATTTAATTTATAGTAGGCATGAAACTAGTTGCTTGAAATAATTTTAGGAATAAACTAATTTTTTTGTTAGCCGTGTGACATAAAATATTTAGCTAATCAACGTTTTACAACACATAATTTGGTTAGCTCATAGGCAATTTAGTACTTACACATATTTCCACATATTGCACTAAATCGTTGTGGTGTAAAATTTGTCATCCTATAAATCGTTTAACAATCAAACGATTTATGTGACACAAAACTTCTCACACTATAAATCATTTGAATGTCAAATGATTTATGTGTTGTAATTCGTTCGTCTATAAGTTGTTTTACATTAATTCAAAATTTAGTGTATATTGATAAATAATTTCATGGAAATCCATAAATAAGCCTTTTCTTTTTGGTAAATAAGCCAAACTTTCAATTAAATTTTATCGAAAACATTTTTTAAAAAAAAAATCTGAAACATATTAACTGAGCGTTTGGAAACCCCTGCAATTCAATTTTATCAAGAAATTGAATTGTCGTAGTTTGGAAGCAACTTAAGTAAATGAATTGAAATCCCACGGAAATTGAAATCCAACAAAACTAGGGAATTGAAATCAGACTCAAATAGGTGCAATTTGGTATCTGAATTGAATTTTAACAAATGAAAATACTAAAATAACCTTAGTTGAATATAGTGTTTTATTTCTAACCTATTAATAAAGGATAAAATAGTAAAAATAATTAAATTAATTTAATTTTAGATTTATTCCAAATTAACTAATTGAATTTAATTATTTAATTTACTAACTCATTTCAAAATTTTAAATATAAGAATTCAATCCATTTATAATGAAATTTAATTTGTAATGAAATATTCGATACTATCGTATTAAAAAGTTTCCAAACTCTTAGTAAAGGTTGGCTTTTAACGCATGTAGGGTTTAAGCTTGCGCGCAGTATTGCAGTGGAGTCATGGAGGTTTGAAGTTTTCAGCGAAGAAGTAAGCTCGAGGTAGGGGACACTTCCAAGTTGCACTCCACTGTAATGGGTTATGGTGCTTTCTCTCTTCTCCTCACGAGACGCCTCTCTCGCTCTTGTTCCTTAAACCCTTTCTCAGCCTCTCATTCTCAGATTCTGACTCTGAGCACCAAGCCCTTCTCAACTTCACAAGACCGTAACCCCAAACCCTCCACCCTCTCCGCCCGTCTCAGCTTCGTCTTCGACCAAATCGACGCCATCGAAAAGGAGCGCTCCCATAAGCACGAAACCCTCCAACGAATCCGAGCCTGGCGCCAATCCAAGAACATCCCCCAGCAACAATCCCCTCAAATAAACGACACCACTCATTCCCCGCCGCCACCACCACCACAGTCCGAGAATCCTAATTCGGAAGATGCAGCTGTGGCGGCGGCGGCGGCGAAGGCGGAGGTGAAGAAGGAGGTGCAGCTGGTGCACCCTTGGCCAGAGTGGATCCAGCTGATGGAGAGATTGGTGCACCAAAACTACTTCGATCACGTTAGGAGGGACGAGGATAAATTGGTCAACGATTTAGGGTTCGATTCCCCCGAGTTTGCTGATGATTCCGGCTTCGATTTTACCAAGGATTTCAAGAGCGTTCATGCTGCCTGTCTCAATTTTGGGAAGGACCGCTTCGACTTATTGAGGTGACAGTTTTCTTGAATGTTTGGTGTTGTTTAGCACAACTGATTATATTGTAGCTGCTACTGCTCTGCCTTTTTTTTTAAAAAAAAAATTATTTATTTAATGCTACTGTTGGGATGTTGTTTGTTTGGTGGTAATTTTCCAACTGGTGGTAGTCTGCATGACAATTGATGAAACGGGAGATTGATTTCAGGTCCTTGTCGAGGCAGGATATTCAGATCTTGGTTGGTTTTGGATGCCCCAATGTGGACAAGAAGGTGGTTTTCTCTGCAAAACTTTTAAGGAAGCATGCCCACCTTGATGAAGGAGATGTGAGTATAATAATAAATTTAGTTTGTTGTATAATGCAACGGCCAATTTCCTAATTGCTTATTTGTTGTCACGTCCGTTGTGGATTCTGAAAATTGTTATCTGAGCTCCGTTACCATCTGCATGGACATGATTGCAAGTGTAAAGGAATTCTGTTTGAGACGATAGAGGCTATTCAATTTACTCTACTTAATGTGATGACAAGATACTGAAATCAGTATCTCCATGTCTACATTTATGGTTTTTGGGTGACAAAATAAACTAGGATCACTTTGACTCTGCTAGCGGCCTTTTTTGGCTCTCTCACACCCTCTCTCGCACACACGCACACACCTGTTACTTTCTCTGTCATATCCTACCCCTTTTGTCACTCCTTTGTATCTTGTATATTTATGATGATAAATTCATTCATATCAGGTCTGTAGTTCCTGCAGCTTGAGAAACAATTGTGAAAGGGCATATCTGCTAACGAACAAAGAGGATGAGGCACGGACTATTGATGTCATGCGGATCCTACTCACTTTCGGTTTTGATCCTGTCAATGGATCAGTTACCAACAAGTCACTTCTGAAACAGAAGTCTGTCAAAACTGTGGTTCGTAAATTGCTTCATGAGGTTGTCAAGTTAAGTTCAGTTCCTATTGATCCTAATCTCCCACCTCCAGTGATTAAAAAGCCTCCCCCAAAAGTGAAACAACCTCCTCCTCCTCCTAAGAAACGTGTCGGACGAGATGATGTAGAGATGAAAAAGGGGGATTGGCTATGTCCAAAGTAAGTTCTTTGAATCTCCATAATTTTTTTTGCAATAATGAACACGTAGTTTACCACCTCAGTGCATGAAGTTTCAATTGAATTTTTCTTGTGAAAAACTCCTTAACGCTGTCTTATGCTTGATTTGATCCCTTTGAACTTTGTGAACTTGATTTTTGGGCATACTGCTGATATGCATTATTATAGTGTCAGCCAACTAAATTATAAAAGGCTGATCAGTTGTAGAGTTTATTAGTTCTCTTTAGTTTTTCCTTTTCGTAATTGAAGATATAGAATCAACGAAATTAAACTAGGTATCAACTGGTTATGAAGAATTTGGTATGGAATAACATAGTTTTATTTTTTCCTGTTGTTGACTGAAGTTGCTGAACATTTCTCAGGTGTGATTTCATGAATTTTGCAAAGAATACTGTATGCTTACAGTGTGATGCCAAGCGTCCAAAGAGACAGTTGCTTCCAGGAGAATGGGAATGTCCTGAGTAAGTTTAAGTCCATTATTTTGGAAATTACATTTCAGTGTTCCTCCTTCTCCCTCTCTTATGTGCACATGCACAGAAGGCAACTATACTAATCATATCTGAAGTTTAGGGCATCAGAGTGAAGCATGCTGTTTTTACATAAATAAATATTAATAGCCTGTATTATTGTGCTCACAAAAAGATTGTGAGGCTTATTTGTCCTGCGAAGCTTATTTTTCTGAAATATTGAGCTTAACTTTCTCTGGTAGGTGCAACTTCTTGAATTACCGAAGGAACATGGTGTGCTTTCATTGCGAGTGTAAACGTCCACCTGATGAATTTATGGAGAATAAAATGCAAGTTACAAAACTCAGTTCCAAGCCAAGGTTAGATAAGAAGGTCATCCGGCAAGAGGTCTCCAATGCCTGGAATTTTGACTTTGATGACAATGAATCGGATGGTGCAGATGTTGCTGCTTTTGAGTATGCAGATGCTCAGGCTATAGATGAAGATTTCCCTTTAGATAACCAGGCTCAGCATGGAAATTATAGAGGGTGGGAAGGTGATCTTGAGAAAAACAAGAGAGTGCAAGGTGATGGAGAATACTCTAACCCTGGTCTTTATAAACCTGGCATTGGGTTTAATGACTTTGAGGATGAGGATGAGGATGATATAGATAGTTACGAGTTGGAAACTGCAGCTCAAGATAGTAGTGCAAGAGTGGAAGCATCTAAAAATCATTTTTCTGAATTCGAAGGCTCATCAGAGTTAGATGATATCGAAGACGAAGATGATAAAATGCATGCACGTAAAAGAACAGCTTCTAGAAGAAGTGTAAGATCCCCTTCAATTGGCAAGAATACCTCATTCTATGGGTCTGAGGATGATGAACTTGATTTTGATAAAGAACAGCGGTCTATTCATTCCAATTTCAAATCTAGCCATGCTTCTACTGCTGGACAGAAAAGAAAAGGCAGAGTTCCAACCAAGAAATTAAGCTTTGGTTCTGATTCTGATGAAGAAGTTGGTGCTGGCTTATACTCTGATGAGGATGATGACTTAAATGAAGCATATTCGTCCAGAAAAAATAAAGGGAATAGGCATGATCCATTCAGACCAAATAAAGGGGATAGACATGACTCTGGGAGAAGGAACTTTTCTGAAAACAGGAAGTCTGGATCATTTGGTGGCCGCAATGCAAATAAGTTCCGTGATGATTTCAATGGATCATCCCAACAGTCTTATGGGAATGGTAGACGGTCTCAGGGAAATGACCGTAATCGGAAAAGATTTGATGATTTTGATAGATCTACTTCTTATGGAAATGGTAGAGGGCAGTCTTATTGTAATGGGAGAGGATCTCGAGGAAATGACCGTAATCGGCAGAGGTATGAAGGCAGGGAGCGTGGCGCAGGACAGTTTAATAAATACAGAATGGACGAGAAGGATTTTGGTGAATTCCGAAATAGTAGGCGTGTGATAGAAAGATAGCACCATAGCTTTCATGAACACATTTTTCTAACTCAGTTCATTATTGCACATAACTGCTGCTGATCGCGGAAGTCAACTGTGGGAAAAACCTGAAGGTCAGTACAGTATTCATGAGGTCATTCCATGCTAAAATCTCACGGAAACAATCGGGTTGAAGGCTTAACCTCGGATAGTAGTGTCTGCTCTACTAGTAATTTCTCAAAAACAAGCACTACTGTGAAATAAACGATGCCCATTTTGTAACCCTAATATAATTAATAGTGCGGGATTATGAATACAAAGGAAACTATCATTTTGGCCTTTAAGAGGTCAATGCACTGACAAATTGGTTTCTAAATATGTTTTATTAGTTTATGGCATCCTAAGTATCATTTCCATTATTGCTAAAGGGCTTTGTCAGTGTAAATGAAATTTATTTTCGGTATCAATTCCAGTACGTTGATGTTTTAGGGGTTAATTTATTATTGTATTGATTTTTTTAGGGACTAATTTGTTGGCAATTTAGAATGCTAATCTTTGAGGTACCATGAACTAATAAAACATCTTTTTATGTGTTAGTTATGGGTCATAGTGGTGGTTCTTCTTTCCTTAAATGTGAACTCAAGTCGTGCTAAACATCTTTGGGAGCTTTGAACATATTCATCATATGCAATGAAACCACGTAACATCACTTATCTTCACTTATTTGAAAATTTATTTTTTTCAAAATACATTTTATTAAAGTTCATTCAAAGATATTTTATAGTTGCTTTTTGTTTTCATGTTGAAAACAAAAAACATTGAAGCAAAAACCCTAAATTTTCTTACTGTCTTATAGTATCTTTAAGTATTGGCCTACAACTTGACAATGGAATGAAATCCTCTAAAGTAAACTTCTAAGTTAGTCCTCTAAAAATTAGTATTATCATAAGTTATTTTCATTAAATTAATGAGTCAAAAGTCCAAAATGTTATTATATTTATCTATATTCTTAATAAAAAAGGATTTTTCTCCATGACTAATATAGTTGTCCAACTTTCATTATATTCAAACACTCATGAAGTAAAGAATTTGAAATAACTAATGAAAGGTCGAGGAAAGTTGAAAGAAGTTTAATAAAATTAAGAAATAAAAAATATTTTCATTAAAGAAAAATATAGTTTTTCACTTCAGTTTAGTTGTAGTTTTTTTAAAAGATAAATAGAAATAAATATTCAAATTTATAATAGAAAAAAAAATAAAAATATGGATTGCTAGGCTATGGTTGTCTTTAGAAAATATTAGAGTGGTGACACATAAATACTTAATAATGGCTTTATTTTTGTGAAATATTAATTTTATAACAAAACATGTTAAAGAGCAAATGTGATAAAACATAAATGTTTAAAGTAATATCTAAAATATTAATTTAAGAATTTATTATTTCTATATTTGGTACAATACTAATGCTTTACTGCCAAACCAATTAAAAAGTTTTAAAATTTTAATTTTAGCCTTAAATTTCTATCAGATGATGGTGTAAAACAATTGGGCATTGTCAATTAATGAAATTTCACTATAATAATAGATAATGATGGGTGATTGTAAAATAGTTATTTTATATAATTTGTCACTTTAATAAAATTTTATTATTTGACAGTACATGAATTTAAATTCTTGATTTTAATATATTTTTAATATAGGAAATTTTATGTTATCAATTGAGTCATTCAAATATATATTGTGATATTAAATATAATAATTGACTCTCTCACTTGTTATCTTAAAAGTCACATAAATGAAATGTTTTAATTGAATATTCACATTGCGAGTGAATCAAAAATCAAACTCAAATAATAAAAAAGAGAAAGAGCCGGGTTAAAACAAAAGTTTAAAAATAAAAAAGCAAAATAAAGAAACCCTGTGCAAGTGTGATGTTTCAAAATTCTCGGGGGTTAAATTGACAATAAGCAAGAACAATGGGGGGAAGCGCAAACCTTTTTCTCAGATGGAGTTCCAAAATTTCAAATATAATCGTATACAACGACATGCGTAGATCGCCAATGAGTCGCACAATCTGGACCGTCAACACGATACACAGATGAACGTGTACGGCAAAGGATAACCTAATACAACGCAAAGGCCCATGGTTCCCCCATAGACCACCGTCTTCCACCTGCAAATACTGTTCAAAAACGAAACTCAAAAAAATAAAATATCAGCACATTTCCCTGTAACCTCAACCCAACCCAACCCAACCCAAGAAACCCCACACACCCTTTCTTTATATTGTTTCAAGTTTCGCGGCAACGACGCATTTTTCCCATTTCCATTCCCATTCTCTCTCTAAACACTTCCTTCTCTCTCCTCTTCGCTTATGCTTCAGCGGCAACCGAATAAACCCTACAAAACGGTGAGACTCGCAGAGTCGATTTCCATTTCCGATCTGTAATTTAGGGTTTGAATTCGTTGGAAACAGATAATTTCAACTGATCTTTGCTCGATTTCGAGAGATTTGTGTGCTTGATGGTTTTTGCTGATAATGTTGCTGTCTTTTTTTCTTCTTTGGATGAGCTTCGAATTTGTTTCTGCTTTTTTTGATGAAGCTGTTGACGTTAGTTGACTCTTTCTGTGATTCTTGATTCTTCTTGCGCATTTGTGTCTGCGTTTTCTTTTTTCGAATATGCGTTTTGTTTTCCTTTTTTTTTTTTGAAATTGAACTTGCGTTTTTTTTCCCCTTGAAGCTGCGTTGTTGTTTTTTTTTTCTCTTGTGGTGGCTCGGATTCGAAGATGAAAAGCTTGATTACTGATTGGTTATGTTTGTGTAGGAATTTTGTAACGATTGAAATTCGGCGCTTCTCTTGAAGTGGTTGAGGTGCATCTCAAAGTCTGATACTGGTTTTACAGATTTAGCTGATGCTTACTCTCTTCTTCTTCTTCTGTAATTTTGAACCTTTTTCTTTTTCTTTTTTTATTTTGCGGGTGCAGGGTTTGTGTATTTCAGATTCGGTCTGATCTGAACTGATGTTGGAGCTTGAGGTCAGTTAGAAGCTATCTTGTCAGCGCAGAGGTATAGTTCTTGATTGCACAAGAGCTTTTCCCACTTGGGAAAAATCTTATCGTGTATGACCGTAATTTATTTTTGTTGTGCTATTCTTCTTTGTGGAATAAAAGTGTAACATCAATAGCAAATAGTGATGTTTTGAAAATGCCTGTTCTGTTCTGACGTCAATAAACATGTTTCCTCTAATTGTTGGCAGTCAGTTCAGTCGTTTGGTTAGTGGTTACAGGCTTTTAAAGTTTTCATTTAATAAAGTTATATAATTTGTATTTCTCATTAGAAGGTGTAAGAAGGCTGAGGATTTTGCATGATTTTAGCATCAACGTTGATTATGTAGTTCTGAAAGAAAAATTCTGTTTTATGTTACTATTTTGCATTATTGATCAGTTCACTGGATGAGTTTTAACATAGATTTTGTTACTGACTTTATTATTATGATTATTATTATTTGGGTGCAGATATATAAAGGATTATGGCACCAACAAGGAAACCTAGAAGTATGAATAAGCGATTATCAAGTTTAAATGAGGTCTCTCCGGAGAAAGATGGGGTTAACTCAAGTAAAAATAAGCAACGGGTATGTTTATTTTGATAGCATTTATATTTAGGGACTGGAAGCACTTGGGCGGGTGCATATAAAAATAAGCATATGTTTATGACTTCTATGTGTAGCTTTCACTAATTCCATTACTCTGCTTGCTCTGGACATTGTTTATTCTCTTGTTTAAAGCATGACATTTTACATGCAGAAGAAGAAGTTGTCAGATAAATTGGGATCTCAATGGAACAAAGAGGAACTAGAGCGGTTTTATGAGGCATACAGGAAGTATGGGAAAGACTGGAAGAAGGTGTGCTTATGTTTTTCTGTTATTTTCTCCTATCGTCTTGCTTGTTCATTGGAAAATTATCATCAACAATTTACTTTAGCCATTAGAGTTATTGTTAATTTTCTCCATTCTGATTGATTTGATTTATTTGGATTTCCAGGTAGCTGCAGCTGTACATAACAGATCTGTTGACATGGTGGAGGCCCTTTACAATATGAACCGGGTACAGTAGTGTACTAGAATAATATAGTTTGTAGCTATATTTCATGAGCCTTTTTCATTTTGTACTCTCCATCTTTAGTTTCAGAAATATGGTGTTTTTTTTGTGTCACTGAAACTAGTTGTAGTTTTCAGGCTTACCTATCTCTGCCAGAGGGGACAGCTTCTGTTGTTGGTCTCATTGCAATGATGACAGATCACTATAATGTGCTGGTATGGTAAAGTTAAATTTTGAGATTAAGTTCATTGCTTATTCATGCTTCTGGACTCTGGCTGTCCACTATATGTGTCTTCTGTATCAAAGCCAACTTCTGTTTATCTGAAAGCGGTTGTTCTTATGAAAAGCTCCTGAAAGAGCAAAACATTTCTGCTTTCAGAAAGAAGGCTGAAAGTTGTTTGCTTAAAATCTGTTTTAGTTTATGGCAATTGCCTCCAAATATTTCCATGTCTTTTTCCTAAGCCCTTATTATGACAATACAAGTGATGCATTACATTTTTGCATTTGGATTTTACCTCTCTCAATGCTTGTTGAGGGTCAAGTCCTACTGATATTTGGAAAGGTTGATTTCTTCTGAGCATGGTTTGGATTTGCTATTTTTTGCTCATGGTTTGTTTCATTAGCTTCAATGATGTATTTTTATGAGTTGTGATTTTCTGGACTTGAAATTGACAGGAAGAGAGTGATAGTGAAAGGGAGAGCATCGATTCACCTGGATCTCGAAAAACTGTTAAAAGAAAGCGTGGTAAAACTGAGCTTGGTGTCTCCAAAGACTCTGTCCAGTCTCAGTCAATTGCTTCCAATGATGGTTATCTCTCTCTATTGAAGAGAAGACGCTTTGATGGTGAATTACCCTTAATAGTAGCACTAGCACTGATAAAACTAGACTGATATTGAGCTCCCCCATCCCTTCCATTTCATGTTCATTAGTTATTTGGAATTGAACATGTAGTTAGTGCACTTTGCTTCAACTTCATTGAAGTTAATACTTGCTGATGTACTTTTCACTCTGTATAACAGATTATACATATTTGATTTCAATGTTATGGTTGCTCAATTAATTAGGTAGCCAGCCTCGTGCAGTTGGGAAAAGGACACCTCGCGTGCCAGTTTACTTTAAGAAAGATGACAGGGAAGATTACGTGTCGCCTAATAAAAAAACCCTAAAGTCAGCCTTTGATGGTAATGATGATGAAGTTGCACATGTTGCAGCTCTAGCATTAACTGAGGCTGCAAAAAGAGGTGGCTCTCCCCAAGTATCTCAAACACCATACAAAAAATCAGAGCAGAAGTTCTCACTCATACAGAGCTGGGAAAGAATGGTATTTAACTGCCTTTCTGCATATTCTGCCATTAGCCTGTTCTGTAAGCAATATTATTGTTTCAAAAATGAATTTGGATTTTGAATGTGAATTAGTATCACCATTCAAATATAAGCTTATGTGCTTTGTGGTTGAATTTCTCGTGTTCATACTTTATTTTTGAAATATGAATTAACTATTTTCTAATATGTCAACAAGCACCGACAGCCGAAGAGAGTTCCTTTGAAGTTTTATGATGCTTCCGTCGCTGAAGAGCGCTTTGAAGGTAGTCGAGAAAGCAGGGGGGCTGAAAATGGAGAACGTGCTAGAGATACTAGTTCCTTGATCGATATGGAAGGAAGTGGCACAGTTGAAGTCCATCAGAAAGGGAAAAAAGCATACAGAAAGAAAGAGAGAGTTGAGAATGTTGGAAACCATTTACTTGATGATGGTGGAGAAGCATGTAGTGGCACTGAAGGAGGACTTGATTTTAGTTTGAAGGAAAAGGTTGATATCGAGGTTACGAATGCAAAGCCTCAGAGGAAAAGGAGCAAGAAACTTTTCTTTGGAGGTAATTATGTCCCTAAACTTATGTGTGAATTGTTTGTGCAGACCATACATCTTTAAGTTCCTTTTTCCACCTCGGTCTTGGAGCTAGCTCAACTTTTTTCTCCCTTTTATAGTGACAATACTTACTTATTTCATCCAGCAGATGAAAGCTCTTCCTTGAATCCTTTGCAAACTTTGGCTGATCTGTCATTAATGATTCCAGACTCTACAATGGAATCTGGTAAGGATGGACTTGCTGATATATTTTATAGTGTGAGACATGTAAAAACACAAGCATGCAAAAGAAACAGACCAGGGGAGAGAGTGTAGCCAATTAGAAAATTCTGTTTTTAGCATTTTTGCATTCAATGCAATTTTCTCATTCACCTTGTTTAGATTGATTTTCCTCTTTTTGGTCCATCTAATGACCCTATCTACTTGAGATTGAGGGCATGTGTGAAAGTGCAATACAAGAAAAGAGGCATGGATTTTCCAAGTTCTTCACATTGGCAGACATGATTTATTGCACTTTAGACCTCTTCATATTATCTGCGATGAAGTTTTTTCATACTTTTTTATTCAGCACTAATACCTCAAACTAGAGCCTACTTGTTGCTACTCCTGTTCATGTTTATTGGTTCAGTCAATATTGGCATTTTGCAAATTTTCTTCTTTATGCGAACTCTTTTAATTCGACAAGTCTCCCATCTAGAATCATCTGTCAAGCTGAAGGAAGAAAGAATGACTGCTGATAAAGAAGAAAAGTCTGCTGTACCTGAAGCCACATCAGCAAGCCAAAACAGAGATAAAATTAAACTCCCTGGTCTGAAACAAAAGGTTGTTCATTCAGT
This sequence comes from Dalbergia cultrata, assembly GCA_031216105.1. NCBI lineage: Eukaryota > Viridiplantae > Streptophyta > Magnoliopsida > Fabales > Fabaceae > Dalbergia > Dalbergia cultrata. The sequence goes on along the minus strand of CM062353.1, from coordinate 895,156 downwards.
CCCTGGAGTTGAGGTTTCAACCTCCAAAAAATCTAAACTCGGAAGGGAGACAGTAAATGATAGTGATATTAATGCTCTCGTTGAATCAAAAGAGCAGCTTCCTTCTACCGATAGAGCATGGAAAAGAAAGCGCAAGTCCATGGGTTCAAAGGTAAATGCAATTTGTTCATCAGGGTTTATGGCTTTATGCTAGTTATATGATATCACAAATGTTAATTCTGAGGAAAAGACATGTGATTGTGATGGAGATGTATTATAAGGATTTATTACTCCCCATGTTTTTCTTAATTTTGACTACCAAATCATTGAGTTTCACCAGTTACCAATTACTGGTGCAACTTTATTGGACATGTGCAGAGGTCTCCATGGTTTGTTGCTTAAAAGGATATTTCCACTTAATTGATTTGAAGTTTTAAACAGCAATCTAAGCAGCCAAGCATGTAGGGTTAAAATTTTTCTCTTGTTCTTTTATTTTTTTTTTATTACTGGTCATAGTGTCTTGCAATAATCAGAATATAAATTTTGCATGCCTATATGAAACAATGTAATCTAGTCATTTTTTTATCCATGTTAGTTTCTCAATTACTGTTTTGATACCACCTCTATTTTAAATTAAGTTATATTTGCAATTCATCTAGTGATGGGAAATCTATTTTGGCTCTCAGGTAGCACATGCAAAGCATGATTCTTATGCAAATGATCCTTTGAAAGATGAGGTATGCTAATCTTTATATTTGTAACATCCCAAGCACAGGCATGTATGTATGCACCTCTGTATATGAATGCAAGTTTCATTGTTATGAAGGGAATCCTTTCCCTTTATAATCTCTATGACTTTGTTGAGGTGGTAGGAGTGAAAAATATTAGTAGTTAGTTTTATCAATTACATAGATGTTGTTCTGTGAATTAAGTCTTCTTTCTAATTTTAGGACATTTGAATGTTTAAGTTCTGGTTACGTGTAACTGCTCCTATTTGGCATTATATGTCAAACTGTGTCAGAAATATAGTTGCTTTATGTTCTGTTGTCTGTAAAAGATGCTTGGTATGTAATTATGTATTCATAATATACTTATCAAAAATGTTGTGCATGCCTTGTAGGCTGTAGATGAAGAGAACAAACCAGTAATTAAAGGAAAGCTCACTGGTCAGACATCCACTCCAACAAAACAATTAAAGTCGGTCAAATCATCAGAAAGTTCTTTGTGTAGTGACCAGAAAGATTTGACTGTATCAACTGCAGAAGTTCCAGTTGTGAGTGAAGTTAGTTTATCAACTAAACGAAGAAGTAGACGTAAAATGAGTATACAGAGAGCATTTATGCCTAAAGAGAAGTCTTCTGAGAACAAAATAAAAAGTCAATCTAATAAGTATTTGACCCCCACCCAAGATAGGGCATTATTTCTAAAGGTAAAAGTTTCACTTTATTTAAATTGATTAAGCGTTTTGAAGCTTAGAGGGGCATTACCATTTTTTTTTTCTTTTAAACTGTTACTTGCAGGAAAAGCTTTCTAGCTGCTTGTCATCTTACATGGTTCGCAGGTGGTGTGCATTTGAATGGTTTTATAGCGCAATTGATTATCCGTGGTTTTCCAAACGGGAGTTCATGGAGTACTTAAATCATGTTGGTCTAGGGAATATCCCAAGGCTAACTCGTGTTGAGTGGAGTGTTATAAAAAGGTATGAAATTCAGCTGTGGTTAGCAGAGCTACTGCTGAACCTTGTTAACAGTTAAGTATATGATAGGTAGGAACACATTTGACACTGCATTTACTTGTGTCTGCAGTTCCCTTGGCAAACCTCGCAGGTTTTCTGAACACTTTCTTCGTGAAGAAAGACAAAAGCTTGAACAATATCGGGAATCTGTTAGGAAACATTATACTGAACTGCGGACTGGTATCAGGGATGGACTTCCAACAGATTTAGCTAAACCTTTATATGTTGGACAGCGAGTAATTGCCCTTCACCCCAAAACAAGGGAGATTCATGATGGAAGTGTGCTTACAGTTGACCATGACAAGTGCAGGGTTCAGTTTGACCTTCCTGAATTGGGTGTTGAATTTGTCATGGTAACGTGATCTGTTGTTTGTATGCTTATATTTGAAATATTATGGCCATTCTTTAGGAGGTAGTTTCAATGAGAGAACTTTTCTTCCGCACTATATGTATAGAAGCTTTCTATGCTACATGCTTGTAAATATAAAAATAATAATACTCTCTTTGTTCATAGTGAATAAAATTGGGATAATATTTTTGAAATCAGAAAGTGATTTCAACATTTTCTTGGCCAGTTTAATGATGGAATGTTTGTTGCAGGACATTGATTGCATGCCTTTGAATCCATTGGATAATATGCCAGAAGCTCTGAGGAGGCAGATTGGTGCTGGCAAAGTCTCTTGTAGTAAAGAACCACAAATGAATGGAAATTCAAGTTTTGGGGGCGGTCTGTCATGCCCTTCTAATGGACCTGCAGACAAAGCACCCATCGGTTTAAGTACAATGGCAAAGCAGGGAAAGGTTAGAGTGCTTATCAATAACAAGGATCAATGTACAATTATCAAGTTTCAGAATACTATGTCTTTGGTGATATGGCTGTTTCTTTTTGCCCCCACATCCCCTACCTTTTTGACGTGAGGGTGCTTCCTAGAGTAAAACCATAAAGGCTTAGTATTTATTGTGTTTTATTCCGCCATGCTTTTCATGTAGGCTGGCTGTCCGGGTTTGACATGGTGTATCCCACAGATTAATTTTATTTCATGAAAATATCTTACAGGGGGATAACCACTCTATTGCCCAAACAAAGGCTGCTGCTATTGATCAACTCTGTACACAACATGCAATGTGTGCTCAACCATGTAGGGTTACGGATCAACAAACTAAGGAAGCTGACATACATGCCCTTTCTGAGCTGACACGCACTTTAGATAAAAAGGTTTTAATGCACATAAAGCAATGCCTATTTCCTATGCCATATTTATTTTGTTGCTTTGTTACTACCAAGTGGGATTCATCAGTATGTAATTTTACTTCCTTATTGTTAGTTTGTTGACTTTTTTGGGGGTGCTCTTACAGGAGAAACTGTTAGTGGAACTTAAAAATGCCAACAATGACATATTGGATAACCAAAATGATACTGACAGCTTTAAAGATTCAGAGGCTTTCAAGAAGCATTATGCAACGGTACTTGTACAGCTTAAGGAAGCCAGTGAACAGGCATGTGGCTTCCATGGATTATTACTTGCTATAACATTTCCCTTGAAATTGAGGTAATTTTTGATTGATTATTTCTTTTTCAGGTTTCTAATGCTCTGCTTCATTTGAGGCAAAGAAATACTTACACAGGAAACTCTTTGCCACCATGGATGAAGCCTCAAGCAATTTTCAATGTTCATGATGGCCTTTCCAGTACCTTGGATAGTTCTCCAGCTCAGGAGTTAGGATCAACTGTTATTGAAATTATCAAAGGATCCAAGCTTAAAGCACATGCCATGGTTGATGCTGCATTTCAGGTATGGAGGACCTTGGATCCTATGGCCCTTCTGCTTTTACGGTGGTGAATTATACATAAAATAAATTCTCACAGATTTTGTTCTGTCCTTGATGATACTTATGCTTTTTTACATACCTGCTAATTAATTTTGTTGCTCTTGATCCTGTAATGCTGCATTAATTCCAAGCAATGATTTATTGTTGCTTTAAGCTTCAATTTGAAAATGATGCAACTAGACATAACATCAGATGTAATGAACTAATGGTGGAACAAATTATATATGGGAACACTAAAGCTAAGCTTCTGAAAACTATATTTGGGGTTATGATTCAGGCATTAGCTTCAATGAAGGAAGGTGAAGATGCTTTCATGAGGATTGGGCAGGTATTGGATTCTATTGATTATCAGCAATTGGCCACCAACTCTTCATTACCTGTGATGAGGTCCCAAGAGCAAGTAAATGGAAGTCTTGATCACCACAGTCGGTCAATTTGCTCTTCATCTGAGCCTTTACTCAATGAAGCATCCGGTCCAAAATTGCATCATGATTCTGACAAAGATGATACTCAAATTCCTTCGGAGCTGATCACTTCCTGTGTTGCTACATTAATCATGATACAGGTAATTGAGTCATAAAACACACCAACTCACCAATTCCCTGTGCGTCTGTTAAAAGTGAAAACATGTTCCTAGTCATACTCAAGACCAGAATTTAACAATGGGCACAAAAATGCTTGCACGAGATTTTGAGGGCACATCTTTTTGGATTTTATATCACCAATTTTTTAAGAATACTAGCCAGTTTTTTTAAATTTACTATTCTTCTTGCAGACTTGTACTGAACGACAATATCCTCCAGCTGATGTCGCTCAGATATTAGATTCTGCTGTTACGAGCCTGCATCCATGCTGTCCACGAAACCTTCCCATTTACAGAGAAATTCAAATGTGCATGGGAAGAATTAAGACTCAGATTTTAGCTCTCATACCCACTTGATTCCTTTTTACTTTTCTCGAGTTGTATATAGGATGCTGAAATATTGCTTCAGATCACATAAAAGTTCCTAGCCAACCTTGTAATTTATGGCTTTTATATTAGGTCAACAGGGTCAAGCGCTGGAATTAATGAGATTATGTAATTGACCATCCAACTGTTGTAATTATCTCTTTGTATCTAAAATAAACTTTCCCTTAGCTGGAACAGTTTTGGAATTGGGGTATTTCCATTAGCACTAACAGTGGCGGCACCCATTATCAGTGATCGGATTGGATTTTACTTAACAGTATCATATATTTATTCGTCTCTCTATCTGTGCAATGATGCATTCGTATTTTCATGTAGGATTTTAAATTTTGAAAAAGCTACCTGTATGTGATTTTGAACTTTTGATAGCTTTCGTTTCTGAGACTGGAATATAGAAGTATAGACAGCATTAAATTATACATTAACCGGAATGCACTCACTAGATATCCTTCATCTTCATCGAATTGTCTCTAGCATGCTTTCGGATTTTTTCGGTTTATCCTTCATGCAGGATATCTGAGTCATCAGTCCATTACTGTAACAGCTTATTGATAATCGATTATGTCTCTTTAATGGATAACATCTTGTAAAATTTTTAAAAGCATATTACCTGTAATGATATCAAAATCACTGCATCGTAATGTAAAATTGTAAGTTATGTCCTGTCATGCATTTTCTAAAGAATTTTATGTCAGTATATGCGATCATCCTTTAAACTTTAAAGTGATGATCTCACTTTAGAGTTCTTTTTTATTCTATTGATTCAATAGGAAAATTCTTCACTTTATTTTCTAAAATGAAATCCTCACTATGGATGATTCAAATCTAGGTATGTGCTACATCTTCTATTTCCTTTAAAACGGTCCAACATCTTTCTAATATTAGTACCAAACTTAGCGCCATCAGCTACTAATTACAAGACAATTTATAAATTGCCTTAAGATTTAAAATTTGGATTGAGTGCACATACCACTATATTATAACTTTTAAATAGACATTTTTCTTAAGTGATGTAATAAAAATGTAAACCATATTTTAAGGATATAATCACAAGACAGCTTAGTTTTTCTTTTGCCTTTTGTAATAAACTTGCTTCCTTCCACTTATGTTAATATTGTTGGACAGGAGGTGTATTTTCCTATTGAATCAATTTCATCATCCTCTAAATTATTTCAAAAAGAGAATATGAAATAGTCTTCGAGTTTTCAGTATTTTTTTTCCTTTATTTTTAACTGTAGTACAACACTTTGCATTTAAATAAGAAAAGAAAGAAGATGTAACATCACTCATCACTGCAATGAAAGTGGCAGCTCTATAAACACTTGAGTCATAAATAAGCATTTCAGCAGAAAGATCTAAATGAAAATCCCAAATAAAAGAAGAAAAGAAAAAATTTAAGTTACAACCAGCCAACGGCATGCGATTTTTGCAAGTACTTTTTCTTTTTTCTTTTTTGAAGTTTCTCCTTGATTTCTGTTGGCACTGGACACAAAAGTTGCAGATGTGCCGGCACAATGGAGAAAACGATTTCATTAAGATGTTTAAAGGAGAAAATTGACGCTAAATTTACAGAATTTTCTCTCCCCATTTTCTTCTATCCTAAACAAGCAAAGGAGGGCAACAACCAAAAGATGCCCATCAAACCAACGACTCTATAAAGTAAGCAAAACAGGTCAGGAACCAATTGAACAAATGAGTCCCTTCCACACTGCAATTCGCTTCATATGGTATGAGGAGACCAATATATCCCGATTAGCCTAACAAGAATCTGAACACGTCACTTAAGGAAATAATCCCCTCCACACGCTTGCTGCCAGCCTCCACAATCACAAGTCTCCTAACCCCTGTAAAGATAGTGAAGAAAATCGGTGAAGAAAAGAAAAAGTATACGAGTTTGTTTGGCTTCAGAAAACTTTTTCTACTTTTATTTTGTTTTTAATATTAATTACAAAACCAATACCTTGTTTTTATTTTGTTTCCTGTTTTTAAGATTGTGTAAAAGAAACATTGAAAACAATACTTTTTATTATTTTTACTGTTTCATTTGAAAATATAAGACAAAATGAAATGGCACAGGAAATAAAAATAGAAAACGCTTTCTAAAACCAAATTGCCCCACTTTTTCATTTTTTCCCCCTTCCCTTATTTATATGGGGAATGAGCTTTCTTAGTAAAGAAGATAATACCAGGACTAGCCAAGCGCTCCATCACTTTTTGCAATGAATCAGACCTCAAACACATGTGACATCTCTGGCCATTGCAAAGCCCATAAGGAGAATTTGCATCCTGTCTCAAAAGCAATGCCTACAACCATGAAGTGCAAATATTTAATTTCAGTTTTTGCTAACAAACAAAATCAAAACAAGTGTGCTTTTAATCTCAAAAGCTATGACAAGTGATTACCTGATGAATACTGATTTCATCGAGAGATATCCGAGCATAAGCTTTATCTTTAGCTAATGCAGTAATATCACTGAGAAGAAAATGACAGGCAGACACCATGAATGCTGGAGGAAACCTTGGGTATAAATGTGACATGCAAACACATCGACTTGAAGAAAAGGAGATCCTACCTTCTTGAATATATATCAAGCAATGAATCATTATCATCCACAATTGGTATTGAGCTAACTTCAGCTGCAAGGGGAAAGCATATTCACATAGGATACCAAAAGCCAAATGGTAAGTAATACAAAATTGTTAAGAATTTAGTAACACTGTTAATACCACATACTAAACCACATATTACAAAGTTTCAGTTCCGCTTGAAAGGCAAAAACTATTCAACAAATATTATCCTTCTTGCCAAAAACAAAAATACCAATCATCCATATGCATTGGCCACATGTAACATGCGATGTTCAGACACAGTGCCCAGTCTGTACACTGGACCAATGAAAATTACAATCAATTTGACATTATCAGATTTGAGTCCTGCAATATTTGTCAAACTAACTGACTGTTTCTATTCATTCGATGCACAAATGAATGGTGCATCGTGCATAAATAAGAATCTCCCCCTCAATTTGTTGTTCCCTTAGTTGATACTCTGACTCATTTTATATTCAAATAAGTCTTCCCCTTGGACCCCTTTCGTGGAAAAGTTTTGCAGGGGGGAAAAACTCACAAACTAGCTAGAACAAACACCTGGACAACTTTAGAACAGAAGAATGCTCACCTTGAACAAACATGGACAGAGCAGCACCAAGAGTAGCATTTGGCCTTAGCATTGCAAGTGGTTGTACATTTGGTTCCCCAACTTTAGGCACCCATGTACCCAAAGCTATTGAACCAATTGGTAGTTGAAGAATAGGCAAAGAACCAGATGAATGCTTAAAATGTCTGCATATACCTGAAAATCAAGTACATTTGTTAGTTCCAAATTCCAAACCATTTATCTATAGTCAATAGATTTAGAAGCTTACATTTTAGTATTCCTGACAGGGAAGCAAGATGTAGCAGCTGATGACATGAACCATCCTCCAAAGAAGAATGGATAATAGGAACCGTTGACACTTTGTTTTGCAAAACTTTCAAGGCCACATCCTTTAGACATTCATGAGGCCCAGCCTGCAGATTGATTAAAAAAAGTAAGAAGTCCAATCACAAAAGATTAAAGAGATCATCTCCAGTCCTTGTTGACGGAGAGAGGAGGAATCATAGACAAAATGAAGTACAAAACAAAAATGCAACCTTTAAAAAGCTGACAACCTTAAAAAAAAATATGAAATTCGAAGACTATCCAAGATAAATGAAAATTGTCACAATTGCTCAGGAGCACATACATGAACAAAACGCCAAGGATATGATCCCCCATTACTATCGAGTGTTCTGTGTTGCTGTAATTTTCCCTCTTTCCAGACCGCTATAGTATGAGTTTCAAGTTGTTCTTCGGACAAATTTGATCCGTGATTTCCCAGCTGAAATTACACTTGTTACACAACTAATGAATAACCAGAAATATGCACTATGCATTCCACTGTAAGAGTAGATTACGTAACACGGATATTTAGGATAGCATCAAACAATCATGACAACTTCAACATTAATCTACATGAGCACGGATAAACCATAGATATCTTACAATAGAAGAACTAGAACATATATTGCATAAAGACCAAAGCATCAAAGAGATGTCAGAATGCATATTTTTGCCAGTTGTTAAGTTCTCACAAGTTATTAGTTTCACCCCGTTGTTAAGGTCACTTTTTATCAATTTTACCTGTCGTTAAGTTCTCGCTTTTTATCAATTTTACCTGCTGTTCAGCAGTTTCGAGTCTCAACCCAATAAACTACTATTTGTAGGATGCAGAGCATGACTTTTACCAAAAGCTAGCACATGAGAGTTGCATAAACTTTTTATTCCCCACAAACCTCTTTCAACATTAGAATGAAGTCCATTGCACTAAGCACTCCAACAAACTGGCCCCGGCAAAGGTCCCACAGAGGAGCCATAGATACGCCCTGAAAGCAGATAAAGTTACAACCTATTATACATAATTTTAAGGTGAAAACGGCCATACAGATGAACATGCATTCCATGGGCATGGGTGTGTTGTGTGCTCTCATGCATAGAGACAAATACCTGTTCATAAAGCACATGGAATGCTTGCTTGACTGGCAAATTTATATCCAAGGCAATTACCTGCAATTATAATAAACCAAAAAAGGACAAACAAGCCAACACCAAAAAGTCTCAAATTCTCATTGAATGATGACATTAAAAAAAGATTGAGATGGGAAAAGTATTCAAAGTTCAAACCTTCCCTGAATCTGGAAGCAACTCATAAGCAGTATGCATAGACAAGAATACAGATATACGGTGGCGAGAGACCTCCAGATCAGACTCTGACGTACCTAGATTAGCTTCCTGGTAAATTTCTTGAGTTAAGTAGTTTCTTTAGTATAGCATAAAGTTTGACAATACGAGGATTATGGCATGAAATCTGACATCATTTGAAATAAGATAAGGTATAGAACAAGGAGGAAGGTGTTCTATTTTCAAAGCAAAAAGAAGATTACAAGATTCAAGAATTTCTAGAATCATTTTTTTTTTTTATCTGTATATAAAAGAATCATCATTAAAGGCAAGCAAGAATGATATTTGCCTTTCTGATGATTTTTCTTTTCCTATGCCACTATGTTACAAGGAACAGGGGAAGGAAGTCGCTTTAAAGCAAACAGACCATCCATAAATCTTCTAACTAGCTGATAAATCTTATCTTACAATAAATTCTGACTTCAGTAATTTGTTAAACAGGGATTTACAGTCACACATTATTTTGTGAGCACAACCAGAGTTCCTACAATTTCCAGGCAGAGAAAGGCCTCACTTTTTTTTCAGTTTAGAAGCGGAGACATGCAGGTAGATCCGCAGCACCGCAATTTGTAATAGTTATCTCCAATCTATAAAGTGTTTCTCTGTCTTCTTCCCTTTTTCCCTCTTCCATTAGACTATGAAATAACTAACTTTAAAAGTAGGTTTCAAGATGACAAAAGCATACAAATAGGAACAGAAATACATGCATATGCATGTCTATTCCTGGAAGGAAACAAAGTCACACTCTGAAGATGGTCATAATCAGACTGAGGTAAAAGACCTGTAACATAGTATAAGTGAAGTAGAGGCGAGACCACTCCTACAACCCAGGATGTTAGGAGGAAAGAGCCTTCAACGGAGTTATGTGGAACAGTCAATGTTGGATTAATGCTCCTATGTCAATTAGCATACTATCCAAGCACTAAACTATATGCAATAGCAAAAGGGGAGAAAAGTGAGAAGGGAGAAGAATATTACCACATGCCCAAAGACAACATTATCAACTTCCATGTGAGATCTACCAGGTGTCTCGGGGCCTAAAATGGGGGTTAAAATATCTGGTTCTCGCCCTAAATAAATAGTATTCACTACTCCATAGTTCCCACTAACAAATGGCTGCTGCTCATCATGCCGCCACTCACCATCCACATTAAATTTATACTGCACATAATTGGACACAATATTATCCTGGTCAGTATGGCTATGAATCAGATATACTTGCCATATCACATTTAGAAATAGACGGCATTCAATATATTTCCCTAAAATATCAGATATTATACCAAATAGGCAGATTATATTAAATATACCAGCATTACATGAAAGAATGTGAAAGATCAGAAAGCAAAATGCATCATTGATAAATTGAATCTATCTACGGATTATAATAAATATCTCCTTTTAACATCGTGAGTCAACACAGAATGTCTGACCAAAACTTAACATATCTGAATATAGATATGCCAAATATGTGAGCAGACAAGTTCTATCCAATTTGATGTTTCGTTAATGATAGGACAAACTAAGAGCCCAACCTAAGTGGACAAGCAATTCAAAGATTGGCAAAACAAATTCTTTTCCTCCAAATCTAAAAATAAGGCTTGATTGTATATGTGGGTTATTCTTTTGGCTGATGAACTTAAAAACAAAAAGAAAAAGAAAATTATATAAGGTCAAAAGATGCAGGAAAAATTTTTTGAAGATTGTGCTCCAGCAGTTATGACATGCTTCAAATGCATATCTACAAGTTCAAGGTGTATAAGTAGGGTAGTCTGATCTGCAATCAAGGTTATACTCATGACATAAAAGAAGTACAAGATACCATTGGATAAATCTTTGGTCCAACATACTATATAGTTGGTCATACTGTTTATGAGAAACATGCTTGCTTACATGACTACCTCTAATCAAAATAGTGGAAACTTCCCAATTGTTATTCTCGTTTCAAATCCAACAGATAAACTTTGCTTGTTCACTCCTCATGACAACTCCAAAAGGGGCAAGACAAATCTTATGCCTCATTTGGAAGCTATGCCAATTTTGACCCATGAATATGGTCATAACGTGTTAAAAACATTGAATAAAAGTTGAAAATTATCATGAAGTTCCTTATCTGTTTCTGCCAGTTCTAAATTAAAATCCTGATCACAAAAATTTTAACAGCAATTCGCTGGCAAGCACATCTCTCCTTTTGGCAACAAGGGCAAAAATAACTCCATGATCTCATTCCCCTACTCTGATCTTCAAGGAAAAGGAGGTGCACTTGGAGGGCATATACATGATTGTAAAAGTTTCATCACTAAGATTATTTCCTCAAGTTTGACAAATTCAAAGAGGCCAAACAACCTGATGATATCCTGGCATTAAACTGCAAATAACTTGAAATACTGCAGGGCATCCCTCCATTGGAGACATGGGTATATGTTCTGACCATCTGAGCATATACGAGTTAATATTAGTAAATTAATTCTCAAACATGAGAAGGTAAAAATAAAAGTAAAATCCTGAAACACAAAAACAATCACATGCTCACATCTATCATGTTCAATATCAAATAAATAATCTCATATAACAAATAATTCAAGTTCCTACCTCGTGAAAGAACCACTTAGGAATACTCTTCTTCCCCCATAAGGCCAGACAAACCGCTTTGGAATCAAAATGGGTCCTGACACTCCACTACCCTCATATCCTCTTTCAGCTACAGAAGCAAACATTTCCCCAGAAATTCAATACCCACAAATCAAAAACAACTCTCCAATTATCAACAACTTTATCACAATCCTCTGCCACGGGTACCTTCCACAGCAGAGCAGAGGAACCCCCCCCCCCCCTCTCTTTCAACTGCAAAACCCAAAAATTTTGAATTTTGACACACCCACTAAATCCAAAGGAGTGTTAATCAAAACTTTGTGATCGATAATTCAGCACCTGAAAATCAACGAATCACAGTGACGGAAAAAAAAAAAAGGTGAGCCAAAAGCTCCACCATTGAGTGGGCACGCAGTTTTCAGAGCTAGAGCACAATTTGGGTGTAACCCATCATCAGAGGGAAGAAGAAAAAATTGCGAATTTTTACCGCGAGATTCGAAGCAGAAAGAAAGCCCTGGAATTGTTCATAGGAATCAACGTTGTTGTTGTGCGTAGAAGGGGAATTAGGTCAAAAGCAGATGAAAGAGAAAATTAGAGAGATGGAGAAATTAGCATTTGAGAAGCAAACGGGAATTGGAATGAATTGTGGGTTATGAGAATGAGAGCGAGAGCGAGAGAGAGAGAGAGAGGGAGGAGAGAGAGGAAGAAGCGAAGGCAATGCAAATGAACGAGGAAAAGGAGAGAAAGCATTAGTTAATTGAGACTGATAATAATTAATTAATTAATTAGTTAGTTAATTAAGCAGCACAAGCGCGAACAATACATGGAGGGAGAGAGAGAGAGAGAGAGAGAGAGAGAGAACAAGCGGACAATAAAGAGAAGTGGGGAGAATCAGAGGGAAGAAACAAAACAAAGGGCAAAAATTAATTAATACAGTGGGCAGTAATTATGTTTTTTGGGATGGGATCAGCAAGACAAGACATCTTAAATGCGTTAAAAACTTGTACGAACTGGTGAATTATACATTGAAAACGAGTCCAAACAAAAAGTATACTACATGGTACTAATGGGAAATAAGAAAAAAAAAAAAAGTATATGGTAGTGAGTGAAAAAGTGTATAGTATTTTCTATGAAAAAAACATTTATGCGACTTTTTTTAATGGGTTGGGTTAAGTAAAAAGAGTTGGTACAAGTTTGAGAAACTTCAAAAACAGCCTTTTTTTTCTCTTAGAAAAAGCCTTTTTGAAAAAAAAAATCACATATGTTTGGTTATGAAAACGGATTATAATGAATCTAATAGTTTTAAGCTAAAAAAATTATAATCATGTATACAAAAAATACTTATAATTATAATCATTTTTTAAAATTTTAATTATAAGTAGAAGCTGATTACTTCATAATAGTAATATTTTTACCAAATTAACTCTAAGTATCAAACATTATATAATATAAATAAATTATTGCATATCACTTTTAGTAATTTGCCATGAAAATAATATTTTCTTATAAAATCCAACAAAAAAAATTATTTTTTAATCAAAATATTCAAACATAAATTGATTCTCACATAATTGATTACATAAAAAGAAATAATTATATAAATAAGTGATTATTGAAATAATTTTAAGGTTACAACTAGCCCAAACATACACTTAACTTGTTTCTAATATCCTATATTTTTAGAAATTTCTAATATTATTTTTTTATTTTTTATAACTATCTATAGGCATTTTTTTGGTAGAAATCTATAGGCATTCGAGTAATTAGCAAATTTGTATTTAAAATTTATTTTTATATATATAAATAATTGGAAATTTTCTTTATAATTGTATAGATATAATTTTTGAATAATTATATCTCTTCTAAATTACTTTTAAATTACTTGAGCCTTTTGTTTTCGAGTATATAAAAGAAAGCAAAAGAAAAATAAGACTTTTTCTTATTTTAAAAATGAAGAAAAAAATAAATAGTTAGTGTATTCTCTCAATTACATTGTTCATGAGAAACCTCCTGTTGTATTATCCAAAAGTTCCAGTAGTTTTACCGCTGTACTTGTTAGCCTCATAATAACAATAGCAATAATAATGCTAAAGAAGATGGTTTCACGTCAAGAAGCTATGGCTATGTGGGAGTGGTTGATACAAAATTAAAGGAATCTTTGTCACAAAAGGTTGATTCACAAAACAAGCTACTCATATTATTTTCATAGGAGCCATTGATTTTACTGGAAACCAAACGGACACAAGAATCTCTTGTTTTGTTTTTCAGTTGCTGCCAACGAAAGGGAAATGCAAACTAAAAGTCATAATAGGATCTTTTCGTGGGGCCCCAAACATTAGGAGGCCCAATTAAGAACATATTTGGAGTGGTAAGTCTATGGTTAATCAAGTGACGTGATGTGATGGCTGAAGATCTATTCTATTGAATAGACGGTGATCAAGTCCTCATTGAGTGGGGCCAGTGGATCAAGGGCCATTGACATGGAGGGTAGTGGCCTACAACTCAACGTGATTCTCGGATAGCTTCCCAACTGCAATTGCAATTGATAATGAGAAATGGGAAATGTTAATTGCGCTTATTAATTCTAAAATATTATGTCGATTTATATATTATTTATTATTAAATTGAGTGTAGATTCTACTTAAATGATATTTATAATTTATTTAATAATAGATTAGATGTGAATTGGTATGATATCTTATATTTGATAGATATAAATAATACTACTTATTGATCATACATCACCATGGACTTCCTACGTGGCACTCTGGAAATTAAAAACCAAACCAAGAGTGAGTGAGGGAGTGAATCACTGAATGTGAATGCACTTTTTCTTTTTGTTTTCCACAGGTATGAGACATTCCTGTTCAGCTCTCCTTCAGTGTGGATTCGAACCAGGATTCATGTATAGGAAATTTACCCGGTAGACCCAATTTGTGTGGTAGGAGTAATATATCTATTTTAAAGACGATTAATTTTTAGATGTTCTTCGAAGTTAGAACGGTGAAAAAGTTTACTCTGCATAATTTCACAAAAATATATATATATATATTGTCTCTCAATTCTTATATTTTTAAAAGACTAATTTGTAGGGTTCATCACAAACCCAAGTTTTGTTTTTAGTAAAAAAACGAAAGTTTATTTTATTATCCCAATTTTTGTCAGCGATGACCCCCTTTTTGTCAACAATTTAGATGCACCTCGCCTTACCAAACTTGCTTCTCCAATAAGCTATGAGCAAAATCTTCAACCCAACAGGCAACAGGCTTCTTTTGTTATATGGTTGACTGGATTTTTATTTTTTATTTTTATTTTTTAGGGATCAAGGGGTTGATTGGATTTTGTATTCCATTTTCATTCTTCAATCAGAACTTCAATTCAATCCATGGAACATAGAAAAATGGGCAAAGCCCAATAGAGAGAAACAGACCATCTTTGGGATCCAATGGACTTGGACTTTTGAACTCATGAAGCCCTTTGGATTCAAAATGGAAAACCCTTCCCTCTTCCTCTCCTCACCAAATAGCCCTTTCCTGACAAAAGGGGGAAGTTGAACCACGGAGGTGGGTTCCCCATGCACGATGGCGTTTCAGTTGTAGTTTTCAGAACCGGACCAGTGATTGACTTAGTCATGACATCGAGTTACTAGGTTACTAATTTAACTGGTGGGTTACAAGTTAAACCGATTGAATCAGATTTAATTAAATCAATATATTATAATACAATTTAATACCACTAGATATATAATATATATGAAAAATGAAGTATAATAACACAGGCTCATGGTTGGCCTAGTGGTAAAGGAGGCGTTGCAATGCTGAAAGAACCAACGTTTGAGTCACATGCTTGACATTTTTGGGAAAATTTCAGAATTTCTAAGCACTAGCCAATTCGCATGGTTCACTTGGCCGGTTTAGCTACAAACTCACTGGTTCGCCCTTGAATTTAACCAATGCTAACTTATTCTTGTACATAATCAAGCTGACTTGTGAACCGTACCAGTGACTAGTTTCGTACCAGTGACTAGTTCACCGATTTTCAATCTAAATCGACTGGTCTGGTCTAGTTCTGAAAACTATGTTTCCAATAACCTCCTAATCAACCTTTTTTTTGTGTTTTTTTGTATTTTCCCCCTCAAATATTCATTATATTATATTAGTTTTGGTTTTTCCTCTAATGAGTTTATCTTGACAACAGTTGTGTTTGAATCGTTAACTGTACAATAAAGCTCATATCTTGATTTTTTTTGTTGTTGCTCACACTTTTGGTTACTTCAGAGTAATATATCATGACTTAAATTAGACTAACAATTTATGTTAGTGGTAACTTGTTGAGACACATTTTTTTTTCTTCTTTGTTTTGTGTGCGTGTTCATCACACCACGGGATTTGAAGTTTCATATGGAACAACAAGCTTAAGACTATTTGTTTTAATCCAAAAAGAAAAGAGAAAGATTAATCACGGAAAGAACTCAGAGAGTTCACACAAAGAAACCTATACGTGTAAAACTTTGCTCTTTATATTGTATTATCTTAAAAAAAAGCTTCTTTTTGGAAGAGTTTTCCTTTCTAGGGTTTATTTCAAACATGTCAATAGGAGGGCAAGTTTTCCTTTTGTCAAGAATGTATTTCAAGTTCATTGTCTTGAATCTCCGGTCGTTATAGTTGATCTAGCTTGCAGGCTATAAGTTGATGGTTGTATATGTTCTCCGTGTTGTAAAGTTAGCCTTGGTCTCTTTTTTTAGCAATAAAATTACAATTCATAAATATAAAAAAAATGATAAATTACATTTACCTCTCTTAAAACTTGTCAAAATTCAACCCACCTTCCCTCTATTTATCTAGCCTATAATTACCTCCCCTAATTTATCAATTTTTAAGATAACACTAAAAATACCCCCATCCTCTCCCTTTCTCACTCACCTATTCTCTATTATTTCTCTTACATATCCCTAATAACACCCCTCATGTTTTGGGAAAATAATGTAAATTTTGTAAGCTCAATTTTGATTACCATAGCCACATAATTGGCGTCTGACAATTTTCCAATTAATTGGTTTTGTTTTCTTTTTATTTATGGAGGAATTGATAATCTATTATATTTATTCTAGGATTTTGAAAGGCCAAACCGTAGCAAAGCTACCAAGACAAGAAAGATGTCCATTAATGGCTATCAATCATTTATCTTCTAATTCACACTTATTGTCGATATTGCTACCTCTCCAGTGTTAAAATAGTGGAATTTGTGCAAGCAAGGAGCCCATGAACCCAAGACCAGATTGGTTTGTTATCTCATAAACTTTGGAATCAAAATCTCACCAAAACTTAATATTTTTGGGATGTGGATGGGGATGGTAGAGAGGTGATGAGAGAAGAGGAGAGCTGAGTCACAAAGGATGAGGGTAAGGGTGGGGCATTTTTGGTAACTCATTCAAAAAATTGATGAGCTAGGGGAAGCTAGTGTAGGTTTGATAACTAAAGGGGAAGTGTGTTGAATTTTGACAAATCTCAAGGAAGTTGAGTATAATTAGCTAAAAAGAAAAAAAAATATAAACAAGCAAAGAGCTTGGGTAGCCAGTAACCCCTTCCCCTACAAACTCTACTCTTCTCTTCACACCGACAGAGTCTTCCATTCTCTTTGCTCATGGGGGATGCCACCCCTTCCATGGTGGTGATCTGGTGACCCCCCACTTCCATTTTTTTTCTTTGGTTTAGTATGTTTTGTCTTATATCCCCACTACATTAGTTTTGTTATTATATTCTTTTTGATGAGTTTCTCTTGTTAGCAACAGTTTTTGAATTGGGAGTAGTAAAGTAAATCTTATACCTTGGTTTATCGCATTTGATTACATTTTTGGTAGCGTTAGAGCACTGCATCACAAAAGGTAAAAACAAAAAGCTATGTTAGCGGCAATATTTTGAGACTTCTGTTTTCTTTGTTTTATTTACATATTCATCATGTTTTATTTGTGTGCCTATCATGCTTTTGAAGTCTATTCTTTTCCCTATAACAATAAGTTTGGAGTAGTAATTTGTTTTAATCTGGAAAAGAGAAAAAGAAAGACTAATCACAAGATGAATTCAGAGATTTTGATAAACTCAAGTGTTTGCAGAGCAACTTACCCTATGGAATCTTTCTCTTTAAATTGAATTTTAATAGAAAGAAAATTTGCACAAAGCTAGAAGGTTGAAAGTCTCCTCAATCTACGGCCAATATGTTTGTTTCTACACAACCCATGTACAATGTTGTATGATGCTTCAGATAGATGACATTTGACTTGTTCACATTTATATTCATGAGTATAAGTAGTGTGTTATGGTATTGTCTGTGTTCTAGATGTTTTAGTATAATTACATAGTCACTATTGGTTAATTTTCTATGCTTAAAGTTTTTGGTATTATTAGAGTTTATTATATAGTACCCAATTTTTCACTAGATCTTTCATATCAAGGTTTAGGCCTTTGTTTATTAATCAATGAAATCATTCTAACAAACAAAAAATAAAAAAGAAAAATATATAAAAATCCAAATACGACCAATACTTATATATAGGAAATGACTCAAGTGAGAGGAAATATTTGTTGTAAGAGTAAGAAGAGTAAATCTAAATTGTTGGATTTTACATGAATGATCAAGATTAAGATATAAAATTAAAAAATTATATATAAAGGGAGAGGGTAAAGGTTCATTTCAATCTTTAAAATTATATATATAATTTAATTTAACCTTTGAAATTAAAAAATTTTCATATTCAATCCCTAAAATTACACAAAATTTAAATTAGTCTCAAGATTAATGCTCACAAGACTAACGTCTTGCAAAGAATGAATTTGAATCACATTTTATAACTTTATAACAATTTTTTAATTTTAGAACTAGGATGAAACAATGCATGTAATTTTAAGGACCAAAATTAAACTTTAAATTTCATATAAGTATGCACTGAATTTCAAATACATGGCACTGTATTGAGTGCCCCAGTTAATCATATTTTAATTTATGGTCAGACTCGGAGCAAGGGAAAAATGATCAAGTCATCCTCAATTCCACAAAAGACAAGTCGCCATACCGTGGACTCATGCAGAATACCAAACTTTTTTTTTTTTGTTTTTTGTTTTTTGTTTTTGGGGTCAGAAGAACACGAAACGTTTGTCATGTATATATATCACAACTACAACTACAATGGGACAAATGATCAAGTGTAATCTATGCATCTCACCTTTTATACCTGGCCATATTATCTTATCTAAATATTAAAATAGATCGATTCTCTGTTTTTATTTTTTTTTGGCGATGACTCATTAAGAAATTAATCTTTTGTAATTTCACAAAAGAGGCAAGTTAGATCCTTTTTCATCATTTAAAAAAGTTGAAGACTCTCTTGACCAAAGGAAGAAAGAAAAAAAAAGAAGAAAATCTCCTTAAATACCGCAATTGATCTACAGTTCTTCTATAATTAAACAATTATCATAGGTTGCAGATTTGTAGTGAGCTCCTGAGCATACTTTTGCGAAGCCATAACATTATCACTCAAAAGCTTTGATACTTCGATCAAACCTATATCTCAGGCCGTTAGTGGATTCAGAGAAATTCTAGCATGCACTTGAAATAACAGGTGGATATATTTCATAAGTAATAATAAAATAATTCTTCGATTAAAAGTGAAAATTGAAGGTCGATCGCGATTGAAATGTTTCATACAATGCTCCAAAAGCATATAAGTATTTCTATTGGATTCAAAGGTTTTTCAGAATTTTTTAAATTAATATCAAATCCGTCGTCCATTTTCTACTGCCACATATAACTGTTGTTTGCAATATTACACACATATCTAGGGGCATTTTTTCCTTTGGAGGATATAAACTAGGATCCAAGTTGGTAGCTATTTCTAAATTAATTTTTAAATAATAGGATTTGAATTTTAAGAAAAGATTTACCTTTTCCCTTTTTTTTTTTGGGTACAGACCTTTTTCCACAGTATGTTTTAATTTATACATTTAACATTTCAAATAATGATTTAATTGACAAATCCAAAAGTGGTTGTTCATAGTAAAGATGTATGGATTCAATTTTAATAATGTAAAAAAAAGAAATAACACCGAGTCCTAAAATCCAATAAAAAAAAAAATATACACTAACAAGACAATTGGGAGTATAACCAGCAATGTCAACCAAAAACTCACCAGAGATATGGGTTGGAAGTTTATGAAGAAAATAATGCCTAAAGATAGGGTAATTTATGTCTTTTTTTCTAACTAATTTATCTTCATATTTATTGTCCTTACAAAAAACGAATATATAATTTAAATATTATAATAAGTACTCAACAAATCTTAAATCCTAAACATTGATTCGATCGATGAATACATAGATCAACTGGTGAGGGGTTGTTCTACCTTAACCAAAGGTATTGGATTTGAGCCCTAAATATATAGCTGCATTAAAACTCAAAAAGGAGAGTTTTGCCATCTTAGTTGTCTTACCTGACTCAATTGAGCAGGATTACTTCTAATAGAAGAATACATTTGATTTCGACAAAAATAAAAAAAAAATTGTTTCTCACCTTTGTTACTTAAAATTTAATATAAATATAAGAATTTAATTAATTAATAATATTAAACTCTATTATATTATAATTTTATCAAAATTCAACTTAAAGTTACTTTTACATGTATCATTCGGAGGTTCAACTCCTGTATTCTCCACTTTAGGAAGCACTTGAGATTAGAAATTGCATTAACATTATTATTATAAAATATTTCTAATTAACACAACAAAGTATAATTGAACAAACAAGATAAAGGTTCACAATTACATTGATGATGGGCATAATACGTTTAAAATTTGGGTTACTAAACCCTGGTTGAAGATTCAATTTTTTTTTTTTCTTCAACATCGCAAAGGACTTGATTTTTCAATCACACCGTCAACTCGAACTTGTTTTTAAACTGAGCATTGAGCGAGCAAGTACTTCATTTGTTCATTGCTCCTTCTACATGCCTTACCCCTCCTGAATTATTCTCTTTCTTATTCAGCCATTGAAAACAAACCAGGTTCTATTCCTTTCCATTCTTCCTCTACGTTTCTTTGCTGCTTTAACATGCTTGGTGTTCACTCAAGTTTTGATTACATATTGTTATATGAAAATCAACTCAAAATATCAGCACCCATTTGTTGTTTTTTTTTTTCATTTATACATGTGATTGCTTGATGCTTTCCCTTCCATGCTTTAGCATTCCACCAGTTCCTTTGAGATTACCGGACATTCATCTTTATCATCAATCAATAAAAATTGTCCAATGTGTGTCTCTGCGTATAATAACATAGGATAAGGAGAAAGATACTCGAAAAATTTCTGGGTCCTTAACATTTCGATTCATTGTTATGAGCATTTGGTTGTAACTATGTGGGTGTACTCAATCTTTGTGTCAACGAATGTACTTGTTATCTTTTGGTTCCTATTGTTTCTTTTACACGTTTGTTGAGTCTGTGTATTATTATACATTACCCTGCAAGAATTCTTATTAGCTTTGATCATGAATTTGCATAAAAGTGGATCTGGGTTTGGTTATATTCTAGTTGGTTTGGTAATCAAAATTCAAAAGTCATTCTCTTAATATCGTTTTCCAGAAGGAGGGTTTTCATTTTTCTCTCATAAGATTGCAAATATAGTGATCATCGTATATATTGTGTAATAATTTGGAAGCTCTGTCTGCAGAAGTAGGGAGAAAATTTTCTTTTCAAGCTAAGAGAATTGATAGCGTTTTGTGTGAGTGATTTACTTGAGGATTTTGGTGCTTTATCGTATTTGCAATTGTTGTACTAACAGTATTATAATTTTCTTTTATACGGGAAAAAATGCTTTAATTATTGTAATCCTTTTGATAGTGATGAAAAAAAACAAATGGAAGTGAAAACCGTGAGAGATCTACTTCTAGCTAGTATGAAAATAGGTTGACCTGCTAGGCAACAAAAACAAAGATGAGCACAAGAGCTTTAAACATTGAATTCTAATGGTTATGATATCTGAATTTATTCAATTAGTAGATGCTCTGCAAAAATGGTGGAAAGGAAAAATATGAATAGCTGGTGAGGAACTCCGTACTTTACTTTTATGCCTAGTTTCAAGTCATGTTGAAGTATGTTCCTTGAGCATGCTATCTAATCTGCATGATAATATTCTCTTCTTAAGCTTTGATTTAGGTTTATGGTTATTAGGTTTGTTATCTTATGCATCTTTGCAGATGGAGTCAATTCAGCAGAACTAAAATTATAACTCCATGGAGCATGCATCTAATAGTCCTCCGAGTTCTCCGGATATAAACAATATAGTTGGAGCCCTGCAGATAAACCCTCGACTTGGTCATGAATACCAGGTGGAAGTTCCTTCCTTGTTAAAAGAATCAGAACGGTTTCAACTTCTAACAAATCCTGTCGATTTAGAAGTTGTGCAAGATAACTCACTTTCCTTTGCATTTGGTTTACCGATCTCAGTCATATGGATACCTAGTGATGTGAAGGATAACAAACATGATAGTACAAGTAATGTAATTGAGTTTGCTGAAGCAGCTAATATTAAAAAGGGCAGGATATTAGACAATGAAGAAGAACGGAAAAAACCAAGCACTTTTCGATCTGTCATGAAAGGAGATAGCAAATCAGGTCAATTGGGTAGAAGCAAAAATTATGTAATGGCCCCTGGCACGTTAAGTGACTCCTGGACTGATGCTGATGCAAAAAGTTTTCTTCTTGGTCTGTTTGTTTTTGGGAAGAATTTTGTTCAGATAAAAAGATTTTTAGAGAACAAAGAGATGGGAAAAATATTGTCATTTTACTATGGAAAGTTTTACAAGTCTAATGAATATCGTAGATGGTCAGACTGCAGGAAGATAAAAGGGAAAAAGTGTGTGACAGGACAAAAACTCTTTGCTGGACAGAGGCAACATGAACTATTGTCTCGCTTGATTCCACAAGTCTCAGAAGAATCTCGAGATGAGTTGCTGCAGGTATTCAACTAGGCCATCTCTCATTCTCTTGATTTCAATGTTGTTGATGAAATAAACATGTATATTTTAGTTGCCTAATGACTAGCTCATCCTTTGCATTTCATTCTATGATTTTAGAAATTGTTTTGTTCTCCTATGTCATTTCTCTGATATAGTCCATTCTAAGATGTTGATTTTTCTCCTGTAATTTAAAATACAGTCTTCTTTAACTTCTTTCTCAGAGTGTCATTTATTTTTCTATGACAACAATAATTTTGTTTAATGATAATCTGGTTTATGTAATGATCATCCATCCACTACTTACGGTTATATCAACCATGTAGAATATTAGAGGCCATCAGCAATAAGGGATTCTGTATCTTTTTGAAGGACATAATTTATTCTGTTTATGAACTTCTAGTGAGGCCTATATTGTTTCTACTACACCAGTTAATTTGCAAGTGAAAGCTTCACTAATTTACCAATTATTATTTTTTTATTATCACATGCTTTATATATGTAATTAAGGTGGTATAGTTTATCAAATTATTATCTTACTATGATGTACTGCCAGTTCTGGTGATTAATTGGACCTTTATGTCTAATGGATTTTTCTTTGTTAATTATACTTCCAGATGTATTATGTGTGTCCTTTAGTCCTCACTTTGCTTATGTATATAATCAGATTTCTAAGTCATATATGGAGGGCAGAGTGTCTCTAGAAGAATATATATCTTCTTTGAAGTCTACTGTTGGACTTGGTGTTCTTGTGGAAGCAGTAGGCATTGGTCAGGAGAAGGGAGACCTCACAAAACTTGCTGTGGAACCTGGGAAGAAAAATCGGATGTTCTCAGCACCAAATATCAACGAATGGTCTTCTCTTGGACCTGCCGATATTGTAAAATTCTTGTCAGGAGGATTTCAACCGAGCAAAGGCAAAACTAAAGACATTTTCTGGGAAGCTGTTTGGCCTCGCTTACTGGCAAGAGGTTGGCACTTTGAGCAACCAAAGAATCAAGGCTTTGTTAGCACTAAAGATTATCTGGTTTTTCTTATCCCCGGTGTTGAGAAGTTTTCAAGGAGAAATCTTGTGAAAGGTGATCATTACTTTGATTCTGTTAGCGATCTTGTGAGCAAAGTGGTAGCTGAACCAAATCTTCTTTTGCTTGAAGAAGATGCTAAATGTGGTAGCTGCAATGAAGAAGAGCCAGAAAAGGGATTATCGAATGAGGATGATAAATCTGATTATCATCATAACTGCTGCCTCAAGCCCCAAGCTTCTACTTTCAATTCAGGCCATATAAAGTTCATGGTCATTGATACCAGTTTGAAGCGTGGCAGGAAGTCATCTAATTTAAGGAGACTGAAATGTTTACCTGGTAATTCAGTACGTAAAGTTGATGTAGATGCTGCTGGTGTAGCATCTAAAGGGGCCAAATATACAAGTAAAGCAAACCACAACAAGGGTATGTCTAAATGCATCAATCAGAAGTTGACAAAGTTGAGGGAACTGAAAACTCCACCGATTGAATTGGAGGATTCTTCTAAGCTGATTAGTCTTTCATATAAGGGTAGCTCCTCTAATGGTGATTCACCAAGTAAGGTGGAGCCTGGTATGCCAATATATGGAAAGAAGAATAGTAGTAATACTAGCAACCAGAAAAGCACATCTGATACAGTTGCTCACCAAATAGAAGCATATGACAACCAATATAACAACAAAAACAAGATGATACAGAGCCAAAATAAAAAGACCTGTGTGTCTGATGATAATAAACTGAAGAGGGCAATAAAACATCAACCCAGTGAAAGAGCAAGGTTAGATCATTCAAAAGGCGCAGTCAAACGGAGGAGATTGACTGCTTGTGCGAAGGCTCAAGCAAACCGGGTCCTTGAGAACTCCTCAGGAAGCTTAGTATCAGAAAGACTGGCATTCTCTCAGTCACCAAACTTTCGAGATGCCAACAAGAATGTTGGTGATCCAGTCGATCATAAGCAGAATGGAGATTTAAATGCATCTTCAGCTGACAGATTTGTGGAAAAGAATAGTGAAGAAAGTGTTCTCAATGGAATTTGTCATGGAATGAGCATTTCTTGTGAAGAAGTTGAGAAATGTGGATCACGGTCAGCAGACAACTCGAACATACTCCCGGTTCCACCGAAGTCTGAAAATGGTGAAATGATCGCAGGGCAGTGCCTGAAGGCAAGTGATCCATGTTTGACATTTGATACTCATGAGCTAGTTGAGAAGCCACCAAGAACCTCAGATGATGCTGGTTCTAGAGAGCAGCAACCTGATATAAACCCCAGGAGGCAGAGCACAAGAAACCGACCGTTGACAGTTAGAGCATTGGAATCTCTAGAAAATGAGTTCTTGCAAGTGCAAAGGAGAAAGAAAAGGAAAGATATCCAGACACACAAGGATGCTTTCAGTCCTTGCCGTAAGGCTCGTACAAGTGTCAAAACACCACCGAATCATCATAAATCAGGTGACGGTACTGCAGTTTCAGTTGAAGAAAAGCATTTCAATGGAAACTGTGGTGTTAGCCAAAAACTTTGCTAGCCTCCAGATTGAATTAAAGAATAGCAGCTACTCTAGTAGGTGTCTTTGAAGCTACCTCTCATCATTGATTTCTTATTTTTAAACCAAATCATTTTGAAAGTACTGATGCTTTACCTGTCTGAATGATCAGACATGTACAGAAATTTGCATACTTGAGAATATTGATGAGCTTTTGCTTTTTAGTGGCATTAGATATCACTGCTTTTAGTTGTTTATGTTCTTACAATGTTTAACATTTCAAGAGTGAAAAGGTAAGTGGGAAAACAAGAAAATCATTGTTAGTTTCGAGAAAGAAGTTCAAATCAAAGCTTCATACTTAATAGCCATTCCTATATAAATGCGCAAAATTTGTGAATTTCCCCTCATGATAAACACTTCAGTTTATCTGGCTTTGGGTGGTTAATTGTATACCAAATTAGAGGCCTACTATTCAACCATAGTTAAGGAAATATATATAGGCTGATAGGCCTAGTAAGAATGGCTTCCCTTCCTCAAACTCAAATACTAAATCGTTTCTCCCTAACCAGCTGACTCCCAAACTTTACCTAACTTTGAATGCCATATCTCTAATAGGTTTCTTAGGGTTTTGTCAATCACTCTTCGTTTTATCTTTTGGTCATCGGTTCTAAGATGAAATGAACAAAACGAAACTATAAGACGACACAGGGACAAGCTTGGCAAACCGTTTTTCTATTTATGGCAAAAACTTTTTTTTTTGGTGATAAATAGCAATTTCATCGCTAAGGAAATTCGTCAAACTGAATTTTGCAATGGAGAGAACATTAACCATAGGCTTACGGGTACCGTGCACAAGTTGGATCAGCTAGAACAATTAGAGATTTAAGACACTCTATGTAAATACATTTTTTAACAAAAGGAATTCAAAAAAATATTCTTCTGACAACTCAATCTCTCTGATAAACTCCGCCCAAAGCCATTTTAACTGTGTGGTAGACAATCATATTAGATTCCCTTGACATCCACAACATGCTTTCTTTAAGAGAGTGTTTGAAATGACTACACAATAGAAACAATTTGATTTGTAAATTGAATTTTTTGTTTGGATCTTTAAAAAAAATAAGAAATGATTTCATTTGCAAATTCATGGAATTTGCTTCCTTTATTTTTTTTTAATCCAGTCAAATTTGAGGGATTTGATTGAAATTGATTCGATTATGAAACTTAAGACAAATCAAATGAAATTAATTTCATTTTTAATTATTGAAAATACAATTTAATGTATTTTAAAATAATATAGAATTGATTTCCAAATCAATTCAATTCCTATTCTATTTAATTATCCCAAACATAAGATTCAACTTGTAAATTAAATCAATTCAAATTATTTTAGATCTAATCAAATCATATACTCATTTTAATCATTTCAAACACTATCTAAAATAATTCAATCTAAAGTCAAGTGTTAGTTAAGTTAGTAATTTTTTGTTTTTTGTCGGAAAAAAAACTGACCAGCCGTTTTTGGGAGACACCATTTGTTTTGGACAGAGGAACACACCAGTTGACAACGATGAATAGGCCAATCGTCTTCCTTAGCCCACAAAAGAGGTCAATGGGCTAACCCAAATGAAATAACCTAAAATAATTGGGCTAACGGACTCCAACCTTGGTAACTTGCTTTCGGGTCGAACTTTTGCTTCAGAGTTTGGTTGGTACAATTGTTGGTGATGTGACTTTCAGTGAAATGCATGATTCTTCAATTCGTGTGAAAATCACAAGAAACGTTTTATTTTTACTTTTAATAAACTTCTCATGTTTTGATATATTTTATACTCCATTCAATCAAGAGAGTGAAAAAGATAAATATAATAAAAAAATATACACTGAAAATGAAACTACGAGGTCTCACATATGTAAATGTTTCCTCTGTATCAAGTAACACTGGCCACTACCCATAATTTATGGGTGCAATTTCCAGCGTACATTTTGATAGGATTTGTTTGCATTGCTACATAGATATCGATTTCGTCCACATTAACACCTCAAAATAATAATAATAAATGTCTCTGTTAACTAAAAATCCTCATCTGGTACCAGATTTCTAGTTTGTGCATACAGAAGAGAGGTCCCCCCCCCCCCCACCCCCTCTCTCTTTTCTTTATTTGAGGTAGGGAGGATATTAATCTAACAAATGAATCATTATTTTTTTTCTATTAAAGTATCACTGTTCAAAATTCATTAAACTGCAATACAAGAATATTATTAAACTTTATTAATTTAGTTCAAGTCAATTAATCTATTTTAGAGATTAAACTATTTTATTTTACTTTTCTTTCATTTATAAGACTTAGACATAAAATATTGTATTAAAAAATATTAAATCATTAAACTAACTGAGCATTAACTACCGAAAAAAAAAACTAACTAAGCATTAGAGCTTTTATAATTTTTATTCAAGCATTATTCTCACAAACAACAAACTTGGAAAATTTCGAGGAAATTTCTCCCATGGGAAAAGTTTGATGGAGAGGGTCAATACTATTTAGTATTTTCTCCCCAAAATTTGGAGTGAATGTGAAGCAATGAAGGACAAGCAATGCATTACGGGCTCCACCAGGCAATTTCGTTTAGGTCCCATTGTCCTACACTCACTTTACCATCACGGGACCAACCTCATTCCATTTTTTACACGTCTCTATCGGTGGCTTGGTAGGTATCGCTGTTAAGCAAATAGCAAGGAAGTTGGATTTGAAACTTTATCACTTGCAGCGTGAAAATTTGAAACTTATCGCTGTTAATCTTGCGAACTTATCACTTGTAGCGTAAAAATTTGAAACTCTTGTAAAACTGTGATGATTAATATCATCAGGGTGAATGCATTGCAGGAGCAGAAATCAACTTAACACTGAAAAAATATTCACACATGTCCAGGGACGGATTTATATTTGGCAAAGTGGAGGCATATGGCCCCATAAAGATTCTAATTTTTCTTAATAATTATATAGGTATAATATATTTTTGCTTCAATAATTTGATTAAGTTTGATCCTATATTAATTTCAAATGAGACAAAATAATAAAGTATAATATACTTTACTTATTTTATACTAGATATTTATTTTTGCCCCCGACACTAAAATTTTCTGGACTCGTCATTGTACATGTCTACTACTCTCTCCGTTTACTTTTGGTTTTCTGTTTTTTTTCCTAAAAAAAATTAAAAGTATAACTTTTTCCCTTGATTTTACCCTTATTTATTAGTTTTTTTAATTATATCTAATGAGAACAGTATTAATTATGTTTTTAAATTTAGTTGAAGTATTTGTGTGTTTTTAAATCGGAGCCGAAGCTCAAGGAGAATTACAAATAAATCATATGGGCTCTGCAATGCCTCTAAGAGTTCGCCGTAAACTCTAGGAAAATATAAGGAGGAACTCTATCAAATAAGCTAAAGTCAAGGGGAAGCCTATGACCGAATTATATTTTGCCAGCCATTGTCACAAAAATTAGCATGTAAATCTGGAATATCATCATTTATAAGATGGAATCCACTTGTGGAATCCGTTTATAACCAAACATTTATGTAACCAAAAGTACGGGTAATCAATAAACTCCCCCATAACTCAACATTTGTGACAGTGCAAAAACCTAGCTAGATTCACATTCCAATTTGCAATGAAAGCTCCCTCATGATTCCGATAACATTATCAAATGACAAAATAGTTTTAAATTATATATTATGATTTAGCCACACATAACAGGATCATAAATTTTAGCATGCATGCGCAAATTAAAATACAAGCTCATTTATATTGCAAGGTATAAAAATTAAACTTAAAAAATGGAATTATTTTCAACAAAAAATTTACTTTTTTTAATCCTTACACTAAATTAGAAAAAATCTAAAAAAAAATTATACATCAAACAATTCAACAATAACTAGCAAGGCAATAACCGTAGTAGACCTTTTAAAGGCACTCAATTGTCCCAAATCCTTCTATTGAGATGAGACAATTGAATCTATCTAGGGTTCTCTCCAAAAGCACATGCCCTTTTCTTATTCGTTCGTTCTAAAAGGCATACCCATCATTGCAAATCCAACTCACCCTGCCCTTCTTGTTTTTCTTTTTATCACTACTTACCAGACACCAACAAAAAAGAACTCATAATCTACCTGGGATATGAACATGTCATTTTAAGTTTTATTATATATGTAAAAGAAAAAGGAGAAAAGGCTTGCAACATCAACTCTTTCCCTCCCTATTATATGCCAAAAGATAAGAAAAACCATTATTACCAAATATGTAAAAGAAAAAGAGAATTGAAGAGCTTTTGATTAATCCAGTTTGTATTGAATTTGTTACTTTTAGCCGCACATGATGAGGAGCACATAGCACATGTTCATATCATTTTCGGTCCGATGATTGGAAAAAGAAACAGTCTCCCACATACGACAGCCTTAATTAGGGTTTGTTTAATTTAGATTTTTGGAAATTGGTTTGAAATAAATGAAATCAAAAAAGATAAAAAAAAATTATTGGGCTTAAATATTGTTTTGGTCTCCAAAAAATAGATGAAGTTTGGTTTTAGCCCTGAAAATTGTATTTTCTAGTTTCAATCAAATATTCATAAAACTATTTGATTTTAGTTTGTCTCGATTATATATTGAGTTGGATAACAAGAAATCACGTCATATTATCTTATATAATGAGTTAAAATCATACTTTAAAATGGGTTATTATTGTTGGATCGGATAAGATGAGCTATTAAACTGGTATAATGGTTCATTATACAGAGATTTTAAACATAAGACTAGTATATGTCTATATAAGATCATTGGCTATCGTGAAAAATCAGATGATGAGTAGTCTTTTATTAATCAACTCAATATTTAACATAGATGTATAAACCAATAATAGACACTAATCCCAAACAATTTTTTAACATGTTTTAACTAAAATAAAAAAATAGAAAATAAGAGACGAAAATCAAAAGCCAGTTATTTTTTTAGGGACTTAAAAGATATTTAAGTAATAGGAATGCTGTTTCAAAATTAAGTTAAAAAATAATTAATAAAATTATTTTAGGACGTAATTATAAATAGATTAATCTGTATTTATTGTCACTGTCAAAGAGTTTTTCATTGTCATTCAATCACGTATTTCAATTTATAAAATTTTTATAATAATTAATGTTTTAGTCGAATATTTATGTTGATGTGATCATATACATTATTTATGTGTGTAATTTTTTTTATACTAATAGTATATCCAAATTAAACTCATTAATCATTAATACGCCATTCATAATCGTATAAAATTGATAGCAAGAATATTTTTTTATTTATGAAAGACCATTTTTTTTTTTGGCCGCAAAGCCACGTTCAAGTTAATTGTTTTTAAGGCAGAATGATACCAACGAAAAGTTATTGAACGCTAAAAATTTCTCCAAACAGAATTTGAGTATCACTCTGCAGCCAATGAAGGGATGTTGGGCGCCCCTAAAATTTTCTAAATGAGACATCTTAGCGAGTATAATATACTTTTAAGTATCGCGCTGCAGGCCCTAACTAGTGTGGGCCCCTAAGGATCTTATTAGCGTTTGGAAATTTGTTTGCTCTTGTCGGCAAATACACCCATTTAAATGAGGAAATCATCTTTTAATTATTTCTGTTTTTCTAGTCATGTCTTGCGCGCCTTCGCTTATAAGGCTATTGGTATTATGTCATAAAGGAAGAAAAAGATGTGCAACTTAATAATTGTAAACGGCTGTAAGGCATTCATGTGATTGATGTGCCACTTTTCTTTTTCCCCCTACTATTCACATAATCCAAATTTACTTTTCATTTCAATTAGTTTAATTATCTGTACTTGTCTCTTGAACTTTCACAGGTGACACTATTGAAAACCAGGTGGTACCATTTCCTTGCTAGAAAGGCGAATATTTTAGAGATCTAAAACACGAGGGGTTCGTGTGTGGACATGTTTATTTGTTGGGCTCTTTTAGCGGAAGGACAGAACAATAGCATGCACTGCATGCATGTTTGTGGTAATTTAAGGCCCAACAACATTTAGTGTGGTGGTAAACTTTACAAATATTTACAGTAATATCAGTAGCGAATTGTAGGCGTATTAAATCTGCACTGTTTTTTTTATTCTCGTGCTTTTATTCCATTTCAGAATGTGTTCTTCTTGCCTCTTCACTATTTTTTAGGAAGTTGAGCATGCAAATAAAACTATAAAAAGAAACAAACAAAAAAAAAAGTATTTATCAGTAGTATGTTTCGAGGAAGGAGAGATCAATCATAGTACTGCACCGTGTGACTTGAGCATGGATAAAATTTTTCACTTGTCAAAAGGACAAATCTCGAGGTTGTCCCCACGTACACATAATTATATAAAACAGTGTATGCCCCACATGTGCTAGGTGCAACTTCCTACTCGTATAATGACATCTGCCTGATTGAAATCGTAGCTTAAATGATTATAGGAACTCTTAGGCGCTTAGAGGACAAGACAATTTTATTTACTAATTGACACCTTTTAAGTGCTATGAAAATGGGATAATTTTACTTATTAATTGGCACATAAATTTTATTTATTATCATGATCTTTTATTTTTTTTTATATTTTAATGTAATGGTATGATTGTAAATTAATAAATATAGAAGAGAACAGATTTTTTTTTTACTCACCTAAGAATTTATATATTAAATGTTTATTGGAGGATCTTTCAGCCTTAACAATAAGATTGATTATCTTCATAGAATTACACTGAATTAAGGTTAATAAGAAATTATCCATGTTACGCGCCCTTGATGCATGTGCAAGAGTAAGCCAAATATTTAGCAATGTGTTGTGTTATTATATATATATATAGATAAAACTTGCATCGAATACTGAGATAACATATCTATCATTACATGAGATATTGACCTTACTTGAATAATGTTCGCATCTCATCCAATAATAATTAAAAGAACTATAAGTTGATAGAAAGAGATGTACGCCGGGGGGGGACTACGGGCCTGACCCTCTCAAATCTTAAAATACAATTTATATATGTTGAGGTAAATTGAAAAACATATTCAATATTACCATATATCACTTTTGCTATTTGAGTTGATTTAAATTCCTTAATAATAACAAATCTGTTAGGGTTACAATTGCGCTACCTATGTATCACTTGTTAAGATTTTGTAAATGCTATTTGAATTGGAGGCTTGATGTTGTAGCCAATAGAAAAAGCTAAAATTATATAGGTATAACAATTAAAATGATAAAGTTATTAGATTTATTTATTTATTTATTTTCATGAATTATATTTAGATCATGTTTATTTAAATTGTGTTCAGAAATAAAAATATATCTTTATGAAGAAAAAACAATTATTTTTAATGTTCTTTTTTGTTTTTTCATGACAAAGAAGGAGAAGGAGAACAAATTAGAGCCCTTTGTGATGGGAAAACAACATAAAATTGATACAATTTTTAGGAGGAAAACTACTTAGAAAGTCAATATAATTTGTTAATATAGCTCTTCATCCCCCCCCCCCCTCCCTCCTTCCCCTTCCCCTTCCCCTTCCCCCTCTTTAAAATCTTATTGGATCCTTCCATGTGGGTTGATGCCATATTCAATGAAAATTATGTGCAAATAATAGTTTTTCTCCAAAACAAAAAAGGGGATCATAATTAATATTTTATGTGAGTAAATATTGGTCTCTTGTTAAGGTGACACAACAATTTCATAAAACAAAAGTTTAATTTATTAGTTATGTGTATTTAATGGGCAAGATTTTATTACACTAGCTAGTGTTTGGTTGGGGTTAAAAATGAAAGGTCAGTTTTTATAAATGAATTCCGTGTATATTAATTTTACATATGCAACCCATCGATAAATATTTACCCCTTATTTTTATCTCTAACCAAACATATTCTAAAGAATGAATTATGAAAAGATGAAAACCTATACTATTAATATTTAAGGACCATTAACTAAAAATTTTAATGAGATAATAATACTTGAAAGTTTGATTATGTTTCCTTCCAAATTATAATCCTACTTTTACCTTAGAAGGAAAGTTTTTGAAAATGAATTTAAATATCTTTATCCTTTTACTCCACTAATTTAATAGCCTTTATTGTAGCAACAACTTTTCAATATATATTAGATTATATTTATATTGCTTATTCTCTCTTACATTTAATTAGTTTTATTTAGAAAACTGGTCAATTTATTCAATCTTAATTACATATAAAAACTTAATTTAAATAAATAAGTTATTTTGATAGTTTAAAAATTGACAAATCTTCCACATTTTCAAGTAGAATCTTGAAAACATTATGAATATCATTTTCAATTTTTAAACTTGAATGATAAATCATTATTTTAAATTATATTTATAGTTTGTAGTTTTTTTAATCATTGTAGCTTATTCACCTCCAGCTTCAAAATTAACCGTTTATCTTAAGAGAAAAACTCATATATTAAGAATTAAGCAGCTATAACATTTTAATTTTGGATAAAAGAGTTAATTTTTTTTTCCTTTTGCAAAGTTGATTATGTAATAATTACTTAAAATTTTTTCAGTTTTAATTTTGAAATTTGTTGATACTTATGCTATGGGACTTGTTGTGATGTGACTGCAACTAGAGAGCCAAATTAAATAACAATGTTATTGCATATTCTTATTGAAAGGTGTCGAATTTGACAAATGTATTAAAATATTAATTGTTATAATTCAATAAATTTATCAAATTTGAAAAATTAATTTATTATAAGGCTAAAGATAAAAGAGAAATTTTTTTTTTATCTAAGTTGTTATGTTGTCATTTAATTTAAAAATTAATTATACTTACAAATCGAATCAAATTTTCATTAATGAGTTATTATGAGGAATTAGTTTGGTTGAATTTTTCTTGAAAATTAATTTATTGCTCTCTTCATAAAAGAAAGAGGAAGGAAAATGAATTACTACATCTTTTAATTCTTATAATTTTATAATAAGTTGTTAATATAGAATAACTTTCTACAAAACCTTTTTAAAATCCTATATTTTCTCAAATGAAAATTTGAAAATCATAATTTTCATTTTTTAAATATATTCATTTTGCATTTCATTTTTTTTAGTTTTTTTTATTATTTGAAGTTATCCTATATAACCATTTTCCAATTATAATCTATTAAAATAAAAGAATTTTTTATAATATAAATTTATTTTTTTGTTATACTTATATAGTAGGAGTCCCTTGACATCGGTGTAAGATTTAACATACTTATACTTTCGATAACTTTTAATATAATATAATTTTTATGAATCTAACAATTGAATTATAATTATATATCATGTTGATTGTCTGTGCCGAATTTCAAACAAATAGGATACCTATAAGATTGTGATAAAATAGTTCTTATTTACATATATTTATGAGGTATTTATTATGTTGATATATATGTAAATAAAAAATGTATCAAATAATTTTGAATTAATATAAAATTTTATAGGGATGATCTATAAAATATAAACTTTTAATCCAATAATGGGTATTAAAAAAAATTCTTGAATAAAAGATTATCAAAACAAGGCAGGGCAGATTGACCTGTTATAGCTATTTGGGTTGGAAATATCAACCCACCCTATCAAAAAATGGTGGGTTGGAGGGTCAACTTGGTGAATCCAACTCATTTTACCACCCATACTATAAGATATGTAGTAAGTCTTACACAAGTGTAAACTGATCATTTCTCATATAAAATATATAATTTTTTAATAATAAATTATTATATAACTATATCACATAACTCACACATGTGCATTGCATAGGTACAAACTAGTTTGTTAATGTGAAATTAGGAAATAAATAATTAATATGTATACCTCAACAATAACAAGAGTAAAATCTCAACTTAGTCCCTCAGATTTAAAAAATCTCATACTAGTTTTTCAAATTTTATAAATAGAGACAAGTTAGTTTCTCTATAAAGTTATTGTTTGAGTTGTGCCTTATTAACTTACTTATGTGCATTAAATTGTTTACTTGTATTGCTAATTTTCATAATGGATCTAACTTTCCTCACTGCTCTAAACGAAGTCGTTTAAATCTTTTTTTTTTCATTTTCTCTCTCACTACAACTCTCTATTCAGAAGAAATATTTTGAATTTTAGTTGTCATTTGTTATGCATAGAACAGATGAATAAGACAGGTTATGGCCCACCGTGAAAATTAACGATACATGTAAGTAAGCTAACAGAACTTATTGATATTTCTGTTAACAATTTAGACGACAATAATTTAATGGAAGGACTATCTTGTCCCTATTTATGAAACAAAAATGCTATTCTAACACTCAAAATGCGTGTCCAATTGAGACACCTAGTCCATCACAGTTGGATGTGATAATGATCCCAATTTTCTCCATTCATTCATCACATCCAAAGGTGATAGGGTGGGTGTTCCAATTAAATATCCACTTTTAGGTATTAGAATAACGATATTCTTTATGAAATTTGAAAGATTAGTATGAAATTTTCTAAATATGAGAAATTAATTTATTTTTTATTATAAATTTAAGGGATTGAATTGAGTATTTAGTATAATGACAAAGTACGAGGACAATGAAACTACAAAAAAAAAAGCCGTTAAATGTTGCTGCTTGTGGGTGCTAGACTTCAGCTTCTAGATGCTTAGGGTGCGTTTGGTTTCAATTTTTCAGTTTTTAATTTTTAGTTTTCAGTTTTAGAAAAATTGAAAATTGAACACTAAAAATTGAAAACTGAAAATTGAAAACAGGCAAAGCAAATCACCCTTAGTGTTCCTCATCGCCTCTTTCTTGCACAATTAAATAATAATACGAAATGTTTTTTTCCACATTAAAACAATGATATGTTTTACATTATAAATATATTAAAATTAAAATATTATATAAAACTTTTTTTTTCAGAAAAAAATTGTGTCATATCCAAGCAATAACGTCGGCATAACGTCGGCATCACGCTTAGATGTCACAAGTAAATATAAAATCTGATAGATCTTCATATTTTTATTATTACATTAATTAATTAGTCGATGACCGATCGACACCAAATAATATTCCAAAGGGCCTAACAGCCCCAGATAAAATTCCAAGTTAGTCAGAACGCAGTGGAGTCTGTGAAACTATAAGTCTATAACTTCTGCTGGAATACGTACCGGAAGTTTCTTTTTATTTTTTAAAAAATAAAAGATTGCTAGGATGACTTGAGAACTATCAAAGCAATGATAATTAATTTCCTTGAAAAAAAGATTGATAGAATGATTACATTTGACTACTGTTATTATTTAAATCTCGATTCATTTCATTATCTTAGTCTCATATATATATATGAAATTAAAATGTAACGTAGATTTTCTTAACTAATGCTATATAGCGAGAAAAATATTGATAGACAAAAACCAGGATGCTTGTTAGGTGAAATGATATCCATTTACTTTCATAAAGAAATTAAAGTCATAGAGAATTTTTTCCACTTATTCACAGCAAGCGTCTTCCAATTAGAGATTTTTCTTTTTATTCTCATAGTTCGAACTTGAAACCCTTTGATTAAGCAATCTTTGAAAAGGCTTGTACCTATTATTTGAAATTCTAAGCATGTCAATGATGCCCTTATTTGGTGATTTTAGATTAGCTCATATTTTTTTTTATTTAAAAAACTCATTATATTTTTTGGTTCACATTTCGTTTAATTATAAATTAAATATGAATTGACACGGTATTTCATATTTCATATATATAAATAACACTGGTCCATTTTTTTTCAGTTTGCTTATGTATCCCTTTTATCCCTTACTTACATTGTGTTCAATGACACTGTAGTTGATTCATGTTAAAGGAAGAGAATGAAAGAGAAGATTAAGCAAGTTTAATAATGGTAAAAGCAATGTTATTTATAGTTATGGAATGTGGGACACTTTATTAACTCGCATCTTAATTATCATTAAATGAGATGTGGATATCATTTAAATAGAATTCATATCCTATTTATCCTATTTAATGATAGATGATTACACTTTGTGAGTGTAGTTATTATTTATCTAATGCTAGTGGTTTCATTTTGTCAACAAATGGGCGGTGGAAAACAATCCTTCAAGTTGAAGGATTGATAGAGATATCCATATTTATGTTAGTGTGTGTGTCTATATATATATTAACGAATAATAACGGAGGGAACATTACGAGTGTACGATTATGTTGCCGATGGAGCGGTCTGGTTGTCAGATGGAGGAAGACAATTTTCAACAAGCATATACAAATTAAATGTAAGCATGTGCGGTAATATAATTATTTGCAATTTCACTGATAAAAAGGGTTTAATCATGGTTGTTGAGACCACATTTAATCATTTTAACACTATTAATTTATCTATATATATATATATATATATATATATATAAGATTTGATTTTGATGAATGTAAGTATGTAAAAAAAATTTATATTATTATCTAATCATATATTTTTTTTTATAAATTTTTAAAACAAGAATGGTGAGCCCAAGACTCTTATAGCTAGATATAACTATACAATATTTAATGTCCTTATAATTTTTTTACAATAACAACAACAACAATAATTAAGCTTTATCACATTAAGTGGGCTTCAGTTACATATTATAAAATTTTATCTTATATATTATATTCATATTAAATCTATTAATCTTTAAGTTTCTTATGATTGAATTAAATTCTATATAATACTTTTAAATTTAAATTAATTATATCCTGATTATAGAATAATATCTTTTGTTCATATTCATTTGAAAGAAATACGTCAACTTCAACTCCATCGCGCCTTTTATGTATGCATTTATGTAAATTTGGGCCCATTATATATGATGTGTCGTTTCAGTTTGAACTTTTGAATCATCATGAAATGAAAATACCACCGGTGATCGACATGAACCTGCGGGGCCGGGGACACAAGCAGATGGGAAAAAAGGAACGCAAAGGAAGGGAAACAGCGCATTGGATAGGATAATCGCTGTCTTTTGCTCCTTCAATCGTTATTTTTTCAGATGAATTAGAAAAAGGCATTCAAAATTTGAATTAAAATTTGAATTACCACCAAATATTCTTTTAGAAAGACAAATCACGATGAACACAAAAGCATATGGCCAAATTAAAAGACCTGCGTGATGAAAATAGCAGGCGAAAGTGTATGTGAAAATACGGAACACACACCAAAAATAGGAGAATTAAAAAAAAATAACAACATATGAAATGAGTTATTTTTCAGGATTTTAGGAGACATGTGAATGACACCTTCATAACTTCTGTTCTCAATTTGGTATCCTTTTTTGTCTCTCCACTCATGTATTGATAATTGTCCCTTTATTAATAATAACTTTTTAATTTTTTTAAAATCATCTTTTAATAACTACTCATAATTTACACATATTATTTTTTTATTGGTAGATAGAAAAAGAGACGGGGGATTTCTTTCCGTGTGAGTGAGTGTCATGAAGAGATGTCAAAACTGGTTGATTCAATAACGCCTCAAATAGCAGACCTGAGGTCCCAATGCCCCATCAACGCATTTGTATCGACACACAGTGAACTGTTAAAAGGTGAAAAGAGAAAACCACTTAAGTGGAGAGGACGAAAAGACGATACATGCACTTAGTTTGTTACATACTTGTGCATGTGTGCCCTCCTTTTATTACGTGCAGCGGAGGTGAAGGGGATCATATTCGATTAAATCACACACAGCAGACTTGGCGGTTGCTGGATCTTGACCGCCCAAATGCTCACTGCATAAAAAAAAAAAAAAAAATTATATGCTGGAGTGCACTGCCCAGCCACTTGGAAGCCACCACCCATGCGTTGGCGGCGTATATTTGGATTTCTAGTATGTTTTTAACCCCAAAAAGGGTTTTAAGGGGATTCCGAGAGAGATGTAGAGGACATACGGAGAGGTGATTCTAGGTGCTTGGGACAAAGAGAATGACTAGAGAAGCGCATATATATATATATATATATATATATTGAAGATTTTATTTTGGGTTTTATGGCTTCTACTTTCCTTTTATGTTTTTCTTCTTTCTTTTTTTTTCCATAAGTAACCAAGTTCTTTAAATATGGGTAGAGGTTATGTGTACTGTGGATATATATATAAAAAATGTTATTCTAACACTTAAAAATGGATATCTAAGTGGGATATCCACTCCATCTTCATTGGATGTGATATGATGGTGTTTCACTTACATACTCGAGTTCACGTTTAGACATTGAAATAAGATTACTCCTTAATATATTGAATTGTCAACGACTTCTTGATACTTTGATATTAGATTGAAAATTTAGAGGTTTATCTCTTGTTCTTGCAAATTTGTGAGTTTGATTTTGATGATTTAGTTTGGGGCATGCATTGAGAAGTTGATGTCTGAAATAACTCTAGAATAAATTTAATGATTCTCAAGGTTTAGGAATATATTATAGACTTGTTGATTGATTCTACACTTATAATAATCTCTCATTTATAAAAGCATGATTAAAAAATTAACATGTTGATGTGAGAGAGGATAAATGACTCGCCAAAAAATTGGGGTCATTTAGCCGGAATCCTTCATAAATTTATCAATTCTCAATTCGAATTTTCAGGAGTTATTCTAATATATTAAAAATTAGACAACCTTGGAACTCCATCATTTTTGTTTTACTGTTGTTAGTTCATGTTAAATCTTGGCGCTAGTTTTTTGTGGTAGTCATATTTTGCTAGTTTATTGCTTAATTTGTAGTTAGAGCTCTCTTTAATCCAAAAAGCATTCATGTCTAAGTCTAAATAGGAGTTAAACCAGTGGAATATTGTTTGAAAGTGTTACTTATACTCTTGGATGATACCTATTCACTATGATTATTATTTGGGCAACTCAATATACTTGCTAAATAGTGCTTAGTATATAATTTTTACACTATCAATATATCAAAATTCAATTATATTTCGCTACTATCTAATAGTGATGGTGATCATGTAACAAAAAAATAGTGATGGTGATCATAATAATAATAATACTTGTAATATATAATCTTATAATTTAACTTTGCTGGTTTATATAAAAAGAAAATACAATATCTACATAAATATATAACCACATAAGTAAATATAATAAAATTTCACACACCACTTAAAATGGTCATAAAAATTATAAAAATCTGATTGGAAAATAGTCTAAAATATTTTATACTACCAATATACATCAAAACTCAGTATGAAAAAATATATATATATATATATACACACACACATCAAAACTAGAATTTTATGCAACTCTCTTTCTCCCTCGATGTATAATTAATGGTTTAACAGGAGAAAATAGTTAATAAATAATAGTAAGAAAGGGCACCTGTATTAAAGTGAATGTGATGTGCTTTTCTCATTTTGAAGAAATTTAATCAAGCACAATGATTGAAAAATAAAAAGAAAAGTGCGAAACGAATAAAATTTCTACTTAGCTGTTCGAATTGTGTGGTTTTCATATATGATTTCTGTCATTTCAATTAGAATTTGCTACAAATATATGTTTGGTAATGGTTTTTATTGACAACCCACATTTTATATATATATATATTTCTGTGTGTGTGTGTGTTAGGTGATACATTACAAGCGGTGAGAAATGAGAAGAAAAAATTTCTAGTTAAACTTTATTGTAAAGTTTTTTTCTTTTAAGAAAATCAAATTTTATATTGTGATATTAATTCGTAATGTAAAATTTAATGGTAAATTATACTATTTTTACTTTTATGCATATATATATTTATTTACACACATGAACTTCATACATTTTAAATGTATTTTTTAAAAATTTTATTTTAATAATATATTTTTGTGATATTTAATTTTTTAACCATATAATTGCTATTTTAAAAATTATATATATATATATATAATATGATTAATTGATAATATAAAAATATATTAAATTTAATTCCATATAAAAATCCTAATATAGCAATCTAATTGCGACTTGACATGATTCACAATTGTTATCATCCAAGTGTCCAAGGGTATGCTAATGTCCTTCTCATCTTTATCATCAGATTGAAAAAGTATTCAGTTATAAATTAATATTTTTCAATATAATGATTAAAAAATAGGTAAAAAAGGACACATCTTATGGTACGTCACCCATGATTATTATATTCGAAGCCAAGGCGAAATGAGGAAAAGAAGCCACATTTTGGTGTTAATTAAACATCAAAGTTACCCACCCAGCTTTTGATGCCCTTTGGAAATTACCCCAGGCACACGTGAACAGAGGAATTTTTGTATTATTGTCCGGTCATTTTCGATATGGATTTCATCCCGTGATGGGTACGGTTAAGTTTGTAACTGCACCCTCCACGCGGCTCACTCTTGTGGTAGTTTATTTATTTATTTTTTAAATTTTATTGATTAACTAATCAACAAAAATAAAAGAGTTCACCGCTTTTTTCTTTCAATTTTTAATATAGTGAACAAACTTAAAATTTTAATTTTTTAAAATAATCAATTAATGTTTTTATAACGTTAGTTAAAAAAATGAGTTTGTTTCTAATGCACAAATAATTAATTAGGAGTGGAACTAAGTCAAGTGATTCGTCAAGAGTTTTTGACTTAATTTATGATCAATTTAGTTTGATCTAGGTTATTTAATAATTAAGTTAGGTCAAAATTTTTTTTAAAATTGTTTTTTATCTAAAAGTACTGATTATGTACA